>BDSL01000079.1:0-524203 GCA_003116995.1 Yamagishiella unicocca
CCTCCCTCCCTCCCCTCCCTCCCTCCCTCCCTCCCCCTCCCTCCCCCTCCCTCCCTCCCTCCCCCCCCCCCCCCCCCCCCCTCCCCCCTCCCTCCCTCCCTCCCTCCCTCCCCTCCCTCCCTCCCTCCCTCCCTCCCTCCCTCCCTCCCTCCCTCCCTCCCTCCCTCCCTCCCTCCCTCCCTCCCTCCCTCCCTCTTCCGACCCCCCACTCCTCCAACCCACCGACCCACCCAGCCCCTCCCTCCTCCGAAAACCCACCCCACCGACCCACCGACCCACCCAGCGCCTCCAGTGCGTCACACAGCTGCGAGTGCCGCTTCTTGGATTCCAGCAACTCCCGCCGTACGGCAGCCACCTCACGCCCCCGTGCCTCGGCCGTCTGGGCCAGGTCGGCGCGGGCGGACTCGGCAGTCTCCGCCGTGGTCCGCAGCTGCAGCGCCGGGTGTGTGTGTGTGTGTTTGTAAGGAGGGAAGGGGGGCCCCTCAATAAAGTTCCTCACCGTTGCCCTTGCTATCTGATAACAATCCAGTCACAACCCAGATCAACAGCTCCCGCCGACAACCCCAAACCCCGAACCCTAAACCCTAAACCCTAACCCTCCCCCACCTTCTCCAGCTGCTTGGTCAGGGTGCCCGACTCCTGGGACAACGAGGTCATGTACTGGCGGAGAGCAGTCAGCAGCCCGTCGGTGCCGTCAGCTGGGGGGTGGGGGCAGCAGCGGGGGCCACCAGCAGCGGGGTGCGGGGGGGTTTGAGAGCTGGTTTACAGGTGCGTTCGCATGCGTGTGTCACCCCCCTCGCATTGCACCCACCATCGTCGTTGGGGTTGCCCATGATGCCGATCTCCGACAGCGCCTCCCGCAGCTTGCCCATCTGCCTGGCCGCCTCCGCCAGATCGGGGTCCGCCACCCCCCGCAGCAGCTCCGCGCCCGTCTGGCTGCTGACGGACGCCACGTTGAAGCGGCGGCGGGGCAGCGCCGACATGGGCCCGTCCACAGCCGAATCACTCATCGGAGTGCCCGTCGGCGGGCTCGTCGCGCTGAAGCTGTACCCCGCGTGACCCCCGCTGCCGCCGCCGCCATGTCCATCACCGCCAAGTCCACGGCTGCCATTCCCGCCGTGGCCTCCGCCGCCGCCGTGGTGGCCGCTGCGGCCTCCATTCGGCGTGAGACCGCCGTGGGAGCTGTGGCCGCCGCCGCCGGGGCTAGCACGGCCGTCAGCGCCATGGCTGCCGCCGCCGCCGCCGCCGGGGGTGCGGCGGCCTTCCCCGCCACTGCCTCCGCCGCCGCCGGGGCTGATCCGGCCGGCGGCGCTGCCGGCCCCCGCGCCACCGAAGCCCCGCTGCGAGGTCCCTCCCTCGCCCCGGCCCTTGCTCTTGCTCTTGTTCTTCTTCTTGGAGTTGCCCAGCACCGAGGGCGAGGCGGGGCCGGGGGAGTGTGTCGCGGCGGTGATGTCGGCGGTATCGGAGCGGGAGACCGGGGTGCGGCGGCCGCTGGCGTCGCCGCTTGCTGTGCCGTCTCCATTCCCCGGTGGCGCGGGGGAGCTGGTGCCCCGGGGGTTGGGCGAGCGGCTGCGGGCACACGCGGGCAACGGATTGTTAGGGATGTTGTGTGAGGGCTTGGAAGGCAAGCCCCACGTTGTGTGAGGGCTTGGAAGACAGGCCCCACGTTGTGTGAGGGCTTGGAAGGCAAGCCCCACGTATTAAGCAGCAGGGATAGAGCTGCATGGGGTTGGAAGGCTGCGCCGTGGTAGTGTATGCGCGCACGTGAGTGAGATCTGTCGTACAATGCGTATGTACGGCATGGGTGGAGGCACGTTGGGGCGTCAAGGCTTGGCCCCCCACAGCCCCTCCATCCTGTACATACACGCACCAGGCCAGTGCACTACTCGTCGTCGCCTCTGCACACATACGCACCGGCGCCATCCGCGCGCAGCGACCCACGGGTCCGCCTCACCTGCCAGCACGCGACGGCGACCTGTTGGCCTGCTGCCGCAGCCGCAGCTCCTCCTCCAGCGCCGCCGCCTCCTCCGCGGTCTCCGCCGCCGCCAGCTCCTCCTGCAGCAGCTCCTCCTGCAGCAGCTCCTCCTGCAGCAGCACCGCGTCCGGGTCCTCCTCCCCCGCCGCCTCGCGCAGCAGCTCCGACGAGTCCTCCTCAAGGGGACCCCCGCCGTCGGCCTTGGCCTCCCTACCCTCCGCGTCCACCTCCTGGCCGCCCTCCTCCTCGGAGCTCTGCGTGAACCCAGACCCGGAGGGCGGGGAGACAGCGAGCGGCGGGTGAGATCAGTTGGGCCGTTGGAAGCCGTTCGACGCCATTGGAAGCCGTTGGGACCAGGCAGGAAGGGATGGGTGGATATGAAGGGACGGGGCGAGGAAAAGGGGCGGGGCGGGGCGGGCGGGGCGGGTGGATTGGATGTGGTAAAGAAGGCTAAAACCCTGAAACCCTATCTGTCGCCACGTGCGATCCTCACATCTCCAGTGCCCCGCAGCGCCGCCTCCGCCAGCATGGACAGCGCGCTGTGGGGGTCGGGCTCGTCACTGTCGTACTCGCTCTCCGAGTCAACTGCGGGCAGGCGGGCAGGTGGGCAGGTGGGCAGGTGGGCAGGTGGGGAAGTAGCAGAGGGAGGGGGTTTGGGCGCGGCTGGGACCCCCACCCCGACCCCGACCCCGACCCCGACCACGACCCCGACCACCACCACCACCACGACCCCGACCAAGCCCAGGAGCCCTGAACCCGAGTCTCACCTTGCTGCCGCCTCTCTGCCGCCGCCGCTGCCGCCGCCATGGCCGCCTCCGCCGCCTCCTCCTCCGGCGAGGGCTCCGGGTCCCCCTCCGCCAGCACCTCGTCCACCAGCTCGTCTCCCACCGTGTCCGCCGCCGCCACCGCGGTCACCTGCTCCTCCACCACGAAGTGACTGTCCTCCGCGTCCTGGTTCACGTCGCGGACCTGCACGCGGTTGTGGAGTTGAGGTTGCAGGATTGCGCAAAAGCGCACGGCACCAACTCCCGCAGCTGATCTGACGCTGAGGCCCCCAAGCTAACGTACGCATGCAGGTTCATGCGAGGGTGATGCGAGGAGAACCCCTGTTGATGTGAGGGGAGGGTAAAAGGAACAAGACCCGTGTACGAAAATAAACGTCTAGAGCAGACGTTTCGAGATGCATGCTGGAGAACTTGGTTGAGGGGAGGGGAGGGAGGCAGAGGGAGAGACGGGGGGCGGGAGAGAGGATACGGCAGGTACCATGCGGCCGCCGCCGCCGCCGTCGTCGTCGCCGCCGCGGCCCCAGCCGCCCGCCCAGTCGCTGCCGTACCTTAGTCACGCTGTGGAGGATGTTCTTGAGCCCCGTCTCGATCTGCGACAGCTCCGGAAACCCCTCCTCGCTGAGCACCGCGAATGATACACCACTGCCTGCCTTGGACGGCCCGGCGCCGCTTCCGCTGCCCGCCCCAGTGGTGATGACGGAACGCAGGTGGCCGTGCATGCCTCCGATGAGGTCCACCAGCTGGGCGGTCTGGGACTTGGTGTACGACACCGCGTTGTACAGGATGTCGCGGTCGCGCTGCGTGGAGGGGAAGGGGAAAGCGAGGTGGTTAGGCGGGGGGGGGGTGTAGGCGAAGGGGGGGGGTGTAGGCGGGGGGGGGGGTATAGGCGGGGTTTTTTAAGAGAATCCGCGAATCCACGGCGGGGGGTGGTGCCTGGAGGAGGGGACACGATAGCGTGTGGGCCTGTACCGTGTGCCGCCTATCCGCGAGACTCCACAACACATGGCAGGTATGTGTATCCGTGTGGTCGGGTTGGGCGCCAGAGGGGCCCGCGACCGCAGGCTGGAAGAAAGGCGGCGGCTGGGTTTTTAGTCAGAAGATGACTGAAAACACCCCGTTGAGACTTGGAGACCGCAGCACTGCGATCTCGCCCTATCGTCGTACACCCAGGTGCCGTACCGTCATGAGCTCCAGCTGCTGCTGCGTGTTGCGCAGCTTCCTGGCCAACCGGTACGCGTTGCGCCGTTGCTCTCGCCTGCGGGAGGGGGGTGGGTGTGAGGGCCCAGGCGCGGTCACGGAGAGCTGCGTCGCAGCCGGCGTAGCTTCCCAGCTTCTAGCTTCTAGCTGCCCACCTCCCGCCCGCTCGCGCCCCCTGTCCGTGCACCCCCCACCCCGCACCTCGGCCCGCAGCCCCATCCACACCTCCTCCAGCCCCCATATCCCACAACCCAATAACCCACTGTATCGCAACCCCACAGCCGCCGCTGTGAAAAACACGCCCCTGGCCTCCCTCCTCCCCTCCCTCCTTCCCTCCCTCCCGCATCCCGTTGTCCCACTTGGCCCCCGCCTTACCCCGCCCCATCATCACGTGATCCAAACACAGCTCCCCAACCTCCCGCCCCCACGCACGCCTTTCCTCCCCCGCCCCCAACCCAGTTCCCCAGCATGCATCTCAAAACATCTGTCCTAAACGGTTTTTTCTGGCATCCAGGGGTCTTCCTCGAACCCCCCACCTGTACGTCTTGAGCTCCTTGCGGTAGTGTGCGATGATTTTGTCGTTCTCTCGCAGCAGCGCATCGCGCTCGCGACCCGCCAGCAGGGCCTCGGCGCGGGAGCCCTAGGAGGGGGGTTCGAGGAAGACCCGTGGATGCCAGGAAAAACCGTTTAGGACAGATGTTTTGAGATGCATGCTGGAGGGTTCCGAGGAAGACCCTGCATGCTGGAGGGTGGGTGGGCGAGAGCGAAGTGCTTGCAGGCGAAGGGTGCCGTACCACACGTATCCCCGTCCTGAACCTCCGCCAACGAGACCTGCAGCGGTGGCTCCAGCGGATCCTGACGCACCAAGGGCGAAAACCTCCGAGCTCCGAAACCCTACAGCCCATGCGGCCTCCCAGGTCCCAACGGGCCGCCCCACTCAGCCCTGGTGTGGCTGCTGCGGCCCCGACTCCCACTCCCGCCTCCTCCCCTCCTGCCCCCGGCCCCCCGCACCGTCCCCCGCCTCACCTCCAAGGCGTTGGTGAGCTCCTCCCTTGCGGAGCGGCTCTCCAGCTCCCAATCGATCAGCGGGTCCAGCCTGCAGGCCGCGTGGGTTGGGGGGTTTGATAAGAGAACCCGCGTGGGTTGGGGGGGTGTGTGTATGGCGCCGGGGCCGCATGGTTTCGGAGCACTGCCCGCCCCAGCCCCTCTCCCTCCCCCACCTGCGTATCTTGGCCGCCTGCTCCTCCGTGGTGGCGGCCAGCTGCTCCTGGGACCTGCGGGCCGCTGCTAGCCCGCTGTCCATCAGCGCCGTGTGCAGGTTCCACAGCCGAGCCAGCAGCGCGCCCTCCTCCCAGCACCGGTGTGCCACGTTCTGTACGACGGCGTTGGCCACAGCGCCGGTGGCCTGGAAGGCGGGGAGAGGGTTGGGGTTGCGGTTGGGGCGGGATGGATGAGGCAGGTCAGCTGTCTGGTCAGGGTGCTGGTGCCGGTGCCGATGCTTGGCGTGTGAATGTGCGGCTGACGGTGCGTTGTGCAGTGCTGTCTAGCCGCACAGAAGCCACCGGCCTCCCCTCACCGTCCTCGTCCTGCCCTCACCCCCCTCTCCCCCCTGTTAGCTCCAGGGGGGGAACCCCACGCACCTCCACCATTGCGGCCCACAGCTGCGGCTGCGTGGCGACGCCGTACAAGTTGGCGCTCAGGTCCCTCAGCCCCGCCGTGATGCTCCCGAACCGCATTGCCAGAGCTGCCTTGCCACTGCCGCCAGCACCCGCCGCCGCCGCCGCCGCGCGCCTGGCCTGCGCCGCCGTCGGCGAAGGCACGTCCGCGGATCCGCCGCCGCCGGCGCCGAACCCCACATCGCCTTTGTTCTCCGAAACCATCCCCCCCGCAGCTCCGGAACCAGCACTGGGCGCCGCCCCGTCCTTGCTCCCGCTGCCGTACGCCGCCACGTGCTGCTCCCACAGTACCCCGATCTGCGTGTCCAGCCAGTCGGCCATCAGTTGCACCTGCCGCCGGTTGCTGGGCCGCCCGCTGATCATCTGACTCAACGACGGCGGCGACTGGGGGTCATCCCATGCCTCTCCCACGTCGGCCGCGGCGGCGGCGGCAGCCGCGGCCGCGTTCATGCCGCCATGCTCGAAGGTCTCCCGCCCCGTCGCCGCCACCCCCGCCACCATACCCCCTCGCAGCTCCGCCATGGCGCCGTGTGTGCCGTACGGCAGGCCCGCCCCGCCCCAGGGCTGCTCCGCGCCCACCGGCGGCGCCGCCAGGGCGGAGTGGAGGGCGGACCGAGGCACCAGCGGCGGCAGGCTGGAGCCGCCAGGCGACGGACCCATGCCCGCGCCGCCGGGCGAGTGCCCGTCTCCCGTCGCAAAGTACGGCATCGAGGGGCTGTAGCTGCCGCCGGCGCCGGCAGTAGCCGCGGCCATCGGACGCGTCGGCGACGGAGGCATACGGCTCGGGGAGCTGCCGGCGCCGCCGCCGCGATGCGCGCCGCCGCCGCCGACGGCGGCGGTGCCGGAGGGCCCGGAGGCTGGCTGCAGGTGCGACGTGAGGCGCTGTTCGAATGAGATCATGGATTCGCGGCTGGATCCAGATGGCATCAGCAGCTGCAGCTGCAGCCCGCCGGCATCCCGCGCCGGCGCGCCGCTGTAGCGCGTGGCGGGCGCCGCGTCCAGGAGGGCCTCCCACGGGTTGGGCCCTCCGCCAGCTGTGTAGCTGGCCGTCAGGGTGATGGGTTCGAGGCCGGGTCCAGAGCCGCCGCGCCGAGGAGGCTTTGCATTGGCTGCAGGCACCAGTCGGACATGCCCAGGGATCATCGTGGGCACATACAAAGTTGGCTGCAAGGATCGAACCAGCGTCCAGCCCCAACGGCGGTCACGCGCTCCAGGGGGCCCCCTCCGCTGGAATTCCCCTGATCACCCCACTCCCCCGCCCATCCACTCCTCCCACCCCAAAAGCCATACCTCCTCCTCCACCCCAAAAGCAGACCTCCTCCTCCACCCAACGGGCCCCCCGCTCACCCGCTCTTCGCTGTCCCGGGCCGCCGTTGCTCCCCACGGTGCGAGGCCGCTGCGGGGCCGCACCCAGTCTCTGGGGCCCTTGCGAGGGGCCCAGAGTCAGGGACTGGCCCAGACCCGCGCCGTTGCCCAGCCGCCCCGGCAGCAGCGCGTCGGGTCCGGACGAGACGCTCTGCGACCCGTGGTCCGGCCACGCGGCCATCAGCGGCGGCAGCTGGCCAGTTCCCGGCATCTGGGAGAGACGGGGCGAGGCGGGTGAGCGGGGGGAAGCGGGGGAGACGGGGGAAGGGAAGACCAGCAGTCGGTGGGGGGGATAGACGTCCAAGAGATGCAGTTCGTCCCGCTTTCTTCCCGTCTGGCAAAGGCTACAGCAACTGCGGGTCGCCAAAGCCCTTTTCTGGGCACACGCATCGGACGGCGCGGCCACCCTCCCTTCCCAAGTAGTAGTAACTGTTACAGTGGGTTCCAGACCAGAAGGTAGAACCATCGGGCACATCGCCTGACACTGAAGCAGACGAAAGAGACAGAAACCGACGTGCACCAGAACAAAGGCAAAGGAACAAAGGCAAACCACCGCAACACCAGCCGGCAGTCCCAAGTGTGTGTTTGACACGAGCCGTGTTTAGAGCACATAGGCGTTCATCCGGCAACGGCCGCCGGCAGGCAGTCAGGCAGGGCGCACGTGACTCCCTCGTGGGGCGGGAATGAGTCAAAGGGTGCCCAGGAGACCCCGCGTAGGCGTACCGCCGGAGGCGTACGACACCAACCCAACTCCAGCCAAGCTATCGGCTGGCACCCAGGTCAGTGAGGAATATAGCCACCCCCTGAGCGCACTACGTGGAGCGCTTACCGCGCCGTTGACGCCGTTGCTCGGCCACGGTGCAGGCCGGGGGCCGCTGTAGCCCGACGACTGGGCCGGCGCATTGTCGTCAACCGCCGTGTTAACCTGCTGGGCAGGACATTTTTTGTTGCGTGAGCTTTGGGTGAAGGGTTTGCGTGCGAGCTTTATCCCCGCGACGCGGGACTGCGCGCATGCATGCGCCCCTTACCGCGACAGACTTGTTGCGCCCTGCGCCTCCTCCAAAGAATGATTTATCAAGGTCCTGCATCCTGCGTAGCCCCACAGCATCTAGGCTGCGGTGCTGAACGTTCGTCGTTGACATTGCTGCCGCGTCCTTGTCGATAAGGACCAGAAGCAACTCCTTCGAAACCCAAACAGTTATAGGTGTTTGGCAGTACCTGCATCGACACCGGAGCACTCATTCGCGCACCTATCCTATATTGTAAAAGCCCATTCCAAGACGAATATCCATAGAGACCATAGCGTCAAAAGCGATGTAGACTCAAGTATAAGCAAATCGAATGCAAGCGTGCGTTAGTTGATGAACCCTCGGAAAGGTCTCAGGCAAATATACGACACAAGCGTGTCGCGTAAAAACAGGGCATAGGGCAGTCAATAGTCGTTGTGATGATAGTGTACCGCATAGCTGTTTGACTGACTTGCTTGATACCCTCCGTCCTTAGTCTCTTAGTCTGTTGGGTTCGACTTCTTTTCCACCGTTGCCTAGCAAACACACGGCCGCTGGCACTTTCAACCAGGCAATTGTCGCAGCTGGTGATAGAAGAGTAAAGCACGGGGCGCAGCGAGGGGCGCGGGGCGCCTACCCTCAAATCGTCCTGCAGGACCGCTGTGCCTGTTTACGTGCTGTTAAAATTTCGACGTTCTCCCGTAACCAGCACATCGGTTCGGCGGCAAAAGCCATGGGGTGTGGCTCTTCGATGAACAAGGGCGAGACTGTTGGCGCACCCCAAGCGGTGGCAGAAGCAGAGGAGGCCGCGCTGGCCCGCATGCGGGAGGACAACGCTGAGCTGAGGCGACAGAATGCCAACCTAACAAGTCAAGTGCAGGAGCTCAGCCAACGTCTAAACACGCTGACTATGGATGTCAGCGGCCTTCGCATGGAAATGTCCGCGGCCACGGCCCTGGCGTCAAAGGCGCTACAGGTAACATTCACAGCACGTGTATGTTTTCAAACCCCTGAGTGTATCAGCGACCTGCTGCTCTTCTGTGCATCGGCCCGACTATCTTGGTAGAGCGCATGCGGTACTCGACACGAGTCCCTTCATATCCACAGGGTGTAGAACCACAAGGTGCACTTCGAATTGGCATTTACATTCTGTCAAACCCGCCACACCTACCCTACTCCCTCGACGGCGCCAACCCTAGCCCCTCAACCCAGCTTCGACCTTCCCCTCCCAACCAACGGCCTCCACGCACCCTCGTCGCTGCAGGCTGCGCAGACCGCCTCGGAGCGTGCCGAAGCAGCTGCCAGCACCGGCTCCGCTCGCCCACCAACCGCTCCCGGACCCATCCCCATTCCGGCACCTGAATCGCAGCTGGCACTTCGGGTGCATCAGCTGGAGTCTCAGCTTTCCGTCCTGCAGGACAAACTAGACAGCCAAAAGGCCAAGGAAGAGTTTGCCAAGCAGCTGCGGGCAGCCCAGGGGGACCGGCCGCCTATTCCACCTCAGCTCCAGCACAACACCTCCGGCGGTGGGTCGTCCGTCGGCGGCGGCGCCAACGCCACAGGCCGCCCATCTAATGGCAATGACTACGGCAGCACTGGCGGCAGCGTCAGCAGCGGCAACGGCACTGGCGGGGCGGGTGCTCCGGTCATCGACGGAAACGGGCTGCTGCCGACGAACAACAACTTCCCATCCCGATTCGGCGGTGGGCCTGCGGCTCTGCGCCCAGCGCGCGACCGGACACCGGTTCGAGCGGGGCCGCCTGGCAGTGGGGGAGAGGACTGGTCCGCGCACTCCGCGCAGGGGCAGGCCTCCGCGCCGGCCATGATGCAGACCGCAGGGCCGCCGGGCGGCGAGTTCATGTCGACGCACCGGTACGGCAACGTGCTGCCCAGCGACCTGAAGTTGGCGGAGCAGCGCAAACAGGGGCCCAAGCAGTTTCTGTAAGCACTGAGGAGCCGTCCAGTCCAGCACAGCTGTTTCGGGGCCAGCAGCTTCCGCCGCGTGTATCAGTGGTGTCTGAAGCGGCAACACGGCGTAGCGGAGAGGCCGCCCCTGGGACGGGACGGGTTTGGGATGGGTTTCGGAGCCCTGGACTGGGTCCCGGCAGCGGCTGAAGAAGCCGCGCAGCCGATGTTTCGAGCAGCTGGGCACCCCGCGGAGGGCCTGAGGCTGGCAGCACGACTGGAGGGCCTGAGGCTGGCAGCACGACTGGAGGGCCTGAGGCTGGCAGCACGACTGGAGGGCCTGAGGCTGGTAGCACGACTGGAGAGCCTGAGGCTGGCATCCCGTGCTGCGCACGCGCCAGGTTTTGCAGCCGGGGGGCCCATGTGCCGCCCTGCTGTCGGGACCTGCGGGCGGACCAGCGGATAAAGCGCGGGGCCGCGGGCTTGTGGCCGTGTCATCCACCACCTGGGAAGTGGGTCGTCACTGATAAGCCTTGCCGCACCTCCTCGACCGGGTCGGGTGATCAGCGTCAGCCCGTCTGCATTATGATGTTATGCAGTTATGTTTGGGTAGTTGGGGCAGGATCTGGAACTCGGATGTGCACTATCACCGCTGTCCGCTTACCGTGTGCGGAATCGTGTGTGTGTGTGTGTGTGTGTGTGTGTGTGTGTGTGTGTGTGTGTTTATGTGGGGGGCAGGCGGGCCGGGGCCCGGCCGGATCACGTTCATCCCGCCGTCTGGCCGTTACTACAGGACACCGTAGGCAGCTGCACAGTAGCTTGTTGACTGGATACTGCTTCCCATTGTCGTTGAGCAAGCAAGCAAGCAGGCCAGTTCGTGCATAAAGGTGTTGTTTCTGAGTACGACGGGGTATGACGGGGGGACGTTCGTTAGCAGCCACTGCATGGTTGGAAGGCCGAGCACTGCGCGGTGTGTGTGGGGGGGGGGCCGGTTCGAATGGGTGGGAGTCACATCTCCCCAGGGTGCCCTCAAGAGGTATTCATAGCGAAGAAGAGCTCACAGCGGCGGCTGCCTTGCCGCTGTCCCGTCATGCCTGGGTGGGGGTCGTGGTGGCCACGGTTGTTTAGTGGCGGCGGCCCTGGCGGTTGGTGGTTGGTGCCGTTGCTCGAAGGCTGTTTGCCGGCGTCCAAGTGCGGCGGCCATGCCATGAGGGTGTGTGGTGCTGGCCTTAGACTGCACTGCGGGGGCGGGCATTGTGAATATGGCCTGCGCGCTGGTCCCCCGGTCCCAAGATATTCGACAGAACCGTCATCATTCGGGTCGTCATTTTCGGGGAGCATGCTCTCTCCTCGCCCGCGGGCACCCTGCCCGCGTTGGCCCGACGTGGTACGGAGTATGACTCATGCAACGATGACCCGCGTTGTCGGCTGGCGGCCGGTCCCTGCATGGCGTGTGCGTGTTTGTGCATTGCAGCAATGCATTGCGATCACATCATCCTGACATTGCTTGTGAGCACTGTATTAAACGAGGCGTGCGGGTTCGTCGTTCAGGGTTGTAGACTCCTCGTACGAGGCCAGGTGACTCGACTGACTGCGACCAAAAAAACGATAACCGTATCAGGATCCTGTCGCCGTCTGTTGGAGTGGATCCGTGTGCATCATTTGAATGTATCAGGCAGCGGCGAAGAAGCCGCCGCCATTGTCTCGGGACTCAGCCGCGGGGCAATGAGCGGCCGCTGCTGCTGCTGCTGCTGCGGAGAGAAACGCGGGGTTTCCGGTTTCATGTCAGCTGGTTGAGGCTAGGTGGGAAGGTGCTGAGGCAGTGGACGGACAGGCGACATTATGGAACGGACATTCGCAGGGTCCCAAGCTGCAGGGCAGGTCGTAGCGTTCGATAGGACACATACCAAATCGGCAGTTGCGCCACGTGTCCCTGCTTTCGAGTCGCAGGGCGTGGGGCCCTCCAGGTGTCGAGCGAAGGTGGTGTAGAGTGGATGGGGAGTGATGACACACATAACGTGTACTGCATAGGAATGAGGCCTCGGCGGGCGGACGTGCGTCCGTGGTGGTGGTTAGGGCAGTTAACAGTTGGCGCAGGATGCGTCTTAGCTTCCAGTTCCTGGCCGTCGTAAATTGACGCTGCTGCTGGGCGCGTAGGCCCCGACTGCGTTTCGCGCAAGATCTACCGTATCTGTGATGAATGTCTCGACAGGCTTGCAAATTGCAACATTATTTTTCGGGGCTTCGATTACCCTTCCGGTCCACTGCGCGCCAGCGCACACTCCGACTACCCAGCTGTACGCTCCGGAAAAACTAGCTACTTTCAGATTGCTGTATTGCTGTCTTCAGAAAGACGGAGCGGCGTCCGTGGGAGGTAAGCCGCCCTGGCTGGGTCGCTGCTCCGGGTTGTGGTCCTTACGGCACAGCAAGCAAGCGCCACTCGCCCATGTCGCGTACCTTCCAATTACGGACGCACTCCAACTCGACGAGCCCACGCGGGTACAGCGGGGACCCGCCGTGGCTAACATGGCTGCATGGCAAACGGTGCAACTGAGGCGTCTCAACATGGTTCCGCATTGGGGTGCCAAGCGCATCTGGTCCCCTGGCACCTCGTGGCACCTAAACCGTCGTGCCAGCAGATGGGAGACGGGTGGATGTCGCGAGACGGATAGCTGTGTGGTCCCTACCAGCTCCCTTACGGCGACGACGGGATCCCGTACCGGGATATGCCTAATTAGGCAATGACTTTAGCCAACAATCAGGCATTTGGCCGATTGGGCGAAATGTGTTTACGCTTCGGCGAGATTAGCCTCCAAGGGCGCTCAGCTCGCTCCGGACTTCTGAAAAATGAGAGCAGCTTGCTGCGCTTGGCGCCGCTCCGCGAGGGGATCAAAGAAACGGATACAAAATGAACAAATGTTATTGCGTGTCTTCAAGGCGTTGAAGGGCCACCAGGTTACCATATTGTAAAAAAACAGGTTTGTTTTTAAATCGTAGAAGCGTTCGAGCCGTTTCCTTACCGCGGTCTGGCCATGAAGACCCCAAACGCCCTTCTTCGCTATTTGCCTACTTTGCAATCTACTCCCGCCCGGCGTGGCTTGCCTCTTGTCTACTTCACATCCAGGACCAGTACTCGCACCCCGCCCTGAACCTAAAGTCGTCCACTCCATATGCGCCACGTGATCATGACCATCTGATGGGCTCGCAAAACAAAGGCAGCTTCGCTGACCTCCATCCGCGCCGCATCAGCTCTCTCTCTCTCTCTGCCGCAAAGCTACTTGTGCATGCGTGGCCATCTCACCGGCGACCACATTCACGACGGTCTGTCGCTCAGGCGACCCTCACAGCATCCCTGCACACGTAACTCGCCACGCCACGCTGCAACTCGCAACACCACTACCTGTGCCCATCACCCTCCCGTGTACCCTCCCTGGTGCGCCCCATGCAGTTGACCTACCCCGGCCCCCCCCAGGGGTCCCCTATCCGCGTCGTGCAACCTGTATTTATGCCACCCCCCGGGTCCCCAGTCCTCACGGAGCCGCCCGTGCAGCTGATGGGCACACGGGTACCTTGTTGCCCGACCCGACCCCACAGCTGAAGCTGGCGCACTTCGCTGGCTGGCACATCGCGGCCGCCAACGTATTGCCTAACCGTCCGTTACTTACTACCGGTACCGCACCAGCGACGACCGCCGCCTTCGCCCTCATGGCGCCCCCTCCCAGCGCTAGACGGTGCACATACTCCGCAAAGAACCGACAGTGCACACGTCGTGCCGTACATCGCCATGCCGTACATGCACGCGGGGGCTCCGCTGCTGCTGCTGCTGCTGCTGCGGCGGCGGCGGCGGCGCTTCACCGCAGCCTCCAGTTGCTGAGCGGCTGCCGCTGCCGCCGCTGCGAGGCCAGTGCGTAAACCGCCACCGTGGCGGCCGCCAGCGCCAGCTGGGCTAGCGCGCCTCGAAGCTTCCGCGTGTCCGCACCGCCGCCAGCGGCCCTGCCGCCCGCGACGGGCCGCCCGCTGGTCGTGCCGGAGCCGTAGAAGCGGGGCTGCTGGCCGGGCGAGACGAAGCCGGGCCCCAGCAACGCGCGCAGCACTGCCGGTCCTCGATCGGGGGCGCGGGGTGGGGGTGGGGGCCGGCGTACAAGTCAACATGGGCCGGGGGGGCACGAGCGGAAACCCGCAGCTTCGACACCGAAAGTTTAATCCCAAAACAGGACACGTACGAAGCGCATGCCGCATGCGAAGAGGGGCAGGGGCACGGTGCGCCTAGCCTCCCAATAATGGTGCGGATGCCCACGCCCCGTAGACTTTGCTGCTGCCAACCCAGCTGCCCTCCTACCCACCGACCCACCGACCCACCCATCCACGAGTCTTCCTCGAACCCACCCACCGGCCCACCGACCCACCTGGTCGCAGCAGGTACACGTGCGCGATTCCCGCCAGCACACCGCACATGTGCCCGGCGAACGAGGTGTCCGGGGCGGCGAGGTGCGTAAGGCCCAGCTGGACCACCCAGGAGAACTGGCTGGGCAGGGGCACCCCCAGCACCCCCACCTGGCTGCCCCGACGCGACTCTCCGCGGACCACCTGTGCGCCGGGGAGGGCGTGTCGTTGGGAGCGGGAGCGGGGGTTACAGAAAAGGACCCGCGGGAGTGCGTGTTTTAAGTATGTGGGAGTATGTGTGTGTGGGGTTACAATAATAGAACCGGTGTGTGTGTGTGGGGGGGATTATATTCGCGAATCCACGGCTGACAAACCAAGGGCGATAAAGATGAGCGGGAGTGGGGCCGCGTGGGAGTAATGGGCATTGGGGGCGGCGGCAGAAGATGAGCGCGACGAGCGGGAAGCGCGGGCGCAGGTTGAATTGCGGCAGCAGCGTTGGGTTAATGGAGTCGAGGAGTAGGCTACTGGCTGCTGACGTGGTGAGGGCGAGAGCTGGGTTTGGGTGAGGACTGGGGAGGACCTTCTGAGCCGCCCTCAGCCACCCTATCACTAGGCGCGGGCAGGGAAAGGATAAAGGAGAAAGGGGAGCGCGCACTGCCCTACATCAGTAAGCGCGGCAACCATAGGCGCCCTCCCACCTCAGCCGCATCAAACACCACAGTGTATCGGCCCGGCCCTGCCCTGCCCTGCCCTCGGCCCACCCCGCACCCTAGCCTCCCCGCAAGTCGCAGCCCCCTCCCTCCCCCGCCCCTTGCAATCCCCCGGCCCCCCCACCTGGAGGGCAAACGCCAGCGACGACAGCCCCACCGCCCCCACTGCGTAGTAGGTGTTGGGTCGGTGCATCACGTCCTTCTCAAACACGGCCCAGCTGACTGCAGGGGGGGGGCGCAGTGACCCGTGGGACGCAGCGATGGAGAGGGCCAGGGGCAAGGGCCAGTGGACGTCGGTGGTGGTGGTGAAGGAAAGCGACAGGAGGGGTCCGGCGGGCCACCCTGGGGCCACCCTGGAGCCCCCCTGGAGCCCCCGATACGGCATATGCGTGCGCCAGGATTTCTGGAGCGTGAACACCCGCACAGCTGTCTCCCTCGCCCCAGCCCCGCCGCAGCGCCCCCGTCCCCCGTCCTCGCCGTCGCACCAAATAGCCCGCTGGAGAGTGCGGACAGCAGCACCACGTCAGCAGCTAAGGCCGCGGGTCCGCTCTGGCGCTCCAGTGCCGCTGCGTCTGGCAGCATGGCGGCCAGGTTGCTGAGCAGGTGGGTGGCGTCCAGATGGGTCAGGCAGGCGCCCCACAGCCGCCCCACCTCACGGCGCTCCACGACGCAGTAGGGACTGAGGCACACCTCGCGAAGGAGGGTGGGATGGAAGTAGCGCCACACGGCGGCGGCGGCGACGGCCGTGGTGACGGGTGGGAGGGGCAGCGGAGGGCTGCCGCCGCCGCCGCCGCCGGCGCCCCTGTCGCGGGAGTGCTGTTGGTGCTGCTCGTCCACTTCGTCGTACAGCACTCGCGCGAGGCCGATTATGGTGAGCAGCATGCGAGGGTCGTCGAGGCGCGGAGCTGGGAAGGGCACGACTGCGGACTGTCCGAAGTTGGACCAGCGCCAGGCGGCCATGCCGCGGTCCAGCGGTGGCCGCACGAGACGCTCGAGGCCGCCACCGGCCGGCGAGACGCCGACAGATGACGCAAGCCGGTCCATTGCGCCGGCTGCGCTGCTCCACGCATCGCGCGCAGCGGAGGCAATCTGGGAGCCTAAACTGTCATGCGAATCCATTTGTTGGTTTAGATGCTTGCAACCTCAACGGCGGAGGGCTTCGCAGTAGGAGGCTCTGTCTGCACCTAGTGCCGCGTCAAGCCTAAGAGTATGGCATATTTCCTGAAATGCCACTTGCATGTATTTGTATATTTCGTTTAGGCGGCCGTGACATTACATTCTCCGACACTCTTTTCTGTTGGAGGGGGGCCTACAACACCTGGCCACAACATGTATGGCATTGCATACATCTCCCGCTTTTCATTATTGACAATATGATCTTGAGGCATTCCGCAGCCGTGCAAATGGCACGAATAATACCGGTATCGTCGTTAACGCCCAACAAAGCTCAGGCTGGCTTTCTACCAGACAGAGACAAAAAACCTCCATCGTCATGAGCGACTTTACTGCTTTCAAAGGGCCTGAACGCCGAAAGTTTCGTCGGGTTCCCAAGCTTTCTCCCTTTAAGGGCACTACCAGATAATTAAAAAGGACACTGTTTTCATTAATTGACAGGCAGATCATGATCGTTCGCTTGGTTGTTCGGGTGGGTGTTATTAAATGCCAGTTGCGGACTGCCGTACAGCTCGTAAGCTTGACAAAACATCTCCGCCTCACCGGAGTGAATACGCTATAGGGTTCTTAATGCTAGATCCACAGCTGCCGTCATAATTAACTCGTTCATGCTAACTGGGTAGTTGCCGCACGCCATTTGCAGTCTCCATTGCCATTGGCCGCCTGGTTTAGGGCCTTCACAATACGCAGCTGGGGCGTTCCCAATTCACCATTGGGATTCCAACAAATTATGGCATTGAGGCCGTCGAGTCGGAACTCGCGCACCTAACACAACTGGCACAACTGGCTTTCAGAACAACTGGGTCGGCGTTCGCTACTGCACTCCACTCCGCGACCGACGCCCGGTACCCCGACGCCGAGCAGCATCACCCACACAGCAGCTCTTACGACAACACGTTTACAGCAACGGAGTGGCGTGCTGACTTGCCGGACGCGCGACTCGGGCACATCGCCGACAGCGCCGTCGGCCCTACATTTCGGCGTAATCACGCCGTAGGCAGACATCAGCCCGACCGATGAGTAGGCGCTGTAAAGATTATTATGATGATACGGACAGCGACGTGGATATGCCGCGGTCGGGCCGGGGGTCGCGCTCGGCAGCTTCGCGCAAGGGCGGTGGCGACTTTGGCATGAGGATTCGGAAGGAAGCCAGCCGTCCTTGGTCTCAGGAGGAGTCGGAATGGCTAATCCATGTGGTCTCGAAGACGTCAACGAACTTTGACAACATAAATTGGCAAGATGTTGCCAAGCAGGTGCCCGGGCGCACTGGCAAGCAGTGCCGCGAGAAGTGGAAAAACGACCTGCGGCCCAATATCTGTAAGGACCCATGGTCGCTCAAGGAGGAGTACGTGTTGGCTATGGCGCATAGCCTGCACGGCAATCGGTGGTCCGAGGTTGCCAAGTACCTGCCAACCCGTCCGGAGAACACCATCAAGAACAGATGGTACGAATCATCAAACGCAGCACGGATACTGTTGTGGTTGAGCGTGTAGGGTGCAAGGCTTGCGCAGGGGCGGGCTCGACGGACATGTGCACCGACATGCCGACGTGGGACGCGCAAAAGTGCTGATGTCGTGACGTCCGCAGAAACTGCAGCGATAGGCACCTTTGACGTAGTAGCACACTTTTCCGTGGAGCTCAACAACCAGTTTTGCCAGGCGTATGGCGCTTGCCTCGCCACCGCCGCCTGCGCAGCTTCCGCGGTCGAGCAGTCAACACTTCACAAACCCAAAATCCGCTCTGAATGATTGATTACCGGTACTAAATATTCGACCCACATCAACACACGTTGTCCTCTTGCTACTGCCTGTACTTCTGCGCGCGTCCGGCGAAAATAAATACTGTTCGAACGGGCACTCTGTCCTGTGCCGGGCCTTTCCAGCCCCACCTACCGCTTCGTGGCACAAGACATGCTGGCTTTGCGTGTGTTGCAAAGTGCACGTTCATCCCCATGCCCTCCCCTGCGTCCTCAATCGTCCCCACGAATCCCTTCCTTTGCCGTCGCCCGACATAAAATCTGAATCCAGGTACGCCACCAGTCGAGCCAAGGCGGAGGTCAAGATTCGAACCTTTCTTTGGCTCTACTCCGACCTGGTGGACCGCCAGTCCTTCCCAGCCGGGCCGGAAGCCATCGATAAGGCCCGAGACCTTTACCGCCAGCTGCCTGACGTCGTCCCCTTGGAGGAGTTTGAGGTGCCGGTCGACTTCTACATTGCCACCGCCGGAAACGACGGCACCTGCCCCGCTGCGCTCGACACGCGGCCGGAAATCAAGATCATCGGCCGCGGCAAGGCCAAACCTCACGTCCCCGGTTCCACAACTGCCGGCGGCAACAACGGCACTGGCGGCGGCGGATGCGGGGCCTCCCCGCCCGTGGCGCCGCCGGCAGCTCGCTCAGGCGCTGCCGCCAGCAGGGCCACACGTGCCTCCACCGCTGCCGCGGCATCGGTGGCGGCGGCAGTCTCCCCGGCGTCGCTTGCAGCGGCGGCGGCTGGCGGCGTAGGGAACCGCGGCGGCGGCGGCCACGCCAGCGGCGGCGGCGGCCATTCCGAAGGCGACGCCAACTGCTACGTCAAGGTCGGCGGCCTCGCCGGCGACTTGCCTGTTACTGGACCCGTCAAGACTACTCTGAGGAAGCGCAAGGGCCCCGGAGGCGGCCCCGACGGCGACACTGACGCCGCCGTCGAGGTGCCCCTACACAAGCTAATTAAGCTCGAGCACAAGACGATGGATGCGCTGGGCCCTATTGCAGCCGCCGGCGGCGATGCCGCCGCCGCCGTCAGCACCCGCTTGCGGGTCTCCCAGGGGGAGACGCGCGCCTCCATGTTGGCGGGGGGGGCCCACATGGTGGCGCGGTCGCCGTCGGCCTCAGCGACTTTGGCGACTGCTGCGGGGGGCGCTCTGCCCGTTGCAGCTGCGGCACGCGGCGGCAGCTCGGGCGGCGCCGCCTTGGTAGGAGGGCATGGATCCGCTCTGGATCCGGAGCTGCTGTGGCAGACGGCAATGGAGCCGTACAATAACAGCCTCGCACAGAAGGGTGAGTGCCGTGTAGGAGCCGTGGCTGCGATTAGTAGATTGGAGGATAACAAACGATTACGTACATTCGGGAAACAATGACGAAATATGGTTGCGTGTGCTGTATGAGCCCGTAGACCCCGGTCAGTCGAGGTTGCCGATTCCTCGTTGAAGCTGTCCCTCGCTCCCCTCCGCTTCACTCCCTTCCAGGTAACCATCGAATGGGCCACAACCGCGTCGGGGGCACGGGTCGTGGTGGCAGCGGTGGCGGCGGCGGCCACATGCACCCGTCTGCCGGCATGTACGGCCATCCCGGCGGCGGCGGAGGCGCCGACCCCGACACCCTGCAGTCGCTATTCATGATGGGAAACCGAATGGTCGGCTCCGAAGGCGGCGGCTCCGGCGGCGGCGCCTCCGCCGCCGACCTGTCCCTCTTCCAGTTGGGACCTAATACGCTGCACGGCATTCTCGAGGACGGAGGCGGCAGCGGCAACGAGAACGATCAGGACCTGCTGGCGCTGACTGACGGGCTGGACTTGGCATCCTTAACGGCGCTCATCGGAGGTCATGACGGAGAGGTTAGTGGTGGGGCGGCGCATAGGCGGTAGAGCAGGTGGTGTCCCCGTTGCCCTGTCCTGTCGATGGCGTGCTTAATGCCATGCCGACTCCAGGCAGTTATCCGCCTCCGTCTCTTTCCGGCTGGCCTGATGCCAGCAACCAGGCCTCTTTCGTTCGCCCTCCGTGCCCGCTGCTCCCACCCGTTGCTCAATCCCCGCTTCCGCCTCCGCTTCCTGCCTTCCTTCCGCCCTCCCTCGTCCCCCAGGCCGCCAGCGACTGCAGCGCGCATGACGCCATGGCTGGACTGGCTGCAGACGTGCTCTCCTCCCAGCTGCCCGAGCCCTCCACTCCCCACCAGATGAGCCACCAGGTGGCGCACCAGATGCACCACCACCAGCACTCCCACACCGTCACCACTCCGCCACCTCAGGTGCACCACAACCCGCACCAGCAGCCGCACTACCACCACTCTCACTCCCAGCAGCAGGGGGCGCGCCCCCACGCGACCTCTCTCGGGTCAGCCCAGTCGGCCGGGCGGCAGCAGTCCCACCCGCTCAGCCACCCGCACAGCATGTCGCAGGGCTCCTACCCTCAGCAGCAGCACGAGAGCCAGCTGCCCATTCAGTCTCGCGGGAGCATGCCCATGCCGCCATCGTCGCAGCCCCAGTCGCAAGGGCAGTCCGACATGAGCCAGCACCAGCAGCAGATGCAAATGCAGATGCAGCACCAGCAGCAGCTCCAGGAGCAGCAGCAGATGCAGGCGGCGCACGACGCAGCTGCCGGAGGCCACTCGTACATGTCGTACCACTCGCCCTCGCAACAACGTCGGATGCCCGCCGCCGGCACGCTGGCTCCGCAGTCGCGACCGCCGCCGCCGCCGTCGCACCACAACATGTCGCACATGTACGGGTCCCCGTACATGTCCCCGCACCCGTCGTCGGCCCCGCCTCCTTCTCCGGCGCCTCCCCCGTCGATGCACCTGGGCCGTGCGATGCACCCCAGCGGCCCACACCCATCGCCGTCGCCCGTCAAGTACAACATGGCGCCGTCGTACGGTGCACCCCCGCCGTCGTACGGCGTGGCCGGGCCGCCGCCGCCGCAGTACATGATGCCTATGAACGTGCGCGGTGGCTACTACAAGGTCCCTGGAGGCCGGCCGGTAAGCGACATAGCAGCATGTAGGGACACCTGCTACTGCATTGTGTGGGTTTGTTGTTTCTTGCACCGGCATTCGGTAGGGTACAACCTCCCCGCGGTTGACGCACAACACTGCCTGACTCATGCCACCGCCCCGCCCCATCTCTCCCCTTTCGCCTTCCAGCAGCCCATCATGCCTCGCGGCATGATGCCGTACTCTCCGTACGGCATGCCTGTCTACCCGCACTCCATGTCGGGTTATATGGACCCGCAGCAGTCGCAATCCCTCGGGGGGGCGGGGCCGGGCGGTGACGGCGGCGGGCAGCAGCAGCAGCAGCCCGCGGAGCCCTGCACGCCGGGGGCCAACACCCCTCCGGGAGGCGGCGGGGGCATGCACTCGGTCATGGGGCCGGGCAGTGCGGGCGGTGTTGAGCCGCTTGCTGGAATGGGGATGGGAATGGGACGAGCGTACGGCGACATGATGTCACCGCCGGGGTCAGCGCCAGGCGGCGGGCAGTCCATGTAGAATGAGCTTTTGAGACGGACGATGGCCTTCGAGGGTTGAGAGGGCGGTGCGGCCGGGCGCAGGCAGGGGCAGAGTATCGATAATGGCCTGGTAGTTATGCACGGGGCGCGTACTCGAGATTCCTGGTGGTCGTACGGCACCACTGCGTGCCTTTTTGAGCCGCCCTCGACTCGATTCCGTTGGCGTGACTTGACGTTGACCTTGACGGGCAGGCGCTTTTGCAAGAGCGTATCCCTGGAGATCGCAAATGCTTGACGGAACCCGAAGCTTGCATGCAGGATGCAACAACAGGGGGGAGGTGCTCGTGGTGGTGTACGGATTGAGTCTCGCTTGCGTCGCCCTCTGCTCGTCTTCCCTTGCTGTCTTGGAGGAAAGCGGGGGAGGCACGATGCCGCCGCGGCTGGCGAAGAGCTAGCTGGGGAGGGGCGCAGGTGTTGTGGCCGTATCGTTCGCCAGGTGATTTCGACCAAAGCAACATTATGCATCTAGGGAGACGCGCTGGCGGGTGGCACTAGCAGGCACGAAGACTTTTATCTTGCCCGCTGACGCGACGTGCCGTACTCGCCTGCGATTTTGGCAGCGCTGATGATCCAACCCGTGCTTGGCAAGGCAGACGCCAGGGTCGCGCCAGGCTTCCGGCAACCGGTTGGAGGAGCGAATACTGGACTGGCGGGGAGAAGGGCAACATGGAAAGATGGTCGTGCATTTGGTTTCGGAGGGAGGCAGTTTTCATTTTACTAAGGGCCGGATATATAATCTGTGCGTGTCAGCGTGGGTGCCCCTCCCGGATGCACCCGCCTCCACCACTGCTGGTCCCGATAGAATGCCTAATGCCTGGCGCGGCGTTGGGCATACTACAAGAGGTGATTAATTGATAAACCTCTTTTGGCGACCATCCTGCAGCACTGGTGTTGCGACACCATTGATTTAGCAGTCTCTTCTATCTCTAGTACACCCACCCGATTTATTCGTCCCCATTTTCTCTCTCTGTCTTCCTCTTTCTCTCTTGGAGATTTAAATACCTGGATTATGGTTTCCCTTTGGGGGCTTTTGACTCTCTCTCTTGACGTTTCTTTGTTTTTAGGGCCGTCGAGGGTGCCGCCTGTGCGGGGATGGGCGAAGCAAACACCCGTCGCCCCTTCGACGGCGGATGTATGCTGCTGCCGATGCATCCTCTGGCCCGCCTGATGTGTCCTCGTAATGTCTGCCTTGTAATCATACGGATGTATATTCGCGGCAAGTGGATTGACCAGGCCGCGTATGTTTGTTTGTGTGAATAAATATGTGAACTAGTGCGTGCGTGTTGCGTGAACAGAGTTTTTTCCTTTTGCAATCCCCCAGGCATGATATTGTGACTTGGGAGATTGTGAGGCTCGCCATTAATTTCTCTTCTCGCTTCTTGCCATAACAATGCCTGGATGTACGGATGGGGGTGCTGTATAATGTCGGCTTGCTGTCGATGAGAGGGCTGCCGGGCCGGAAGCATGTGCGCGAGCAGGGCTCCGACGAGGCGGCCCCTCCAGAGTGGAAAGAAATGTTCTACCATTTGCTTGTAACTGCACATCGAGTCGCTTTGGGTCGTAACACGCCGCCGCTGACGTCTTCCCCAGCTTGTACCGGCCAATGACCACACCAGCAGCCCCTGTCACCACGACCGCCATTAGCACCTCCCACGTACCCGACCGGCCGCAGGTACCGCTGACGTATTGCACGTTTGCGCTCCTTCGTCTCACGCACCCCGGCCGCAAGTAACGTGCTCAAAGGGTGACAGCAGCGCAAGCCATGGTCGTGCCTGCCGGGGTGCCAGGACAGCCAGCCAGGACTGGGGCAACTGACTGTACGCAAAAACACATGACGGGGTCGTGGATGGGCGCACCAACGCTGCCCCCGGCTCGTTGTCTCCAGTACAGTAAACCCACAGCGCCGCGTCCTGCGTGCCCGCCCCAGTTACTCGGTTCCGTCCCATGTTGGGCACCAGCTGAGGTCCGCTGAGGCGCCCGCCACCCGGTCATGGGAAGAGGCCACCGCCCGACCGCCACACGACCGCCTCGGTGCCAAGCTGGCGCGTCAAGCCCTGCGGGTCGCGGCCCTTCCTGCCGCAGCCAACCACCAACCATCGCTCCGCAGGCTGCAAGCAAGCCCCACAGCCCTGTCACTGCTTCTGCTGCTACCTGATGAGGTCGGGTGATGTCATCTGGTGGCGGCGGCACCGTTAACCGGCGTCGACCGCGCAAAGCCTAAACAGCATCGCCCCGCCTGCCTTGCTTTATACCTACCCTGGTAGGACCCTCCCTCGACTCCAAGCCTCGCCTCGGCCTGACGGTTGCCGCACCTCCACTAACAGCACAGCCTGCCGCAACGAGCTTTCCAGTCCGATGTCTACAATCTCGCACTGCCGCAGTGCCGCAACCCATACAACGGCAAACGGCATCACTGCAACTGGCTCCTGGCTCCTAGCTGCATCCTTTTACAGCTTCTTCAGCAGCAAGTACACGTTGTTGTCCACTTCTATGGGTTCGAGCTTGGCCGGATCCCCAGCCAGCTTCATCAACAGCCCGCCAAACGAGATGTAGACCTCCACCTGCAGTTGGGACGACAAGAGCGGCGACGTCACAACGACATGAAAGCCCACACCACACCACACCAAGGACGGCGACGTCAGCATATGCGCGGGGGGGAAGGTGAGCTTTGGCCCATGAACATCACAAGCCAGGGATGAGTCAAGGCAATGGAGATAAAGATCTAAGCTGTTGCGGGAATGAGGGCAGGCTGCAGTGTTCACGGGCAGTGCTGGGAGAACGATACAAGAGGATGGAATGGACTGATGGCACGCGAGCGGTTGGTTGGTTTGCCAACCCCGCCAACCACCAACCACCATGACAGGCTGCCGGCGGACCAACCTTCATGTTGTTGTCCTTGTACTTGAACACCTTGCCGTACATTACGTAATCGTAGTTGTCCATTAGCGTGCGCCTTCCGCTGATCGGTGGGAACTCCTGCGGGGTGGACCAGGGGCGCAATGCGGGTCGGTTCGAGGGAGGAGTGCGCGAGGTGCGCAGCGGCCACTTCCACAGGGCGGGCTGCTGACGGCTCAGAGGAGAGGGTGAGACGTGGGGAGTTGCGCTGCTTTAGCTGCCTTCGCAGGACCAAGCACCAGGGATCAGGACCGAGCACCAGGGATCAGGACCGAGCACCAGGGATCAGGACCGAGCACCAGGGGATCAGAGCCCCACGCTGCGCAGGTGCTGCACCCCGTGAGGCGACGTCCGGGCGGGTGCCACCTGGGGCCACCTGGGGCCACCTGGGGCCAGTCACTCCAGTGTCCGTCGCGAGGCTCCCCCTGTTGTGCAAACAGTCACCCCAGTCCGTCCGTCCGTCCGTCCGCCCCCATCCCGAGGCCCCCACGAGCGTCATCAGACGCCACCGCTTTGCATCATGAACCAGGGCTGGGAACCGGGTTCTTCGCCCTCCGACCGACCCACAAAGGTCTCCGGCACGCACACACAAACAGATGTGTCCCACACTCATTGTATCATAGCCTAACTGTTTCTTGGTCACCTACGACCAATATGCGTACCTACGACCAATATGCGCTTCTACGCTGGCCCACAACTAACTTTCTCCGCCATTTAACGCTTTCTGCTGTCCAGGCTGCGTTCCGTTCCCCCTCATGCCCGCGGCGACCCCGCCCCCGCCCATCGCCTTTCTGAGGGGCAGTGAACATGCATGCGTGTGTGGCGCGGCCACAGCTCATCCCGGGCCGCCTCATACAGGCTCGACACTGCGTCTTCCCACCTCGTCCCGGCCCGCACCCACAACAGCCTACCACGTCTGACGACATGAGCCTACGCACATCTATGACCAACACACGCCCACTGCTGTGCATTAAGCCATTGCCCCAACATCCGTCGCGACGGGCCCCCCCGTCCCTCCGGCCAAGGGATCCACACATCACCTACCGCGTCGTATTTGTCGCTCCCCGGGGTAGCGTCCAGGTTTAGCGTCCACGCAAGGACAAGGCTGAATTTGTCGTTACGCTGTGGCCAGGCGCGGGAGGGCAGGAGACCATCGTTTGTGGTCAGCACCGTACTACTGGAAACCGCAGGGACACCATCCGCTGCAATCGCAGTGGTGCCTGAGCAGGCGATGTGATTGCGTACGAGTGGGCAGGCTGCATGCCAAACGCAGCGCCGTCCTGCCGCCAGGCATCCACGCAAACACGCACGCGCGACGCCCTCACCTGGAGCGGGAATAGCTCGGTATTTAAATCAATATGCAGGTCCATCTCATACAGGTCGCTATGGCAGATGAAGCGAGATACTGCGGACGGGGCAGAGGCGTCGGTCGCGTCGCCGTCGGGAGCGGAGCAAGGTGTCCACGTACAAGTGCAGACCTACCGCTATCAAACTTTTTGCCATCAGGATCTTTGTCAACGACGTCGAAGACGTCCTCAAAGAGAATGGGTTGGCTTCGCGCCATGCTGCCTACAAAAGGAGTCCCACGGCGGCGGCCCTGGCCCCAGCGCCAGAGCAATTTAAAATGCAAGTAGTTACTCTCGGTGTCTATATATAACTGCCTGCTGAACCCTTAAATGCGCGTCTGGGACTGTTGATCGCCTTGACCAGATAACCCAAAAGCTTTCACCGCTAGATGGTGAGGGACGTACAATCTTAGACTTAAGGTGAAGGCGTTGCGAAGAGCTGAGGCCCCAACGAATCGCCTCTGGTATCCCCGGATGGAGTCACGGTATGGAGCGACGCAGTACACTCTCTATTTGTTGGTCCGATGGATTGGAGGTTGATTGGATTCATGCTGTTGAGGTTACCCTTGCCCCGGACTGCATCAGGTATGCCTTACCGTTTGCGTCGTACCCAACTGCGTCGATCGTATGAAACTGTTTCCTCCTAAATTTCCACCTCCCTTGTATCTCTCGCATTCGAAATGTCCATCCACTTCGAGTGAGCCACGTATCTTTCCATGAAGGCAAACCGTTCCGCGACATTCATATGGCCCCTGCGCCCAACCAGCACGGTTTGGCTCACGGCTTCCAGGGCCTGTTCGGACCATAGTCCGTTGGAGGATGTGCGCTTTTCTTCGTTTCTCAACTGTATTTCGTGCAAGTGCCACTGAGCGTGATGAACACCCGAGGCACGTTCACACAGTACAGCACACAAGCGCTCATCTGGTTATGGTTCCTATCCTAGGCGTGGCTGTAGCGGTGAGAACGATGAGCATCATCTCTGGGAAGCGCCCGCGCAGTGATGGCTGAGGATTGTGGGATGGGCCACATGCAAATGTCGCCGCGTAAGCGGGCGTCACCTGGCGTCACGCCGCCATCCGCACTGCACGTCAGCAAATCCAGTCCATTTCCGTTGTCACCCAGATGCGCACAAGCGACGGCGTACAATGCCCCCTCTCGGCGGTGTCCAATGGGTAGAAGCTAGATGCAAGGGACAGCACCTTGCAAAGCTGCAAAACTGCTACCAGGACATGGGACACAGGCACGCAGCTGCTGAACCGTACAAGAGCAGAACACATGGCTTGCCACTTCTCAAGCGCGTCGGAACATGCTGGTCACAGGCTCATGGTGCATGTAGGTGCATGTGCGGGCCTGACCGCAAATGCAGACTGCACACCCGTGGCCCATGGTTTGTACTACGCTGAAGCTCCAACCAGCAATCCCACGCACACCCTTGCCTGCACCCTTGCCTGCACACAGCCTTCTTGCAGGCCTTCGGCCCGACAGCAGCGCAGGCTGACGCAGGCTGCAGGAAACCGCATAGGTCGGTCCACCAGCCCACTAGATAATCGCTTACTGCGGGCCAATCCTTGCAAAACTTCATGTATTGAAACGTATCCTAGGTGTGGCTGCGCAAATCTCGAGCACGGACACCTCCACGGGACTTTCAGCGTGGCACGGGCAATTATTGCTGTGGTAGGTGTGGCAAAGCTTCCAAGTAGCATGCTTTTTCGGTTTGGCTATTTATGTGTGGCGCAGCCAGTAAGCATGCACACCTTACCCAATCGGGCTTCAGATAAATGTGTTGGGCCCTCTGAATACGAGCCCAATATGCCCGCAATTTCAAATACTTCTTAGATTTAAGTATACTTGGGAGTTTTGTCGTGTGCTCGCAACCGTCGAGCAGCCACCGATATCGGGATGTTCGGCGCCAAGGGCCTCTGCCACGTTTCGGCCGCGGACATGCCCGCCGCGGTCTCAATGCGGTCACCTATTCCAGCTTCTCTGAGACCAGCGGCACGCAGCGGGCTGCATCTTCGACAGGCGACTTTCCACCGCCGGCGGCCTTCCAGCGTGTCTACAGGCGGCGTGGCGTGCGGCACGGCGGCTAAGGACGTGGAGGCTTCCTCAGCAGCAGGCAGCAACGGCGCTTCTCATCACGCCGTGCAGTCGCAAAAGATGTCCACGACGGCTGTGCATGGCGGCGAGCGCTCCGGCCGACCCCGAGTAGCCGACTCGCTGACTACGCCCATCGTGCAGACCTCAACATACCATTTCCGGAACACGGCAGAGTTGATTGAATACAATGAGGGCCGCTTCGACTCTTTTGAGTATGGTCGGTATGGAAACCCGACGTCCAAGGCATGCGAAGCCAAGATCAAGGCGCTGGAGGGCGCGGAAGACTGCCTGGTTTCTGCCTCAGGCATGAATGCTGTTACCAGCATGCTGTTGTCGCTGGTGCCATCTGGTGGCCATATTGTCACCACGTCGGATTGTTACTGGCGTACGCGGCAGTTCATGCAGAACTTCCTGCCCAAGATGAGCGTGGGCGTCAGCGTCATCAAGCCTAACGATCTGGAGGCATTGCAGAAGGCTTTGGATGAGCACAGTGTGACGCTGTTCTTCTCGGAGTCGCCAACCAATCCCTACCTCCGCTGCGTCGACATCGCTGCCATCTCACGACTATGCCACGCCAAGGGCGCCTTTGTGTGCATCGACAGCACCTTCGCCACGCCCATTAACCAGCAGGCTCTGTCTCAGGGCGCGGACCTGGTTCTCCACTCCGCCACCAAGTACCTGGCGGGCCACAACGACGTGCTGGCTGGCGCGTTGTGCGGCAAGGCCGAGCTCGTGGAGAAGGTGCGCGAGTTTCACCACATCATGGGAGGCGTTGTAGACCCGCACGCCGCCTACCTGCTGCTGCGCGGCCTGAAGACGCTGCAGCTGCGTGTGGAGCGCCACAACAAGTCGGCGATGGACATCGCCAGCCGCCTTGAGGCGCACCCCAAGATTGACCGCGTGTGGTACCCCGGGCTTGAGAGCCACCCCGACCACGCCATTGCCAAACGGCAGATGAGCGGCTTTGGCGGCGTGGTCAGCTTCGAGGTGCGCGGCGGCCTGCAGGAGTGCATCAGCTTCATCGACAATGTGAAGCTGCCGTACATTGCGCCGTCGCTGGGAGGCGTGGAGAGCTTGATAGAGATGCCCGCCGTGCAGTCGTATTGGAGCTTCGGGCCCGAGCGTCGGGCGGAGATCGGGATCAAGGAGAACCTCATTCGCTTCAGCATCGGTATTGAAGACGTGGAGGATGTTTGGGAGGACCTGGTTCAGGCGCTGGAGTATGTGCCATAAGCGCCAGCGGCAGCAGGTCAATAGCTGCGGCATTTGCAGCTGCAGCAGCAAAAATGCAGGTGGTAAAGGGGTAGCCCCAGCGTTAGCTGTTGGACTTCCTTCGGGCTGTTTTGCAGCAAGGGCTGTGCTGCGACACGGGCGTGCAGGGCAGCAGCGCAGCAGCGCAGCAGCAGCGCGCGCGGGCAAGACAGCTGGTCGGATTGCAGCGGCGAAACGGCGTTTTTGGGTCGGTGGTCGTGCGCGGCGCGCTGCAATGCGGTGCGATGCCGCCGCGTGTATGCAGCCACCCGCGCTTGATGCTGCTGCTTTCGGTCAGAATGTGGGTCGCGGTACAGGCTGACTGCTGGCCGCTGGTCCAGCGGCGGCGCAGTCTATTGGCTGGCAGCACCAAGGGGAAGGGGCGAGGGCTGTAGCACCCAGGCTCGTATTGGAATAGGGTCATACGTTTAGTGTTTTTATATGTTTCGGAGCGGGCGCGGTTGCGTTTTGACGGTACGGCGCCGACCTGGGGAGCGGAGTGGCCGTGCAGGACGGGCGCATGTCTGGTTCCGCGGCTTCTGGCCTCCGGGAAAGAATCATGGAATAGTTTTGACAGTGTCCACCTGGCCAGGTTGTGTAGGCGCGGACGTGGGCGGTCTTAGTGACCTCGGGGGGTCTGGGCGCGTTGCCATACGATGCGTGCGCGCATGGGGTGCACCTGGACGCAGCAGGCTGTTGGTGTGCGCAAACTTTGCTAGAGGCTGGTTGGAAGGGTGGGATGGTGCGACAGATGGAGGAGCCGGAGCGGCGGCGGGATAGCGGGCTGGGTCTCTTGAGAACAGGCGCAACCGACGCGCTGAAGAGCTACATCGCTGTGCGACGGATCTCGACAGTGTGTGCATTGACTTCCTTGAGGACCAGGTAAACCGGCGCCAATACATGCAGACCGCGCGCGGCGTATGTTTGTCAGGAAGGCGTATGTACTCGAGGGGCCACCTAGGTATGCCGCACCTTGCTTATATTAGCAGTGCTCTCTTCGCAAGCGCGGCTCGGTAGGCGCGGAGCGGCGGGGCTTGTGACGCGGGGGCTGCAGGCTCGGCATGCCGTGATATAGATAGGGGATGGAAAATGTCGAGAACGAATGAAATGGCGGTACGGGCTGACCTGCCCCGGGATTTTGGACTTTGTCTCAGCAAGAGGTGTGATCAAGCTTTTCAGAACAAGATTCTGTAGGCTGCCACCAAGTGTTAACATTTGAGCGCAAATTTCCAATTCCCCCATGGTCGATGTATTGTTACAATTACGCACATCACGTTGCAGGCGTATTTATAGATGTCAGTCCATTTTTCGTGTGACAACGAATCACCAATAAATTCGAGCGCTCAGCTCTGCTTGCTGGGGTGATCGGTTGGCACCGAGCCGGGCCTGCGCGGTGGGAGGGTCATTTAGTCAGGACATTGGCGGGAAGACTACATTGGACACGGGCGGGAAAGTCACCCAGTAACTATGCGGGAAAGTCATCCAGTCACTACATTGGACACGTACACTATACTAAACACATTATAGCAAGCGCAACTCTACAGACAATCTTCCATGTGCCTTGTTCGATTGCAATGTGCTGCAGATAAGGCAGCGGGGGCGGTACTCACGGCCTGTTCGCATCTGTAACCGGCGCGTAGCGGTCCCAGCCCTCGGTGGCTATCCGCCTCAGGCGGTCGTCCTCACTGCAGGGAGGAACAAGGCATCCTCTCATTAGGAAAGAACAGCTGGAAACGGCACAGCCTTAGCACGGCACCTGCAATATCGCATCAAACCGGATCTCTGCTTAACCATCTTTTGATGAGCCCTATCACGCATCACAAAGCAAGGCCGCGTGCATTCGCTGGCCACCAAGAGCAACTCACTCGTGCGTACTTCCTGCACGCGCCCCCCTATGCGCATCATGCTGTTTGCTTGCTACCGCAACCGCCCTCAATACGCCAGACTCCCATGAGGTGCAGAGACTCGTGCTGAAGTTGCGGTGAATTCGTCCCGGCAACCGAAGGCGCACACCTGCAAGTTGCCGCCCGGCCCCGAGGGGGAGGCTCCATCCCGGGAGCTGCCATCGGGGGAGGCCTAACATGGCGATAACACCACGCTTACCGCTTTTTGCGGATGAGCTCCAAGCGCTCTAGGTCCTTGCGTACTTGCTCCTCCGACCGGGGCTCCTCCACCACAACCCTGAAAGGCGAAGGAAGCAGGTGTGGCGGGGGAGTGTTCACTCGCCGTACGCTACTGGCAACGAAGGTGTCTAACGCCATCGAGGTAGGACGTGGTGGTCAAGGGGGGGTGTACGAAGCAAGACGCGGTACAGCAAATAGCAGACGCAGCGGGGGGGAACGAGGGCAATCGGAACCAACGTTCTTTGCTTCCCTGCAACCATTTGTTGCTTCAGGCCCACACCCAGGATGTGCTTGCGGGGTAGGTCTGAGGGCATGCACAGCGGCAGCGTAACCCTTTGCCTGGCTGCATGGGTGCCGGCAATCCGACTGTCGGACGTCGCTGCGCGGAGAGGGGCCGCTCCTCATGCAACAAAACCAAAAAGTGCACGCACGAGGATAGTGGATGCGGGCACCAGATGCGAAATGTTATGACGTCGTCGCATGGCCCTTGCCGCAGGTGCCGTCACACGGCGTACGCCATCAGCAGTAGGAGCAGCAGCAGCCGCAGCAGTGTGGTCACGACGCTGGCAGCAGATCACACAGCGACCACCATGTAACACGGCGACGCAGCAGCCTTCCTGGCTACCCTAAAGGGGAGAGCCGCGACCTGGCAGCCCCCAGCTGGTTGCGTGCGTGCACCCCTCCACCCCTCCGTCACCCGAGTCAGCGAATCCCAACCTGATGGGACCCGCCCACCGGCCTTATGGCATATCCTGACGGCTGGAAGCGGGTCCGTTAGCAGCGTTTTTCGCACTTCCAAACGCATGCCCGATTACCCCAGGCAGCGTCATCACTGGCATATACCTCACGATGCCATCCGCTCTCCGAAGGACCACAACGGCTGTCGGGAGGCCAAGCCGCTCCCTCCGTTCGGCCCCCCAGCTGTAGGCGGCCGCACGACAGCTCGCATGGAAGAATGAGCTTCCCATTTTCGCCCCCAAAGCAACCCAACACGACTGCAAGGCTCCCCGCCACGAACCGTATCTGTCTCGCACGGGCGCTCATCGCTGGGATTCCGTGCAGGGCACTACACAGACAACGAACTAGGGCTGCATTGCCGCACACACGAGCATTTTTGATACGCAGCCCGTGCTTTGGGTTGTCGACATCCTGAACAATGTCCTCGTGGGCTGAGATGTTTCTACCCGCAGACAAGCAGTCACAGTGCGAGGCGCTTGGTCGACTCACTTCTTGCGGGCGGTGGGCGCCGCACGCAGATACTCAGGGGTGGGGTCGTCGTCGTCGCTGCTGCCCTCGCTGTCATCATCGTCGCTGGGTGGCATCTTGCCCGCGTTCTTGCTCTGGGCACTGGGCTGCGACGAGGACGGCTCCGCCTTAGCCGCGGGGTCTGCCTTGGCTGCGTCCGCCTTTGGCGCCGGCGCCTCTCCCTCCTCGCCCTCGCTATCGCTGGGCGGCAGCATGCCGACATTGGCGCGCTGGTTGCCTGCATGTTATGCCGGTAGCGCCCATCGGGTGTCGTTAGGGACGCCAACGGCAGGCAAGGTAACAGCCGTTAGGCCACGAGCCCCTCCGCTTGACGAAAGGTCGCGTACCAGGCTACTCCCCCTATCGCTTGCGTGAGAGCGCGTATGCAAGCTACATCAACCAATAATGCAGTCACATGGCTTTCTAACACCGCGGCAAGTATTGCCGCGCAGTAGCCAACGACGATCTGAGTAGACGCACCTATGCCACGCTGTGCGGGCTCAAATTCTTCCTCATCTGAGCCCTCCTCATCTTCAGGGCCTTTGCGAGGACCCTTGGTCTTCGCGTGATAGTACTTGCCGCCTCGGGACTTGCCCATGTTCCTTCAACTATAAGTATGCAGTTACCCTGCGTTGAAGCCGCCCAGTAAAAATGATGACGCCTAGCGCAATGATTGTATTGCCAGACCACTGCACAGCAAGCTCGGATTAGAGGACGCCGGAACATGAGTACGGCGCCGCTCCGCTCCAGCTCAACCCGCAACCCTGCTTGGGCCAATAACCGCATTACCTCAAGTTTTGTATAAGCCACATTATTCCGGATTAGGTAGATAACACCTGCATTTTTGACCTAGCACTCTTCCTCATCCCCGGAAATGCACGCCCTTGCCCCGCGACTGGCCGGGGCAAGGCCAAATGCCCCAAGCGTAGCTAGCGTATGCCGGTCCCCAGCTGTGGCTGTTCCCCGTATGCTTGGCCCCAGCGTGTCAGGTAGCCACGCCCTTTCTTCTATGGAGCGGACCGCTTGGACAGCGCCCAGAAACAAGCCGCATTGCCGTGGGAGACTGATCGCACGATCTGCTGCAGCAGCGGTTGTGGCGAAGGTCGATGATGTGGGCGTCAGCGACGCGGCAGACGCAATTATTCAGTACGCCATCAACTTGTCTCGTGCGGCCGAGACCTACGAGGTGCACTCATGGATGGTCCTGTTGGGCATCCTCAAGTATGAAAGCTGCACCGCAGCTCAGATCCTTGTAAAGCTTGGAGTTGAAGACCTGTATGGCGCATGGAACGAGGTGCTGTGGGCTCTGAATGTCTGCGATGGCCTGAAGGCGCGCAGCTTCACAACCGAGATCAAGTTCGCGGACCGCGCATTTAAGGTAGTCACGGCTGCATCAGACTTCGCCGCTTGGCACGGCAAGGACAAGATGTACTCGGAGGACCTGCTCATGGCGCTTGCAGCTGGCGGTGTGCTGGAGGGCCTCTTCCCCGACCTGAACCTCAGCTTCGACCGGGTGCGGAAGGTGGTGGAGAAGAACGCAGGGCGGCGGTACCAGCTGCCAGATGAGACGGAAGAGGAGCAGAGCCCGCTGAAGTCCGAAGACGACATTTCATTCCTTTGATGGAGTGTTCTGAGGATTATGTCTCTGTTGACAGGGGACTTCGTCAGCTTGTACCGAGTATGCGTGCGGGGTGTTGCAGCCGGGGATGCAGGCCGTGGGCTGGAGGGGATAGCAACGACCCAGGGGTCATGACCACCTGACCTGGGCGGCGCGTGGTTTTCGGTTCAATAGCACACTCGTCTAGCCCACCTCTTGTACATCGTTTTATCACGTAAGCTATCCGAGCACGAAGTCGGGGCTGCGTGCAGGCGCCTGAAGAGCGCTTCAGGATTAGCGGCATGACCTCCAGTTTTGAGTCCAGCAGGTGTAGCTCGTATGCCCACGGCCTATGTACTGTAGACAACGGCTATCGCGGGGAGGCGGTGGTGTGAACTGGATGCAAGGCGCTCTGCGCATGCAGCTCCACGCCACTCCCCCTCGGACGGGAGGGCGGGCGTAGCAACGTGGGAGGTGTTGCTTGCGTGGCAGGCGCCATTACAGGAAGCGTGCCTCGTGCTGGACGCTGAGCGGTTGCCGAGTGCTGCTTTTGTAACAACCTGCCACTTCGGACCTGCACATGGGTTGCCGTGTCCTGAAATAGCTTTGTAGCCGATGTCCTGGGTACGACACTTGACTACTGATGAGTCATTCAACCTACACATCAGACCCAGTGGGAAGGCAACCAAAGCATATGCCGCCAGCATTGGCTTACAGCTGGTGTCTCGCCCCACACGGAATCCTCCTACGTCGCTAACCGTACGCAAGTCTTCGTTCTTAACTGCGTAGTCCCACCTGGTCTCGGACCCCACCTTCCGCTGTCAATTGGGATCCCAAGCGATTGCGAGCTTCAAGTTAGTGTTCCACCGTGATGAAGCCGCTGTGTGTGTAAAATGTTGGGAAAAAGGGTTGTATCCGCGCCCCCCAAACAAATCACACTCGGGGGATAACTCAGGGATTACTCAAAGGACTATTAACCCCAGATACTCAAGGAAACTCAAGCGCGAAATCGGAGGTGCCTCGCTTTCGGACTCAGGACGGTCAGACATTTATCAGAGACAAAACTATCCAGAGCGGTTCAGAGCTCTGCTGATTTCTGTAGGTCTCAGTAGCTCGTGTCTAGTGCATCTGGGGCCGTACCGCTTGTGTACGCATGATGGGGATGTGCCCTTCAGCACGCCAAACACCGTCCATCGGCCTGGGGTTGCAGCGGCACCGGCTGGCAAGTCCCCCGGCGCTGACGGCATCCCAGCGGAGCTATACAGCAGATACCGCAGCATTTTTGCCCTTCTACTCGCAGCAGTAAAAATGGTATCATGAGGCTTCTGGCGCACTCCCCTGACCCCCCCAAGGATGTCGTTGGGGGGTTACCAACAATTGTAAACACGATAAAACGGACTGGTGGTCCCAACCCCCCTCCCGCAACCGCAGCTCCCATAGACCCCCCGCCCAACTACCAACTCCTGAATGGTACGATAGCTGACAGGGAAGCTGCGCGCACAAAACAGGGTCAGCACCCGCACGCTCCCAGTTGAGAAGCTTCCCGAACCCCGACTCCAAGTCGAAGCATTGGGGGACTCGGACGGACAAGTGCAGCGGTTTAGAATTTTGGTATTCTGTATATCAACAATCAACGCATTGGCAATTACTTTTGCCCTGGGTTCTTGCAAAATTCTTGTCGAATTCACATTCGCCCCCCACTACGCCCTTTCTTTGGTTTCTTCACAGGCTTGACTGGTGCCGGTTGGGCCTCGAGTGCCTTGCCTGCCTCTTCGTACCCAGTGCCCAGCTCCTTTGCGTGTCATATTAGTGTGCTGCGCGTCGCTCTGCCTTTGCCAGTGCACCCTTTGTGCGATTCTTAGACTGCTTGACCTCGAGCAGCTCCCGGGCTCTGGACAGGCGCTTCACATACACGCCTCATCCTTGATCATGACACAAGCGGTAGCCCTCCTGCCCCAGGATGGTGTACAGCTCACTTGAGAAGCGCTGCCTTTCTTTCTCCTTCCCGTGGCGCGAACTGTGCTAAAGAGGAAGCTAACGCGCGAACGAAGGGGATACACGAGGCAAGTCTTGCTTGGACAGCGCATACCGGTATGGGCCAACAGGGATTGTGTGTGTGTGCAGCGCCCACACCAATACTCGCCTCTTCGTGCGCCTTCCGGTTTGCATGGATGGTAAGGCGCTTGTAACTGTACACACATCCTCAGTTCTTGGGGATTCTCGTGAGCTTCTGGGAGACCTGGATTGTTTCCCCGGTCGTGAACAGGTGCAACCTGCCGTGGTACACGAGTCAGTCGATGAATGTGCTGATGGGGGATGGGAGAGTCCTGGGCTGGGAGGGCGGGGTTGAGGGCTTTGCGGGGCTGAGGGAGGAATTGAGAGAAGCCCACGGCCAGTAGTGGGATGTGCTGCAGTTGTGTCAGTCCCAAGTGCTTACAGCCAGCTCAATCCTGCCAGTGCAGCACAGTTGCAGTCAGACGGCTGAGTGGCGCCACAGAAGTTGAGCGAGTGAGATGTCAAGAGAGGCCAGGAAGGGAGGCCATAACGAAAGCCGGCCAGTCAGGCCCCAATAATGGCACCAGAGGCTTCCAGGGCCACCTTGGTCCGTGCAAGGTTGTGCAGCCGTGTCAGTCCCAGCAGGGCTTACAGCCAGCTCAGTGGGACTCAGACTCAGTGGCGTCAATGAAGTAGGCCCAGAACCATTATTTGGGTCCAAATTGCTGCCTCTCCCAGTCAGCACGTACGGAAGCCCTCCCTGTACACACACACGCTTGAACAACCGTCTTTCTGGCTATCGGAGCGCTGCGCGGCCGCCGGCTACATAATTGGACTTCTGGCTTCTCGTGGACCCAGTCTGGGCTTCTTTCGGTAACTATTGGCGCCCCGCACTGACTCCGGATTCCTTGGTCTCCTCGCGCTACGTATACTTCGCGGCTCAGCTCAGCATTTATAAAACACACGCTTGAACATGCGTTGGCTCCTTGTACACACATGCTCTCGCCCCCTCCCCACCCACGCCCGGGTTTCAATCGTCATGTTGCTGGCCACCAGGGTTTCAATCGTCCACTGCAGTTTGACGGGCACACCGGTGTACTCCGCCGCTGAGAACCGGGAGGAAGGGAGTCTGCACAGGGACGAAGCGCTCAAGACCAAAAAATCAATACATGTGGAGTGGACCCACTGATGAAGCTGAACCGCGCATTACAACTAACGGCACCCCACATACATGCATCCCATCCATAAACATCAGCAGCATGAGCGCACAGGCTATGCGCCCAACGAAGCAAGCCACAGGGTTGTAAAGTGACATGTTGGTACACAGGGTTCTGCAACCCCTGTCCTCACTCGCCCGGCAGATCTCCTAAGTTCTGGACTGGTGCACCTGCTGCAATGCTGCAGGAATAAAACAGGTCGTCCTTGTACACGAACGATGAACTACTAGCCCTGCGAGGTGCCTGCTACTACGCAGCTACACCTGCTGCAATACTCCTCCTGATACCAGCGTCCAAGCACTCACGATCACACGGTGAACTGCAGCGCCGCAGTCCTTGAGGTCTGAGACCCTGACCCTCAGACTCTCAAGACGCTGAAACGCAGACACAACCCAGAATCGTGCACAGCGTGCCGTTGCATCCTACGCCGGCCGCCCCCAAGGCACGGGCGTGCAGCTGCTGTGCACCGTGGGACGTCCAGTCAGCAACCCTCGGAGCCAAAGCCGACTCCACTCCCGGCAGCCAGCAGACACATCAGCTGCGCACGGCGCACAGCGGACAGCGGTGGCCGGCGGGAGCGCCTCCATCAGGGTAGCCGCAGCCCCACTGCTGCTGATGGTGCAAAGAGCGAGCGCTGCACGTGCAGGCGCGGTGCGAGTGTGGCTGCCCGCGGCCCTCCCTGGACCCACACCCCGTGCCTGACTGTGGCGTAAACCAGCGGCGTGCGCTGACCACACCCTGCCGCTGGGCCCGGGCGCCCAGGTGCGCGCTTGTCAGCCACCGCCCTTGTTGCCGCGCCCGCGCCCTCCGTCGCTGCTGCTGCTGCCGCGCCCGCCACCACGGCTGCTGCCGTCGCCGCCGTCGTCAGCACCAGCCGCACGCCGTCGTGCGACCCCACTCGCGGCCTACACGCCTCCAGCTCCAGGTACTGCTGCGACAAGCGCCACACGATGGACTGTGCCCAAGGCTTTGCCACGCCACCATAGCTTAGCGCCGGCCGCAGCTGCGCCTCAGCCTCAGCAAAGAAGGGCAGCGAATGCCGCGTGACGCTTGGCAGACCGTGCACAAGGCGCGGCGACGCCACCGCCGCCGTCGCCAGCGAGCCTGCGGTCAGGAGCCGCCGCCGCGCACACAGCCCCCGCGGGAACAGGAAGCTCGACGGCACGGCTGCGAGGACAGCGCCTCCACCACCACGGCTGCCGCCGTTAGTGCCGCTGCTCAGGCCGCGGCTGCTGCTGCCGTCAGTGCCGCTGCTCAGGCCGCCGCTGCTGCTGCCGTTAGTGCCGCTGCTCAGGCCGCCGCTGCTGCTGCCCTCGTCCTCGGCCAAGCCCTCAATGCTGCCGCCGCCGCCTGGTAGCTGTGCCTCAAACTCCGCAGCGGCTTCTTCCACGGTGTGGCGTGACAGCACGCGCAGCGCCCCCACCATGACGTCGTTGAAGACAACATGGGACTGTCCCAGCACGCGGGGCAGCGCCTCGATCACGTTCACGTCCACCCCGACGTCGTACGCCAGATCCCACGGCTTCGTATGGGCCAGCACGTTCCGGCCCAGCCTGCACGTGCGGACACCAGGCAGCAGTGCGTTGGTCCGGGGCAGACGGCCATGCGTCTCAGGCTCGGCGGTTACATGAGCGCCGAGGCGAAGATAAGGGAAGCGAGACGGACGCTGCATGCATTGGGGCCGCTTGACATTACAGTGCACACTAGCAACACTCTCGCATTCAGGGCCCACCGCTGATTGCAAAGCAAATGCCTCGGCCCGCACATGGTATTCAGCGCCACCGCAACAACCAGGCCGTGTGGGCGAGCAGCAGGAAGGGCAGCAGGGCAGCCAGCCGACCTACCGCAGGTAGAACACCAGCATGGCCAGGTGAGTGCACCGCGCCGCCTTGTTGTTCATGTACGCATCGAAGTCGCGGTTGTTCCACTGCGACAACAGCACCTTCTGGAACCACGGCTGCCGCTCCCACAGCTCCTGAGGGCCCGACGCCGCGGCGCCCTGACTGCTTGATAAGTTGTCGGCGATCTCGTCTGCGATGGCCTGCGTGCGTGTGTGTTTGACATCGCGTTGAGCGTATACATGGGGTATGGGTGTGCGCGTAGGCTTGTACGTGCGTGTTCGCCGGAAACTGTTTGGGTGTGGATGGGCCAGCGAGGAGTCTCACTCGATGTGCCGATTGACAGGCATCCTGCAGCCGCACACCTGACCCGCATGAGGCACACCTGACCCGCATGAGGCACACCTGACCCGCATGAGGCACACCGGTACGGGCAGGACGCACACTACAACAGAGCGGCAACACGGGTCTTCCCCACAGCACACAAGGGCGCCACCAACCCCCCCCAAAACAGAGGGGTTTATACACCCCCCAAACATAGGAGCTGCGAGGGAGACCCGCCCGCGGACATGTGCGCTACGGCGCAGGCATGCACTCGAGGCCCCATCTAATGCAAATGCCATCTGCACTAGGATGTGTACGTAGTGCTTCTCCCACCCAAACCTGACCCCAAACCCTGCAGCCCAAGGATTTACCTGCACCTTGGCCTTGAACTGGTCCATCCCAGCTGGCGGCTTCTCGCCCTCCCACCGACGGCTTGCGCGGGGCCCGAGCAGGTAGTCGGCTGCCTCGCCCAGGTAGAAGAGGTTCCAACCCCCGTCCAGCTGCGTCAGGGTAGCGCTGAAGTCCAGGTCGATCCAGGTCTCCCGCAGCGTGCCGTCTTTGTTGAACAGCAACTGCAGGCAAGCAGGGCGAGGGCGGCGTGGCGCGCACTGAGCGCCAAGAACATAGAAGGGGGGGAGCCGAGCAAAACAGGGAAGCGGGCGCATGGCGACCGACCCACTCACCCGCACGATCTGGCGCTGGTGCGAGTCGCGGAAGTAGTAGCGGCCGTCCACCGTCATGTCCAAGTGCGGCTCCAGGAAGCGTCTCAAGCCGGAGTGCAGGTCCGCGTCGATCCGCGCCCCCACGCCCGGAAATGACAGGTCCAGCACGGCGATCCGCTGCGACGACGGCATGCCCGCTAGGCCCAGCTTCCACTCCTTGAGCGACTGCGGCGTGGTGGGATCCAACGGGTGGGTGCCGGATAAAAACGGCAAGATTGAGGTGAGCAGTAGTGGGTCCAGCCATGAGGGCTTGGCGCAGTCAGTTTTGAGACGGGTGTGCCGCAATCTACCTCGTCGATGAGCTTGGTCCTCATGAATCCACAGACGAAGGCTGCCACGTCCCTGGTGTGTCCGGCCTTGACCCACGCGCCCACCAGGACCGTCAGGAGAGCTATGGATGGCGGGCAGAGCTCCAGCAGCTTGGGGTCCAGCGGCTCTTCGCCGGGGGAGGTGTCCTGCAGCCGCTCCCACGCCAGGCTCATGTGCTCGGTGCTGTAAGTCGACGGTAGGTTGGCGACGCTGGCGCTGGCGATAACCGAGTAGCCGTTGGGCGGCATATCGGTCAGGCTAATCCATGTCTGTGCCATGGAGCTGCCGGTTAAGCACCACATCACGGTGCGGGGGCTGTACACCAGCAGCTTCTTCACGAACGAGTCGCGGATGTATTCGGCCCCCCTCGCGTCCAGCTTGCCGTCGATGGTCGGTAGGAATAGGCTCTGCATTTCGTCTGAGTGGCAGGGATGGGGAGGCAGGCAGCGACAGAGGGAGGGGACGGAGGGAGAGAATATCGTTGGAGTTTGTAACGACAGGACGAGGGGACAAAACAAATAGTACAGTCCGAGTAGTGAAGGTTCCAGAAGCAGATTGGAGCAGGACGAGGGGAGCGGAGTGTTGGATGTGCACGTTGTCGGTATGCCCGAACGGGTGTAGTAAGGAAGCAAGCAGAATTGGCTGGCATGTCCCCCTCCGCCCATGTGTTTGTGCAGTTGTGCGTGCGGTGTGTACGGCAGTGGGTGTGCCAGCAGGTGGTGTCCCCGGGCATACCCCGTCAGAGGGGCAGGTGGTGTCCCCGGGCATACCCCGTCAGAGGGGCAGGTGTGCTGTATGCTTCCCGCCTCTTCACATAGAAAGCCAGCACGACAACCTCGGAAGGTGATGTGGGCTCATTTTGCAAGCAAGGCAAAGAATTCAGCTTCCTACTTGCACATGTGCATCTGCCAATCGACTTGCACGTGTGCATCTGGCAAACGCGTGGTTGCGTATGCGAGAAGCTGCTGCCGATAAGGGAACGGGTGGCCTCGCCGTGCAAAATGATACACACGTAAGGAACCCACCCAGTCCAGCGACGCAACACGAAAGCGAAACAAACCAGGAGGCCCATGATAAAGCTCCCGTACGCGTGACCACACACACTTCGGCTCAACATCAAATCTCGGCCGGCACGCACCGAATAAAACCAGCACCGGCACCTCCACCGCTTGGAGGAAAGCATGGATGGCTCGGCTGGGCACGTCGAACTCGTCGAGGCGGCGGGGCCTCGCCAGCACGTCGTCAGCAGCCTGCAGAGCGCCCTCCTGCATGGGCACGTGCTCCTTGCGAGCCCACTCCACCAGCTCGCGCAGCAGGCTCTCCAACAGGGCCGTCGCACCGTTCTGCGTGTGGGGTGGTCGAGGAGCACACCGTTATTGCCACCGCCCACACATGACGCTCTCGTCCACGTGAGCACGCCAAGCCTTCGGCCACCCCTACCTCTGCAGCACGCCCACGGCATGCTCACAGAAACAGTAGAACAAAACGGTAGTGCTTTGGCAGCCGCCAGACTGTGTTCCAACGGATCGACGCCCACTTGCCTGCCGGATCAGCTGATCTGCGCTCAGGCGCAGGGCCACCATGCCCGCCAAGGGGCCCTCCTCCCCCTGCTCGCGCAGCGCCTCCGACACGACCGCGGGAACCACGTGCTCCAGGGTGCACGACTTGCCCGTCTGCAGCATGCATGCAAAATTGAAGAGGGGTCATTAGGCGGCAATTAGCGTTGTGTGCGGTCCCCTGTGCTGGCACCGACACGAAGGCACACTGCGGCTCGAGACGTCTAGGGCAGGCGCTTGGGGGTGCAACAAAACAGCGCACCTTGACGAGCCCCGAGATCAGCAAGATCGAGGGATCTTGAGGCCAGAGTTTGTTCACTGCGGCCCTCATGACCGGTCTAGCCCATGAGCGTATGCGGTTCACCACCCCCACCGCGTCCACGTATAACACCACAGTGTCGCTGTAGTGCAGCTCCCAGATGCTGTTGTCCGAGAGCTGGCGCAGCTTGGCCGCGCCGTCCACCAGCCGCCTTGGAGCTGGTGCACCTGCACCAGCACCCACGCGGGCCACGACGTCGCTGGCTAGGTCAGGGGCTGACGAAGCCTGAGAGGAATGCATGCAACCCGAGCGTCGCTGGTTTATGCAGTGGTTGAGGGAACAGCTGCCACCGCACCACGATAAAGTCCCGACGGGGCGTTTCCAGTGTCGCAAATAAAGACGAATGCGCGCCACAACAACGTCAAGGTGCCTGGAAGAGCCGCTGGCCGGGGAGCACCGCGTAAGTTTACGGCAGAAGAGCAGGGACTCACCTGCAGGCGCCGTGCTTCCTGGGCCTGGGCCAGCCGCCACACCTTTACAACGGGGGAGGGTGGGAAAACCATGAGGACATACCACGCATGTTACGCACTATGCTAGCTGCGCCGGCGCAACCGGCAAAGGCTAGCAGCCGTAACTTCCGCGTTGTTGGAAGGCTGCCGCAGCTGTGTCCCGAACTCACCGTTCAGGCGCATCTGCAGCTGCGCCTTCTCCTTCCGCAGTTGTTCCTCCTTCGTCCGCAGTTGTTCCTCCTTCGTCCGCAGTTGTTCCTCCTTCTTCCGCAGGTACTGCTTGTCACCCTCGGAGACATCCTCGAGCTGTTTTTCAACTACAGAGATCTGGGCTTCGACTTTTCCTATTGCCGCGCCGACGTCAGCAATTTCCGCGACGACGTCAGCCAACATATCATCAAGCGTGGCCATGGTAGCAGGTACAACACACCCGCGACCAGGGCAGGATTGGGCCCTCGCCGGACAAAAGTCGTCAAAAGTCGTCTTCGGTCGCTAAAACCAATATAGGTTGATGTGACATACAGACGTTGTTATGGGAAAGAAGTCTGTTTGTACTCAATCCCATCTCTTTTGGCAGAGGTACGCCAGCTAAGTCTCCCGGTAAGGCGTCATACTCGGCATGGGATCATACGACATATGGCATGCCACATATTATAGGACGCCACAATCAAACTAACTTTACATAAGGGACTGTAAGTAAAACGTTATATGCATGGCGTCCCATAATGCATATGACGCCAATATACATGGACGGATATTTCGCAGTGCAAGCAGAACAACAGTTGTAATGAACGCATGCAGCTCCACGCCACTCCCCCTCGGACGGGAGGGCGGGCGTAGCAACGTGGGAGGTGTTGCTTGCGTGGCAGGCGCCATTACAGGAAGCGTGCCTCGTGCTGGACGCTGAGCGGTTGCCGAGTGCTGCTTTTGTAACAACCTGCCACTTCGGACCTGCACATGGGTTGCCGTGTCCTGAAATAGCTTTGTAGCCGATGTCCTGGGTACGACACTTGACTACTGATGAGTCATTCAACCTACACATCAGACCCAGTGGGAAGGCAACCAAAGCATATGCCGCCAGCATTGGCTTACAGCTGGTGTCTCGCCCCACACGGAATCCTCCTACGTCGCTAACCGTACGCAAGTCTTCGTTCTTAACTGCGTAGTCCCACCTGGTCTCGGACCCCACCTTCCGCTGTCAATTGGGATCCCAAGCGATTGCGAGCTTCAAGTTAGTGTTCCACCGTGATGAAGCCGCTGTGTGTGTAAAATGTTGGGAAAAAGGGTTGTATCCGCGCCCCCCAAACAAATCACACTTGGGGGATAACTCAGGGATTACTAAAAGGACTACTAACCCCAGACACTCGAGGAAACTCAAGCGCGAAATCGGAGGTGCCTCGCTTTCGGACTCAGGACGGTCAGACATTTATCAGAGACAAAACTATCCAGAGCGGTTCAGAGCTCTGCTGATTTCTGTAGGTCTCAGTAGCTCGTGTCTAGTGCATCTGGGGCCGTACCGCTTGTGTACGCATGATGGGGATGTGCTCTTCAGCACGCCAAACACCGTCCATCGGCCTGGGGTTGCAGCGGCACCGGCTGGCAAGTCCCCCGGCGCTGACGGCATCCCAGCGGAGCTATACAGCAGATACCGCAGCATTTTTGCCCTTCTACTCGCAGCAGTAAAAATGGTATCATGAGGCTTCTGGCGCACTCCCCTGACCCCCCCCAAGACTGTCGTTGGGGGGTTTACCAACAACTGTAAACACGATAAAACGGACTGGTGGTCCCAACCCCCCTCCCAACAGCAGCTTCCATAGAACCCCCGCCCACCTACAAATTCCCGAATGGTACGACAGCTGACAGGGAAGCTGCGCGCACAAGACAGGGTCAGCACCCGCACGCTCCCAGTTGAGAAGCTGCCCCAACCCCGACTCCAAGTCGAAGCATTGGGGAACGCGGACGGATTGAGTTCCTGTTCAATCCTTGTCGAATTATTGTTCGCCCTTTCTTTGGTTCCTTCACAGGCTTGACTGGTGCCTGTCGGGCCTCGAGTGCCTTGCCTGCCTGTTCGTACCCAGTGCCCAGCTCCTTTGCGTGTCATATTAGTGTGCTGCGCGTCGCTGTGCCTTTGCCAGTGCACCCTTTATGCGGTTCTTAGACTGCTTGACCTCGAGCAGCTCCCGGGCTCTGTACAGGCGCTTCACATACACGCCTCATCCTTGATCATGACCCAAGCGGTAGCCCTCCTGCCCCAGGATGGTGTACAGCTCACTTGAGAAGCGCTGCTTTTCCTTCCCGTGGCGCGAACTGTGCTAAAGAGGAAGCTAACGCGCGAACGAAGGGGATACACGAGGCGAGCCTTGCTTGGACAGCGCATCTGGGCCAACAGGGATTGTGTTTTATAGGGATTGTGTGTGTGTGTGTGTGCAGCGCCCACACCAATACTCGCCTCTTCATGCGCCTTCTGGTTTGCATGGATGGTAAGGCGCTTGTAACTGTACACACATCCTGAGTTCTTGGGGATTCTCGTGAGCTTCTGTGAGACCTGGATTGTTTCCCCGGTCGTGAACAGGTGCAACCTGCCGTGGTACACGAGTCAGTCGATGAATGTGCTGATGGGGGATGGGAGAGTCCTGGGCTGGGAGGGCGGGGTTGAGGGCTTTGCGGGGCTGAGGGAGGAATTGAGAGAAGCCCACGGCCAGTAGTGGGGTGTGCTGCAGTTGTGTCAGTCCCAGCAGTGCTTACAGCCAGCTCAATCCGGCCAATGCAGCACAGTTGCAGTCAGACGGCTGAGTGGCGCCACAGAAGTTGAGCGAGTGAGATGTCAAGAGAGGCCAGGAAGGGAGGCCATAACGAAAGCCGGCCAGTCAGGCCCCAATAATGGCACCAGAGGCTTCCGGGGCCACCTTGGTCCGTGCAAGGTTGTGCAGCCGTGTCAGTCCCAGCAGGGCTTACAGCCAGCTCAGTGGGACTCAGACTCAGTGGCGTCAATGAAGTAGGCCCAGAACCATTATTTGGGTCCAAATTGCTGCCTCTCCCAGTCAGCACGTACGGAAGCCCTCCCTGTACACACACACGCTTGAACATGCGTTGGCTCCTTGTACACACATGCTCTCGCCCCCTCCCCACCCACGCCCGGGTTTCAATCGTCATGTTGCTGGCCACCAGGGTTTCAATCGTCCACTGCAGTTTGACGGGCACACAGGTGTACTCCGCCGCTGAGAACCGGGAGGAAGGGAGTCTGCACAGGGACGAAGCGCTCAAGACCAAAAAATCAGTACATGTGGAGTGGGCCCCCCTGATGAAGCTGAACCGCGCATTACAACTAACGGCACCACACATACATGCATCCCATCCATAAACATCAGCAGCATGAGCGCACAGGCTATGCGCCCAACGAAGCAAGCCACAGGGTTGTACAGGGACATGTTGGTACACAGGGTTCTGCAACCCCTGTCCTCACTCGCCCGGCAGATCTCTTACGTTCTGGACTGGTGCACCTGCTGCAATGATGCAGGAATAAAGCAGGTCGTCCTTGTACACGAACGATGAACTACTAGCCCTGCGACGTGCCTGCTACTACGCGGCTACACCTGCTGCAATACTCCTCCTGATACCAGCGTCCAAGCACTCACGACCACACGGTGAACTGCAGCGCCGCAGCTCTTGAGGTCTGAGACCCTGACCCTCAGACTCTCTGACGCTGAAACGCAGACACACCCCGGAATCGTGCACAGCGTGCCGATGCATCCTACGCCGGCCGCCCCCAAGGCACGGGCGTGCAGCTGCTGTGCACCGTGGGACGTCCAGTCAGCAACCCTCGGAGCCAAAGCCGACTCCACTCCCGGCAGCCAGCAGACACATCAGCTGCGCACGGCGCATAGCGGACTGCGGCGGCGCCCTCATCAGGGTAGCCGCAGCCCCACTGCTGCTGATGGTGCAAAGAGCGAGCGCTGCACGCGCAGGCGCGGTGCGAGAGTGGCTGTCCGCGGCCCTCCCTGGACCCACACCCCGTGCCTGCCTGTGGCGTAAACCAGCGGCGTGCGCTGACCACACCCTGCCGCTGGGCCCGGGCGCGCAGGTGCGCGCTTGTCAGCCACCGCCCTTATGCCGCGCCCGCGCCATCCGTCGCTGCTGCTGCTGCCGCGCCCGCCACCACGGCTGCTGCCGTCAGTGCCGCTGCTGCCGTCAGTGCCGCTGCTGCCGCCGCCGCCTGGTAGCTGTGCCTCAAACTCCGCAGCGGCCTCTTCCACGGTGTGGCGTGACAGCACGCGCAGCGCCCCCACCATGACGTCGTTGAAGACAACAGGGGACTGTCCCAGCACGCGGGGCAGCGCCTCGATCACGTTCACGTCCACCCCGACGTCGTACGCCAGATCCCACGGCTTCGTATGGGCCAGCACGTTCCGGCTCAGCCTGCACGTGCGGACACCAGGCAGCAGTGCGTTGGTCCGGGGCAGACGGCCATGCGTCTCAGGCTCGGCGGTTACATGAGCGCCGAGGCGAAGATAAGGGAAGCGAGACGGACGCTGCATGCATTGGGGCCGCTTGGCATTACAGTGCACACTAGCAACACTCTCGCATTCTGGGCCCACCGCTGATTGCAAAGCAAATGCCTCGGCCCGCACATGGTATTCAGCGCCACCGCAACAACCAGGCCGTGTGGGCGAGGCAGCAAGTAGCAGCAGGAAGGGCAGCAGGGCAGCCAGCCGACCTACCGCAGGTAGAACACCAGCATGGCCAGGTGAGTGCACCGCGCCGCCTTGTTGTTCATGTACGCATCGAAGTCGCGGTTGTTCCACTGCGACAACAGCACCTTCTGGAACCACGGCTGCCGCTCCCACAGCTCCTGAGGGCCCGACGCCGCGGCGCCCTGACCGCTTGATAAGTTGTCGGCGATCTCGTCTGCGATGGCCTGCGTGCGTGTGTGTTTGACATCGCGTTGAGCGTATACATGGGGTATGGGTGTGCGCGTAGGCTTGTACGTGGGTGTTCGCCGGAAACTGTTTGGGTGTGGATGGGCCAGCGAGGAGTCTCACTCGATGTGCCGATTGACAGGCATCCTGCAGCCGCACACCCGACCCGCATGAGGCACACCTGACCCGCATGAGGCACACCGGTACGGGCAGGACGCACACTACAACAGGGCGGCAACACGGGTCTTCCCCACAGCACAGAAGGGCGCCACCAACCCCCCCCAAAAAACAGAAGGGTTTATACACCCCCGCAAACATAGGAGCTGCGAGGGAGACCCGCCCGCGGACATGTGCGCTACGGCGCAGGCATGAACTCGAGGCCCCATCAAATGCCATCTGCACTAGGATGTGTACGTAGTGCTTCTCCCACCTAATCCTGACCCCAAACCCTGCAGCCCAAGGATTTACCTGCACCTTGGCCTTGAACTGGTCCATCCCAGCTGGCGGCTTCGCGCCCTCCCACCGACGGCTTGCGCGGGGCCCGAGCAGGTAGTCGGCTGCCTCGCCCAGGCAGAAGAGGTTCCAACCCCCGTCCAGCTGCGTCAGGGTAGCGCTGAACTCCAGGTGGCTCCAGGTCTCCCGCAGCGTGCCGTCTTTGTTCAACAGCAACTGCAGGCAAGCAGGGCGAGGGCGGCGGTGGCGCGCACTGAGCGCCAACAACATAGAAGGGGGGGAGCCGAGCAAAACAGGGAAGCGGGATGATGCACATGAGCGTAGCTGAGTTCGCCCCAGCGCTGAGCTTTTGCTGTGGTTCGTCAGTTCTGTGGGGCGGGGGGAAGGAGACGGGGTTTGGGCGCATGGCGACAGACCCACTCACCCGCACGATCTGGCGCTGGTGCGGGTCGCGGAAGTAGTAGCGGCCGTCCACCGTCCTGTCCAGGTGCGGCTCCAGGAAGCGTCTCAAGCCGGAGTGCAGGTCCGTGTCGATCCGCGCCCCCACGCCCGGAAATGACAGGTCCAACACGGCGATCCGCTGCGACGACGGCATGCCCGCTAGGCCCAGCTTCCACTCCTTGAGCGACTGCAGCGTGGTGAGATTCAACGGGTGGGTGCCGGATAAAAACGGCAAGATTGAGGTGAGCAGTATTGGGCCCAGCCATGAGGGCTTGGCGCAGTCAGTCACGAAGAAAATAACGCCAGCTCATTAAGGCAACGGAGGCGCTGCTAAGCTGAAACACACGGAGCCCCGAAACGGGCGTGCCGCAATTTACCTCGTCGATGAGCTTGGTCCTCATGAAGCGACAGATGAAGGCCGCCACGTCACTGGGGTGTCCGACGTCGATCCACGTGCCCACCAGGACCGTCAGGAGAGCTATGGATGGCGGGCAGAGCTCCAGCAGCTTGGGGTCCAGCGGCTCTTCGCCGGGGGAGGTGTCCTGCAGCCGCTCCCACGCCAGGCTCATGTGCTCGGTGCTGTAAGTCGACGGTAGGTTGGCGACGCTGGCGCTGGCGATAACCGAGTAGCCGTTGGGCGGCATATCGGTCAGGCTAATCCATGTCTGTGCCATGGAGCTGCCGGTTAAGCACCACATCACGGTGCGGGGGCTGTACACCAGCAGCTTCTTCACGAACGAGTCGCGGATGTATTCGGCCCCCCTCGCGTCCAGCTTGCCGTCGATGGTCGGTAGGAATAGGCTCTGCATTTCGTCTGAGTGGCAGGGATGGGGAGGCAGGCAGCGACAGAGGGAGGGGACGGAGGGAGAGAATATCGTTGGAGTTTGTAACGACAGGACGAGGGGACAAAACAAATAGTACAGTCCGAGTAGTGAAGGTTCCAGAAGCAGATTGGAGCAGGACGGCTGGCATGTCCCCCTCCGCCCATGTGTTTGTGCAGTTGTGCGTGCGGCGTGTACGGCAGTGGATGTGCCGGCAGGTGGTGTCCCCGGGCATACCCCGTCAGAGGGGCAGGTGTGCTGTATGCTTCCCGCCTCTTCACATAGAAAGCCAGCACGACAACCTCGGAAGGTGATGTGGGCTCATTTTGCAAGCAAGGCAAAGAATTCAGCTTCCTACTTGCACATGTGCATCTGCCAATCGACTTGCACGTGTGCATCTGGCAAACGCGTGGTTGCGTATGCGAGAAGCTGCTGCCGATAACGGAACGGGTGGCCTCGCCGTGCAAAATGATACACACGTAAGGAACCCACCCAGTCCAGCGACGCAACACGAAAGCGAAACAAACCAGGAGGCCCATGATAAAGCCCCCGTACGCGTGACCACACACACTTCGGCTCAACATCAAATGCACGCCGGCACGCACCGAATAAAACCAGCACCGGCACCTCCACCGCTTGGAGGAAAGCATGGATGGCTCGGCCCGGCACGTCGAGCTCGTCGAGGCGGCGGGGCCTCGCCGGCACGTCGTCAGCAGCCTGCAGAGCGCCCGCCTGCATGGGCACGTGCTCCTTGCGAGCCCACTCCACCAGCTCGCGCAGCAGGCTCTCCAACAGGGCCGTCGCACCGTTCTGCGTGTGGGGTGGTCGAGGAGCACACCGTTATTGCCACCGCCCACACATGACGCTCTCGTCCACGTGAGCACGCCGAGCCGTCGGCCACCCCTACCCCTGCAGCGCGCCCATGGCATGCTCACAGAAACAGTAGAACAAAGCGATAGTGCTTTGGCAGCCGCCAGACTGTGTTCCAACGGATCGACGCCCACTTGCCTGCCGGACCAGCTGATCTGCGCTCAGGCGCAGGGCCACCATGCCCGCCAAGGGGCCCTCCTCCCCCTGCTCGCGCAGCGCCTCCGCCACGACCGCGGGAACCACGTGCTCCAGGGTGCACGACTTGCCCGTCTGCGGCATGCGTGCAAAATTGAAGAGGGGTCATTAGGCGGCACTCAGCGTTGTGTGCGGTTCCCTGTGCTGGCACCCACACGAAGGCACACTGCGGCTCGAGACGTCTAGGGCAGGCGCTTTGGGGTGCAACAAAACAGCGCACCTTGACGAGCCCCGAGATTAGCAAGATCGAGGGATCTTGAGGCCAGAGTTTGTTCACTGCGGCCCTCATGACCGGTCTAGCCCATGAGCGGATGCGGTCCACCACCCCCACCGCGTCCACGTATAACACCAGAGTGTCGCTATAGTGCAGCTCCCAGATGCTGTTGTCCGAGAGCTGGCGCAGCTTGGCCGCGCTGTCCACCAACCGCCTTGGAGCTGGTGCACCTGCACCATCACCCACGCGGGCCACGACGTCGCTGGCTAGGTCAGGGGCTGACGACGCCTGAGAGGAGTGCATGCAACCCGAGCGTCGCTGGTTTATGCAGTGGTTGAGGGAACAGCTGCCACCGCACCACGATAAAGTCCCGACGGGGCGTTTCCAGTGTCGCAAATAAAGACGAATGCGCGCCACAACAACGTCAAGGTGCCTGGAAGAGCCGCTGGCCGGGCAGCACCGCGTAAGGGGAAACGGGATATGAACCCGGAAGGATTGCGATGGGTGCACGCATGTGTTTGGGGAGGTGCTGTGCGCGAGTGCGTGACCTGTCACAGCAGGGGTGGTATGTGTCTTGTTGTGTCGTGTCGGTAGGTTGCGTTGTGGGGGAGGGTCCAGATCCTTGCTCCCTGGCTTACCTGCAGTGCTGCCGCTGGGCCCAGTGGCGCCACCGTCTGCAGACAGAGGGCAGGGGGCTGCAGTTCAAAGTGCTGCAATAGGGAAGTTCGGACAACCCACGGCAAGAACAGGATCTCGAAATCAATGAGCACCACGCACCTGGCGCGCTCAGGATATCATCCACTGACCCCGGCAGCAGCCCAGCCTTTTCGAGCCCCTCGCGCGTGGCCACCTGAAGGCGCTTGAGCGTGCGGTATCCGCCATCCCAGAGCTTATCTAGTTCATCGTCGTCAAAGGACGGCTCATCCACCCCATAGCCAGCAAGGATCGTGCGTAGCAGCTTCCGGTGCTGGTGCAAATGCGGCATACCGGTATTGATTTGTGCGGCAACTTTGTCTGGTAATAGTGGCGAACATAATGGCGAACATAGTGGCGATTTAGGGAAGTTAGGCAAATAGGTTGTTATCCAGAAAGTAGGGTGTCGACGACACGTGGCAACCGCAGCATGACGTGATGCTCATGTAGTTTGTCAAGAGGAGGAGAAAACTCATTGTAAATTACCGGTACCAATTCGCCGGATTATGCATAATGTGGATAGGACGTACTGTACGTATGTTTATTTGGTATGTCTCCTGACAGCCCGCAGTGTGCCCTACCGGGCATGATCAGTGGAAAAGCAGTCAGCAGTGCTGAATCCCTCTTAAGTAGTAAAAACCAGTGCGGAAGTCGCTATATTAGAAGCGCCCCTTGCTGCGAAAGCCCGTGGTGACATTATCGTAGCTGGTGATGTCCCCTATTAGCGGCTTCGGACTGCGCTCTATAAGCAAGGCAAGGCCCCTGGGAAGCGGAATCCTAGGGTGCGACACCAAAGGCAAATGACACCCGCCGTTTCTCACAGCTCCTCAGCCGCTGGGGGAATATTGTACACTCACAAGGCTGGGGACTGCTGCGGACCCGTGGGGATTGGGGATTGAAACCGCCACCTCAAGGGGATTCAACCCGGTGGGGGATTGCCGCGCTGGGGATTAGAACTCGCTTTGGAATTGGGGCTTTAGGGATTAAACCCGTCGAGGATTAGATTTCACGAGGGATTGCAGGACCAACTATTTTCGAGGATTGGGATTAGAACGACACTTTGATACCCTCTGGTCCGCGGCTCGGGACAAGAAGTGACGCGTTCCTCCAGGGGACAATTATGCTACTAAATAAACATATATATTTGCTTGGCTTGTTTTGGCGAGGAGCCCACGGCTCGATTAGCTAATTACCACCTGGGATGCACACCCAGACACATGTAACACATCATCATCATCATCATTGAATGTTTGCTGCCTGCTAGTTGGGTTGCTGCTGCCAGCTACACGGCAATAGGACATGCATGCCCAACGTTCCACCCTCAGCCGCTGCCCACAGCGCCCGTCGGCAGCCCGTCAATAGAGCCTGTCGGCAGCCCATCGATAGAGCCTGTCGGCAGCTCGTCAAGAGGGCCTGTCGGCAGCTCTTCAATAGAGCCTGTCGGCAGCCCGTCATCCACACCGGCCTGCATGTGGACCCACAGCGCCGTCCGCACCCTTGCCTGCATGACATTGGGTGATTTCCAGCCGAAGCTGTCTATGGTCACGCTGATGCCCGAGTCCACCGGCCACTGGCGCGCCTTGGCAAACACGAGGGACCATAGCGCATGTGCCACAAAGCACCGCTTTGCCGGCCGCATGTCCGAAGCAGTCCTGAACTTGAGCGGCTTCTTGTCGATGTCCATGAATGTGATGGCCGCCAGCTCGGATGGCGGCTCAACCCATGAGGTGCTGTTTTTTTTCTGCCAGCTTTTGAACTCTCCGTACACGGTCTCCTTCAAGAGATCAGGATCCAGCACGTGGACCTGCGCGCGCATCGTGAAACAGTAACTCCAGTCGGCAATCAACAACGGTACTAATTAGTTTATCCACATGCAACCAGCAGTGATATGCAAGCTGCAAGCGCCGAGGCACCAGGCTTTCTGCCCAAGGATTCATGCAGATGCGGTCAATGCACCAAGGCTTGTGCATCTCGGCGAGCCACGCACAAACTCACCGTGAAGATGGTATCGCCGTCCTCCTCCGCCTGGCTGGGCAGCACGATGACCTGATGCCCGTTAAATGCGTGCTCCACACCACCGTGCATTGGGATCACGTTGACAGGCGTATCCGGCGAGGGCCCCAGCTCGAGCCCGGCCTATATGCGCATATTGGGTGGAAGCAGTGCAAAACATGGTCGCGCTTAGTTACGAAAAAGGAGAAGCCCTAACGATGTACGGCGAGCTTTCATTAAATGAGCGCTACTCAGTGAGCCACAGATGCCGGACACCCCTGGGAAATTGAATTGTTGCGAAACAATGCGTTCGTGTGATCCTTTGCGGTCCGAATATGCCGTAGTACTTTCCCCTATACGCACAGGCCAAGACATTGCAGCAAACACCACTTAAAACCCTTGCTCCCGTCATCCTTGTGATGATGTACACAACTGCAGCACCCAGACAATACGTACCCAATCAACGATGCCCCACTTGCGCTGGAAGATGTGGCAAGCCCGCACGTGATGCACGTTGGTGTTGGTGTCTGCAAGCGTTGGCCAGAATCGACCAGTGGCCACACACCACGTCCAGTCGTTGCCATCCGAAGCGGCGTACGCGGACAGCACTTCGTTCCGCAGTCTCTGCCGAGCTGCCGAGCCGAGTGACGACGGTGGCAAGTGAAAGCTGGCAAGCGTTGAACTAACCGACATCAGGATCGCCTGCTGCTGCTGGCTAAGCACCTCCTGCTGCTGGCTAAGCACCTGCTGATGGGCCAGAACGTTATCCAGCTTCTGGTGGACAGCACCTGAACCCAAAAATGTGTGATGGCATAAGCGCGTGGGTGGATAGTGGGGAGTACGGCCGGAAGCATCAGATGCTTGGCTTTGGCCCCTAAATGTTCGTCCATTGGCGGGCCAAGAGCACGAAGCGGGGTGCACAGCTTGGTAGGCCTTGGGCAGGATGCATACCGACAACCAGTGCAGGCCCCAGCGCACGCTCCACCCCAGAGAGTCAGGCCACACCGGTTTGTGGCCAAGGGGCTTCCGCCCTTGAGGTTTGCCGGCTGCCCCCCACCCCCTGTGCACCTATCAGCTGCTGCCGATTTTTGGCGCAGCGCTGGCAGGGTGGTTGGCAGTGGCAGCCGCGCAGCATGCTTTACGCCCCACGCTAGCTTCATGCGCATCTCAAAAGTGGGGTACCTGTCGACCAGGGCATGCCGACGCAGTGTCGCAAATCAAGACGAAGGCGCGCCACAACAACGTCAAGGTGCCTGGGAGAGCCGCTGGCAGGAGCCGCTGCGATTGCAGCGCTAACTCGCTCGCAGGGCGGCTTCACGCAGGGCGGCTAGTATGCGCATCTCAAAAGGGAACAGCCGTACGCCCCATGGTGTAACGTGCGGGTCTGTGTGGGCTATTGCGATCCCGCTCTCGCAGTTCCCCAATCATCGGCGCAAGCGGCCCGGCAGGGGGTCAGGGGGCCACTTGGCGGCAACGTGAACACACGCACGGCCACAATTGTAAGCCCTAGGGCCGGCAGCTGCAGCGCACTGAGGCCTAAATGCAACGCTCGGAGATCGCAATGAAGGTGATAGACTTAGGCAGAAGCACACCCCTGGATCAGCGTTGGGAGGGCCAGGAGCAAGCGGAAACGGGATATGAACCCGGCAGGATTGCGATGGGTGCACGCATGTGTTTGGGGAGGTGCTGTGCGCGAGTGCGTGACCTGTCACAGCAGGGGTGGTATGTGTCTTGTTGTGTCGTGTCGGTAGGTTGCGTTGTGGGGGAGGGTCCAGATCCTTGCTCCCTGGCTTACCTGCAGTGCTGCCGCTGGGCCCAGTGGCGCCACCGTCTGCAGACAGAGGGCAGGGGGCTGCAGTTCAAAGTGCTGCAATAGGGAAGTTCGGACAACCCACGGCAAGAACAGGATCTCGAAATCAATGAGCACCACGCACCTTGTGCGCTCAGGATATCATCCACTGACCCCGGCAGCAGGCCAGCCTTTTCGAGCCCCTCGCGCGTGGCCACCTGAAGGCGCTTGAGTGTGCGGTATCCGCCATCCCAGAGCTTATCTAGTTCATCGTCGTCAAAGGACGGCTCATCCACCCCATAGCCAGCAAGGATCGTGCGTAGCAGCTTCCGGTGCTGGTGCAAATGCGGCATCTTAATTTGTGCGGCAACTTTTTCTGGTAATAGTGGCGAACATAATGGCGAACATAGTGGCGATTTAGGGAAGTTAGGCAAATAGGTTGTTATCCTCCTACTGATAATGTAATAAGTTCTCCAACGGCAGTTTTACACGATGGACAGTGCGATGATGCTTACTCGGTGGAACAAAACTCCAGCGACCACACGGCATCCTCTTGTAGGGGTAAAGCTGCGCGATGGCCGAGACACCCGGCCAGGTGGCTCTGCCATCGCGCAGCTTTACCCCTACAAGAGGATGCCGTGTGGTAGCTGGGGTTCCATAAAGTAGGGTGTCGACGACATGTGGCAACCGCAGCATGACGTGATGCTCATGTAGTTTGTCAAGAGGAGGAGATAACTCATTGCAAATTACCAATTGGCCGGATTATGCATTATGTGGATAGGACATACTGTACGTATGTTTACTTGGTATGTCTCCTGACAGCCCGCAGTGTGCCCTACCGGGCATGATCAGTGGAAAAGCGGTCAGCAGTGCTGAATCCCTCTTAAGTAGTAAAAACCAGTGCGGAAGTCGCTATATTAGAAGCGCCCCTTGCTGCGAAAGCACGTGGTGACATTCTCGTAGCTGGTGATGTCCCCTATTAGCGGCTTCGCGCAGGGAGCCCGTGAAAGAAGATACATATTGAATATTGGATAAGGGTGGCCCTTATTCTGGTTAGCGGTCCATGAGCCTCCTGGCTCGTCTGGGCCTTATGAGGTCCAAGAGCTTGTAATCCATCGACCAATCAACCAATCAACCATGCCCGCCAGCAGCCAGCAGCCCAGGAAGGCAGCTTCGCATTGCCCTCGGCGTACCACCAATGAATGCGCTCCGCCCACGGCCCACCCCAACAGACCCGCTGTCAGAACCGCCTCAGCACCCTGCCCCCTCGCCACCAGCACCCCCTCCCCCCTCGCCACCAGCACAACCTACACAGCGCACCTGTCCAGCAGCAGCCGCAGCTGCGCCAGCTCACGCTGCTGCTGCTTCTCCCCGTCCAGCCGCGAGCGCTCAAAGTCGAGCAACACGCAGCGGGCAGCCCCGCTCGCGCCGCCCGACACCTGCAGGATGCTGTGCAGCCGGATGTCGCCGTGCAGGAAGCGGGGACATGCCGCCTGGACCGCCATCAGCCGTGCTGCAATGAAGAGTGCACACCCCATGACAGGTGGCCCCAAGCCAGCAGCTCCGGAACCAGCGAGCCCTGCTGCGGTCACAGCGCGTTGTAGATGCGAACCTCTGCTCGGTAAGCCGCCAGCCCACTGCTGTCAGGCGGCTCTATTCGTCCGCGCAACCCACAGTGCGAGGACGCTTTTGGAGGCTTTAGGGCGCTTTCGGGACCTAGCACCGGCAGCATGCTCTGTCCGGAGGACTCCTCCACATATCTTGGCTCCATTACTAATAGTGCAAATCTCAGTAACGTATCGAGGTAAGCGTGGGTGTTGGGACCTGTCATATGTCAATGGTCGGGCCCAGGAGTCGCCGCCGGTATAAGACGCGACGCAGCTCGCGCGTCTGCCCTTCCCGACACAAACTTGCCTCAATGCATGCCGCGCTGCACGATGGACACGAAAGAATTGTGGTTGGAACCCATCCCATGACTTTCGCGTCTTTTACCACAGCCTATGTCGCGTGTGCTCGAAATACCTTCAGCGCGGGCAGCGTCAGTGCACCGGCAACCGCTGCGGATGCCCGTGTCTCGCTTTCACCAGGGAGGGGAGGCATAACGGTCTTTCCTCAGCCGAGCTCAGCCCGGTAGCATCTCCTAACGGTCTTTCCTCACACGAGCTCGGCCCGGTAGCATCTCGCGACGACACAGCGGCGCACCGTTGCGCTTCGGCGCCCCCAACGAGCACCCACTCGGTGAAGACGCTAAGGTGGGCGCGGCCCTGAGGGTACACGCTGATGGTACCATGGTCGGTTATAAGCTTTACATACGCAATGGCCTCGCAACTACTGGGCACTGGGGTCGAGTGGGAGCGGATTTGCCAGGGGTTCTCCAGCCAGGGCTGAACCGAGAGGCGGCGGCCCGACCCGACTCGAAACCATTTTTGTGAGTAGACGTCCTGCATCATGACCATCAGCATCAGCATCGTCGTCAGCCCCGCAGCACTCCCCCGCTGAGGGCTGCTCTCGCTGCTCCGTACGCCCGTCAGTACTTGCGCTGGTTGCCAGTGCTGAACAGCAGGGTGCCCTTGCCCGACTTGGTCTTCTTGGCGCCGCCGGAGGTCGCCGCGGCCTCAGCATCCGCAGCCGCGGCGGCGGCGGGGCCCTTGCCCGGGGTCACTACCGCCGCCTTGAGGGTGGCAGCAGCCTTGCCGCCGCCCCACGGGCCGCCCAGGCCCAGGCCGGCAGATGGGCCGGCAGGGGCGGTGGCGGCGGCGGCGGCGGCACCGCCACCCCACGGACTGCTCGGCGCTGCAGCACCAGCGCTGGAGGGACCAGCAATGCCGCCGGCGGCCCGCGCGCCCCACGCCCCCGACGGCGGCGGCGGCGGCGGCGGCGGTGCCGCCGCCGCGATGCTACCCGGCGGCGGGCTGCTGCCTAGAGCTGGGCCCGTCGCGGCGTAACCCATCTTGGTGATGTGCGCGAACGACACGCCGCCGCCAGGCTGGCCCGTGCCCGCGGCCGCCGCCGCTGCCGCTTCCTCCAGCGACGTCTGCAGCGCAATGCTCTCCGCCACCTCCGACGGCGACAGCTGCATCTCCCGCGCCAGCGCCGCCGTCGCCGCGCCCGCCGCAATCGCCAGACTACTGAGCCCGCCGCCGGCCGCGCCCACAACCGCAACCCCGCCGGCTGCCTGGCTCAGCGACGGCATCGCCAGCAGCTCCTCCGCGCTCGGGCCGATGCGCGCCGCTGCCGCGCGCGCCGCCGCCGCGGCGTCCGCCGCCGCCTGCCGCCGCTCATCCGTGCGCTGCCGGCGCCGCCGCTTCTCCCGCGCCGCCAGCTCATCCGCGAAGGGCGCCAGCGCCTCCTGCGGCATCAGATCGGTCATGGCCAGCTCGCACATCTTGAAGGCGCCAGCCAGCGGCAGGTGCGCCAGGAAGCGCCAGCGCCGGCGGGTGGCCTCGTCCTGTACGACGTTCTCCAGCTCCAGCAGCCGGCCCGTGATCACGGGCGGGCAGGAGTCGTAGGAGCCGTGGTACTGCAGCAGGCACCTGGGGGACCACGTAGGAGGCCGGGGGCAATCGGGGGAAGGGGAGTATAAAAGAAATCCGCGAAGGGGGGGGGGTGGCGAGGGCGAAACCTATGCGGCGAACCTAGGGGGGAAGGGAGCGTTGGTCTCCACTTGTCCAACACGAGCAAGTGGTCATCAAGGGCCACTTGGAGGGTGGAAAACCGTATAACCCGGGAGATAAAACTTCCCACCCTCGGGTTAAGCCCCCTGTGCTTTCCCCACCCCGCACACCTCCCCAGCCCTGTGCCCCAACCCTCCCCCACCTGCAACGCTGCAAGTACTCACCTCAGGTTCAGCGGGTTCAGGAACACCCAGCTGCCGTCCACCGCTTGGTAAGTGTAGAACTCGCCCAGCATGCCCGGAGTGTTGAGCCGAGTGGTGGTGGGCGAGCTGCCCAGCAGGTCGGCGGAGGGCGGCGAGGCGCCGCCGAGAGGCCCCAGATCGGCGGGAGGGCGCAGGCCAGCCGCCGCCGCGGCGGCGGCAGTAGCAGTACCGCCGTCGTCGCCGGATCCCGCAACAGGGGCAGCAGCTTCGTCCAAGGAGGCGAGGGCGGACGGCGGCGCGCCATCGGGGCCTTCTGGCTCGTCCTGCTCGTCCTCGGAAAACACGGCGTCGAAGGGCAGGCGCTGCTCGAGGGCCGCATCCGAAGAAGCGGCGGCGGCGGGTGCGGCACCTGTGGCGGCGGCTGGCGGGGCGGCGGCGGGCGGCGCCGCCGCTGCGATGCTGCCCGCGCCTGAGCCGCTGGCCGGTGGGACCTTGGTTGCCTCGGCGCGAGGCGCACCCGCGGCAGCGCCGTCGGCTGGACGCAATCCGCCAGCGGTGGCCGGCGGCGGCGGCGCCGGTGCGGCGGGCGGCGGCACCGCCACCAGTGGCGCCAGCGACGGGAACTGCTGCTCCAGGGCCGCCTTCTTCGCGGCGGCTTCGCGGGCTCCCTTCACGTCGGATGAGGCCGCGGTGAAGACCTGCGCACACAGCGGCGTTGCGGGAGGGTCGGTGTGCGCGCCCGACAACAGGACAGAGGAACATCGCCTGAGCTCGGCCCTGGCTCTGGCTGCTGCCCACATGACTCATGCCCTCCTGAAACCACACACCCAGCTCCAGATGCAGTTCCAAACACCCGATGGAGCTTTTATGGCCATTTCCCCCCCATCGCCGCCGCCGTTGTTGCAAGCGCCCCTCGGAATCCCGACCCACGAGCCGCACCTTTTTCACCAGCGCCTCCGCCTCTGCCCCCAGCGCCTCCGTCGCCCCGCTGACTCCCTCCCCGGGCACCATCAAGCCGCGACCCGCCAGACATTCCGCCCGGTGCTCGGCCCAGCGCCGGGCCCGGGCAGCCAGCTGATCCAAAGCGCCGTACACGTACGGCGCTTCCAGCGCGGCGTCAATGCCACCCTCAGCCACCAGCTGCGGAAGCGGAGGCGGTAACAAAAGATTGCAAAGGTGTTTTTTGTGTGGTGATATTTTTGGGAAGCGGTTATGATGATGTCTCTGGGAACGCGGCGAGTTGTTCAACGGACAGGACAGGACAGTACTCCAGGGGAGTTGTGTGTGGGAAGACCGAGCGGGCTGTGGGGCTCTCTCTCTCTCTCTCTGTCCTCCCTTTCTTCGCTGGCTCCGCCCTCCTCCCCCTCGGGACCGGGACCGTGCCGCGCTGTCCGCTCTCCCATCGCTCACCATCTCCCCCAGTTCTCCAGCTAGCGCCCAAAACCGGTTCCGCGAAACGTTTCCTTGCGTCGCGCGGGGTCCTCGCTTCCTGTCGTCTCGCCGTAGCCGATTTAGCTTAGCCGCCAAAGGTCACCTTACGACCTTCGGCTCTAGTATCCCCAACCCAGTTCTCCAGCATGCATCTCAAAACGTCTGTTCTAAACGGTTTTGTTCTGGCATCCACGGGTCTTCCTCGAAATCCTCCCCCTCCCCTCCCCGCCCCACCTCTGTGGCGCAAGCTGCCAGCTGCTCCGCCGCCGACCGCCACAGCTCGCTGCCGTCGCCTCCCACCACGAACTTGGCGAAGGGGTTTCCGTCAAACAGGGACGGCGGCTCGAAGGCGCCGTCCCCGCCGCCCCGACCACCCTCGGCGGCAGCTGCAGCCCTCGCGGCCTCAGCGCCCGCCGCTGCGGCCTGCACCGCCGCCGCCGCCGCGTCCACCGGCTGCGGAATGATGCTCGTCCTGGTACGGCGGATGAGCGCCAGGGTCAGCTGGTCGCCGGCTCGCGGCTGTACGACACGCCGTACGCGCACCAGGCGCAGCTCGCGTGCCACCACGGGCGCGAAACACAGGGGGCAGGGAGCGGAGCGCCTGGCGGTGGAGGGGATTGGAAGTGGGTTTGGGAGGTGCGTTTGATGTGGGTTTGGAGGCGGGTTCCATGTGGGTTTGGGAGGTGCGTTTGATGTGGATTTGGAGGTGGGTTCGATGTGGGTTTGGGAGGTGCGTTTGATGTGGGTTTCGGGGTGGGTTTGATGTGGGTTTGGCTGGGGCCTGGAGGGCAGCTTGGGGGTTGTGTCCCGGCGCAGCCAACCCTTGCCGTACCTGAGCTGCTCCCCTCCGTGGTTGATTAGGTGGTGCATGATGGCGGGGAAGGAAAACACGTGGCCGCAGGGGGTGATCTGGGTCGTGAGGAGGGGAAGAGGAAGATGGGGAGGGGAAAAGGGGCATCGTCGACCCAGGAGACGTCTCAGGGCTCTGCAAGGGCCAATGAAAACGGCGTGCGGCCTTTCAAGCAAGGCCCAACCACCTGAAATCCCAACTTCTCAACTCGAGCCCGCCCCTGTTCGGTTTACCCTCTACCCGACCCCACCTGAGGGCACAGCGGCGGACTGTCTAGCGAGATGGGGCACTGCACCGGGGCCGAGCTGGCCATCTCCACCTGCAGCGGGGGGAAGGGGGGGAGGGGGAGCCAGCGGCCGAGGCAACGGTAATGGCGGTTTGGGCGGTGCTGACTGGATTGCTTGGGGAGCCGATCATGCCACGTGTGCGCTACGACTGCGACTCCGCCAGAGCACACGGAAACCAAGCCCGAGCGCTGATGAAGACGCTGGATGCCTAAACCACGTGACCAGCCGATCAAGCACCGAGCGCTAGAAAAACACGTCGCGCCGCTTTCTTGCAGCGGCGCATTATCGTACATCTCGACGGTTGCCACCGCCAGCCTCCGACCCAACGACCAGTCCCTTGCCCCGCACCTGCAGGACGTCCTCCCAATCAAACATTTTGTCCGCGTCGGCCTCATAGGCGGACACGTCCACGGCGTCTGCAGGGGTGGGGCAAAGGATAATCCGCGAATCCACGGAGGGGAGAGTGGCGGGGTGGGGGTGCAAAGAAAACCCGTGTAAGAAAGGAAAAACCGTTTAGGCCCGTGGGTTGGGGTGGGGGAGTTGCAAGGACTGTGGAGCAAACACACCAAAAGGTGTGGGACGCGGGGGGAAAGCAGCGGCCTACATCAGGTGACGGTGGGTGTGGCGGCCCGCACCCCGCTCCATCACGCGCTGGACGTACCTGACACTAGGAAACGGAAGTTGGCCTGACGCGGGGGAGAGTGGGGAGGGTGCGGAGGGGAGGTTGCACGGTAGGGGCTTTAGGGTTGAAGGGTCGCCTCCCACCTCCCCGACACCCCCAAGTAGCTCACCTGCAGGAACTTATTCTTGTCGTACTTTTGCGGCTTGGCGGCTGTGTAGCGGCGAGCCGAGGCGGCAGGCGCCGAGGCACCGCCGGCACCGCCGCGGGCGCTCCCTGGCCGGCTGCCGCCACGGCCACTCCCCTGGAGTCAGGTTAAGGGATGGGGCGGTGAAGAGAAGTGTCGAGGCTACGGCTGTCTGTACCCCCTTTGCCTCAGTGTGCTGCCCAGTCCCCCCCCTGATGGTGCTGGTGCTGGTGCCTGTGCTGGTGCCTGTGCTGGTGCCTGTGCTGGTGCCTGTGCCTGTGCCTGTGCCTGTGCCTGTGCCTGTGCCTGTGCCTGTGCCTGTGCCTGTGCCTGTGCCTGTGCCTGTGCTGGTGCCGGTGCCAGTGCTCACCCGGCCACTTGCTCCCCGAGCCGACTCGTACTGGAAGTTTAGCAAGTGGTTTGCATTCGCGCTGCCACCGGCTCGCCCGCCTATGACAGCGGCGGCGGCGCCGCCGCCGCCGCCGCCGCGCGCTGCGGCCCCGCCCCCGGCCCCGCTGCCGCCAGTGCTCATTCCGCTGTCCAGCCCCGCAGCGATGACATCCCCGGAGGGTTGCCTGGTCGACATGTGGGGTCGGGACGGCGGCAAGGGCTGAGTCCGCAGTGGTGTGTGTCGTACATAGCCCACGTGTCATCCCACAGTACGGCAGCTGTATGCGTCCCAGGGCCCTCAAATGCCATCATGTCATGTCCGGCGGAAAGGCAGCCCCCGAGCGCCACATCGGACCCGCGGCACTGCCACAGCCCATCTCGCCCCGCCCCACTGCACATACCTGGCAGGGGGGTGCTGTAGTTGTTGACCACCCTGCTGGCCGCCGCGATTCATGGCGGATGACAGCCCTCCCCGGCCACCACTGCCACCTCTGCCGCGACCCCGGGTCGAGCCCTGCTGCAAGGACATGACCGTGAACGTAATGGATACCACTACATGCGGTGTTACGCATGACAAAAATCAAACTAGGCAGGCAGTAAAGCAGGTACAGAGGACATGGAGACATGAAAGCTCGCTAGCTGCCCAACCCTGATCACCTGCTGCTTTCCACCATCATAAGGATTGCCTGTGATCAGTTTTCCGGGGCATAGATGGGGCAGATCATCAGCATAGACGGGACTCACAGCACACTGTCCGATACTTAGGGCTTCAGTGACATGCCGACATCACGATGGCGTACCTGGATCAAAGGCTCCTGCTAACGGGTTAAGTCTGGAAGGCGGCGTGCTGCCGCCTTGAATGCGAAGGCCATGCTGTCCGGGGTCGAGTTGGGTTGGGCTGTGCGCGAGCGATGACGAATGTACTGGGACGTCAACACAACTCATTCACTCCTAAAGGAAATGGGCGTACGCCGGGAACTTTGCCGTCCCGGCCAACGAGAACGCGAGGTCAATTCGGGTTGCAATGTGTCACCTTAAGGGCAACTGGGAACTAAAAGCTGTAAGTAACATGCAACACAGAAAAGGGTATATTTTGGGTTTGTACTAAGAACAGCCTTTGATCCGCGATTCGGTGGACCGACGATGCCACGGCATACCATAACGTGCCCCAAGGCCAGGAATAGGCCTCTATTACCGTTGCAGCTTGTAATTATTTTATATCCATCCAGATGTAAATTTCCGTTTGCTTGCTCACAAAAACGCCGTCAACTGGCGCTCAGAGGAGGCACGCGACACCCAGATGAACGGTTTTATCCAGAACGAAATTCGCATTTTACACAAGAGTAAATTTCGAATGTGTTCGGGGAACTGCATTCTTTGGCCAAAGCCTCTTTAAAGTCGATACGTGCTCGTAACGCGTCACGGAACTGCACGGAACAAGGTGCCGGTGAGTAGCAGGCTCCATCAATTTCACCTGATCTTGAAACACAAACCGCTATTATGTGCCCTGGTGGTCAAAACTAGTACAACTTAAGCAACGCGAACCCGTTCGGGTCAGGGAAGCGACAGAAAACGTCCCGTGGGTCTGTATGCGACAGGTGCCTCCGGCAGGTTCCAGCTCCGTGCCCCTCTCCTCTCGTATCGAAGCATAGGTGCGCATACACAACCTGTGCAAGTATACGTGCCGTGCGATCCCCGTTTCGCCTATGAACGTCCTGGAACGTCATCCTTGTATGTCGCTACTTGTACGAGGGGACGGTTCATGGCAGGGGCCGTGGATACGCCGCTGGAAGGACGCTGCACAGCGACTTGAGCCGAGCTGCTAATGAAGCTACGTGGGATACTGATCTGCAGGCCCGCTCGTCGCGGCATCAGCTCCTGAGCGCGTACGACACATGCTAACGCGCGCCGCATCGGAATGTTGCCGTACACGACTACGGGTTTATTACATTTCCTTCATGCAGGAGTCCCTTCGTGCCTACTGTGCGTGGATGTGTCGAGCGTGCAGCGCATGGGGTCACACAGCCGAACCAGCTCGCGTGGCGCTATAGGTCCAGGTCAGCCCGCAGTGCCGTGCCTTGGTGCTTCCCCAATCTCCCAGAATCACAGCTGCAGAAGCTGGGGGTTGCAGTCGCCGTGCACAGGATCTGGTGGTCGTACGTGAACAGCGCCTCACTCGCTGTGATTGTGCGGTACACACACAGACAGCGTCGCCTGCTGTTCGTGCCGTGCTATTCATGCCGTACTGTTCGTGTCGTGCTGTTACTGCGTGTTACTGCCGTGCTGTTCGTGCCGTGCTGTTCGTTGCATGGTGGATTGCTGTACCAACGATAAGGCTGTTGCAGCCTCGGCTCCTTTTCGTACGGCTGATGGTCGCAACGCGGCCCCCATTTGCTTTCACCTCCTTCCCGTCCCAGTCGCGGCTCCACCTAAGCAGACACAGTGTCACAGTGTGCGAGACATTGTTCCACCTCACCTGCAACAAAGATAAGTTGATAACAGTCCACTCAAATCAGACCCCCCTGGGGATGAGGCACCTCACTAGCTCCTCGCGCCCCACCGCCACCCCTCCATTTTTTATTCCCACCCAGCACGCCCCTGCCCCCTGTACTAGTCTACCCTTCACCACCCCTCTTCTTCTCCCCGGAAACCACAACCCAGTCGTCATTGCAGTCCTCCTCCAGGTCCATCAGCCCGTGTCGTACTGCCCGGCCCTGCAGCCGAAGTCATTGGGACACCAGCTGGGTCCTCCGGCCGCTGCAGCTGTCCACCGACCCATGGGTCACGCAAGCGATGCCAGGGTCCCCAGGTTCAGAGGCAGCGATGCGATGGCTTCGGAGCGCAAGAAGGCCACTATCCGCGCGGCAGTGGCGTCTGCGCCGCCCGGCAGCTCGCTCTCCACGTTGAGAACCAGGATGGGGTCGTGTAGACTCTGAGTGGGGGCAAGGCAGGTGTGGTGGGGGCGGGGGAACACAACGCGGGGTTCGAGTTTGCGTGTTTTTGCGCAGCCACGTGCAGCCCCCCGCGTGTAACTGCACACACATATACACATATACACGCAGCATCACACATATACACATATACTCATCGTCCAGCTTATGAAATCCCATCTCATATTACGGCGTCCTCGTCCGCTCGCTTGCACGGTTCTTCGGCCCCGGCCATCCCCGACCCCACCCCCAAGAAACCGGCTCCACAGGTTCGCCGGTCGTCCGTCCCAATGCTCCAGCATGCGCCCACATCCTCGCTGTCCGCCGACCATGCACCCACTATCTTGTCGTTTTTCGTGTCACCGGTCTCACACCACTCCCCTCCCTGGGCCAACGGCTTTCCTAGCAACCCTCCCTGGCGCGCGCGCGCACCTGTCGCAGCAGCGCCCAGCCGAGGCGGCCCTCCCCCTCGTCCACCCGGACTCGCCAGCCCTCGTGGTTGACCGGCTCTAGGCTCCAGTTGGGGTAGGCCCCGCCCTCAACCAGGTCATGGAAATGCGACAGCACCTGAAGCGGAGGAGGGGGAGGCGGAGCGGAGCGAATTGCTGGGGGAGGGCTTCTACGGGCACCGCCAGACCTAAACCCTTCAGACACGCAACACGGCCGCCCAGCGCCACCTACACAGACAGGCAGGCCGGTACCGGTACCGGCTCCCAAGAGCAGCTCCCAAGAGCCCCCACGACCGCCGCCCTCGGTCCTCGGACCCACAGCCTCCGCCACCCACCTTGCCGCCCACCGCCTTGAAGTCGGGGGCCTGGATGCGGATGCGCCACTCGCGGCTCTCTGCCGGCTCCGCCAGCCCCGCCAGCAGCTCGCTCACGCCGCCCTGGCCCTCCTCGCGCCGCCGCACGTGCTCAATGATGGCCTGCGTGTGTGTTTTGGTTCCCGGGAGCCCGGGGCGGGGGTGGGGGCCGGGTAGGAAGGGATTGCCGTACCCGCGCAGCAAGGCCTGGCGCAAGGCCTGGCGCCTGGGAGGCCTTCGCGCCGCATGCGTGCGCACATGGCCGACTGCGACACCCTTGAGATCGCCAGTCGCCCCTTTCCTCACGGCAAACAAGTGCCAGGTCCAGCGTCCTAGCCACCCCTCCCTCCCTCCCCCTCCCTCTTAACCCTCCCCGTTTCTCCAGCTAGCATACCTTCAATCTCCGATTTCAGTCCCCCGGCTTCCTGCCCTCCCATCCCCGCCCCGCCCCGCCCTGCCCTGCCCCGCCCTGCCCTGCCCTGCCCTGCCCTGCCCTGCCCTGCCCCACCTTGACGGCCAGGTATGCCCCGTCGTCCAGGAAGAAGTTCTCCTTGAGCGCCCCGTGTCCGCTAGTCTCCATCATCAGCTGGCAGTCCTCACCGGACTCGTTCAGACGCACACCCGCACCGATGACGTTTTTGTAGCCGCGCTTGTAGCTGCAGGAAAGGCGCGGTTGGGGGAGGATTGGGGTTGGAAGAGGAAAACCGTGGACCGACACAACTTTTGGCGGATAATTTTGGCGGGAATTTCGGCGGGTCATGGGTAGCAAGGCGGGGTCAAGTGGCCGGCAGCTCCCAGCACCCACGCCACTAGTGGAGTGCCCCACCTCCACGTGCCCCTCCGTACCGCATGTGCTTGCCGCCCAGCTGCTCGATGAACGTCGTTAGGCCGTTGGAGGTTACCGAGTCGGTTACGATGGTTGTCCCGGGGTGCTGGCGGAGCACCACCGCCGACATGAGAGCGATGAAGCGGTTGGAGTTGATCTCCCGCCCGCTGGCGTCAACGATGGCGGACCTGCGGGGCCGGGGCCGGGGGAGGGGCGGGGGCGGGGGCGGGCGGGGGCGGGGGGGAGGGGCGGGGGGGGGAGGAAGACCCGGTTACGCGACATAGGGAACGAAGGGCAGAAACGCGGGGGCTGCAAGGAAAACCCGTGTACGAAAGAAAAACTGTTTAGAAACTCGGAGAGCGGGGGCGATGGCATACGGACCGGTTACACGACATAGGCCACACGGGAGGCGGGCGGGGGGGAGGGCACACGAGCAGGCGAATGGGTGCGAATCCTGCATGTGGGAGTGCCGAGCAGATAGATATGCATGAAGCAATGAGAGGTGTTTTCCGCGGCTATTACGGCCCTTGCTCTTTTGCAGGTTCACCGGTGTCCTCTGGACTCCCGACGCGCACCGCCGCACCCACAACCCCTCGCCTCGCGCCCCTCGCACCCCTCCGGCTCCCACCTGTCCACGTCCGTGTCAAATACCACTCCCAGCTCGGCCCCAGAAGACCGCACTGCCGCCGCCCCAGCCGCCATGGCGGCGGGGTGCTCGGGGTTGGGCGGGTGGTTGGGGAAGGTTCCGTCCGGGGTCAGGAACACGGAGCCGGTGACGTCAGCACCTAGGGGAGCCAGAACCTGGGGGGTCGGAGCGGGTTGGAGGGGGCGGGGGCAAGGCAGTCGGGTGACAAAACCCACGGGGTCATGACAAAGACCACGCACCCGCTCAACCCTGCCGTGCAGGCCCGACCCGCCGTTGTCGACGCCCCGCGCGGTCGTACATAGTCGTACGCACTGCCGTACGCACCTGCTCCGCGAAGAATCCCCCCGATCCGTTGCCCGCGTCCACCACCACGTGGCAGCCCAGCAGCGGGAAGTGGTAGTTGGCGTGCGAGTTGACTCCCTGCTTGATCAGGTCGCGCAGGGCGGCGGCGTAGGTGGGCAGGAAGGGCACCCGGGCCAGGCGGGAGGGGTCCAGCGCCAGAGCGCGGGGCAGCAGGTGAGACTGCTCAGACACCGAGTCGCCTGGGGGAGGGTTCACGGGAAGGCTTGAATAGCAGGTGGGTGGCGGAGACTGCTAGCCCCTGGCGGCAGGGCCACAGTTCGCAGGGGCAAGGCTTCCAGCACCCAGCACACATGCCCCAGGCTCCGGGCGCACTCCCGCTTTAAGAGCCTCACTCACGACCCAAGGGCCGCCTCCGCCCCGCCCCAAGGCTTCCCCGCTGCCACGACCCCCCCGCCCCGCCACCACACACCGATGGTCACCCCCGCCTGCGCCGCCGCCATGGCCGCCAGCTGCAGAATCTCGCTGATGTCCGGCTTGTCCAGACCCCCGGCGGCGGTGAAGAACTTGAGGCCGTTGGAGTTGTACGGCAGGTGACTGGCGGTTAGCATGACCTGGAGCGGGCGTGGAGAGGGAGAGGGAGCGTTCTTGGGTCGCCATGCCCGCGGGGGGCGAGGGTCGGCGAGCGGGGGCCGCTAAGGCCCTGCCTCCAACCATAGGAACTCCAGGGACGGCTAAACCAACCAACCAATCAACCAACCAGCTAGCTGAACACCCACCGCGCCCGTGTACGGCTGCCCTGCCAACTCCGCCGCCGTGAGAGTTGCCGTGGGCGGCTGGTCGTCTGCGTCCCGCCCCAGCGGTTCGGCCTTCTTGGCAGTGGAGGCGACGGAGGCGGCGGTGGTGAAGTAGGCGGGGGAGGCGGGGCCGTTGCTGGTGCCGCCTGTGGGCAGGGACCCGTGGGGCGGCGGCCGTTGGTGTCGGATGCTGGTGTTTGCGGTGGCTCCGCGGGTGCCCGACCACTGGTGAGCAATGCCTCAGTCCCCTCCTGCCACTTCTGCTCAGTCCCCTCCTGCCACTTCTGCTCAGTCCCCTCTTGCCACTTCTGCTCAGTCCCCTCTTGCCACGTCTGCTCAGTCCCCTCTTGCCACCTGCTCAGTCCCCTCTTGCCACTTCTGCTCAGTCCTCGCGACACACGAACCCAGTGTCTGGGCGCCCCTTCGCGCGTGCCTCGGCCCCGTCCCCAGCTGCCGTACATCTCGGCCCCCCGGGCATCGCTCTCACCCGACAGCACTATGGAGTAGAACATGGCGGGGGTGGTCGCCAGGCCGAAGAGGTGGACCACGCCGGCGCCGCCCTGAGCCGGGAGGAAGCAGGGGGAAGGGCGGGGAGAGGAAGGAGGTTTTTATAAGAGAATCCACGAATCCAGAGGAAGAGGGGGTTGCTGCGGGCTCGTCTATGCTCGCCTGCCAGGCATGCTAGGGGGATAAGGGACTGAGATGACATGAGGGGTCGGAGGCGAGGGTGACGAGAAGGGTGCTGACTTGGCCTGGCAACCAACTTAGGTGGACTGACAGGCAGGCGGGAAGATCAGGCAGGCAGGCAACCAGCCAGCGGTGTGGGGAGACGTCCCATGCGAAAGCGTAGCTGGCATATGAGTTGTACGGCAAGCGACGGCGACGGGCAGCACCAGACGGCCGCCGCTGCAGCCCCTCACCTGCGCGCCCCCTCAACCCACCTGTAGCAGACCCGCCGCGAAGGCCGACTCCAGCATCGGACCGGACAGTCGGGGGTCGCGTCCCACCTGTGCGTGAGGGGAGGAGAGGAAGGCCCGTGGACTAGGATGCGGAGTAGGAAACCGTAGGACCTCCCCGGGGGGGAGGGGAGGGACGGCCAAGGGACCAGGGACAGGGGTGTCAGGTGGCACTGGGACTGCCTACTGGCCGCCCTCAGACCCGCTGCCGGGGCCACCGCCACACCGCCGCTGCCGTTAGTGCATTCGTAATGCAGGGGCCTCAGGGGCTGCTCACTGGCGGCCAGCGCCGCCGCCGCCGCCGCCCACTCACCGAGACCTTGGGTGCTGGGTGGCCCTTGCTCCGAAGCCACCTGGCGAAGGCCACTCCGATGAAGAACACGACACCCGATGACAGCGTGACAGGCTCGTTGGGCACTCCTGGGGGAAGGGGGGCGGAAGATCCAGGGAGGGCGCAGGATGTTACCTTGCAGATGGCTAGGCTGGCTCAAGTAAAGCAGAAGTGGCGTTGGATATCCGCGCGCGGAAAGGGTGGGGCTCCTGCAGACGAAGGCCTCCTCACCGACGTGCATCACACATTCCTGTATTGTACGACCGAGCCCACCACTAGGGCCAGCATCCCCCGTCGCACCGGCGCCAACCGTGCTGGCGGCTCCGAGCAGCCCGCGGCCACAGCGAGCCGAGTCAAACGGAGCACACACCACACACGCAGCACGGCACACCGCACGCCGCAGCACGGCACACACCGCAGCACGGCACACCGCACGCCGCAGCACAGCACACGCCACACACCGCGCGCCGCATGGTGCATGTCGGACGCCGCACGCCCAGCTCCGTACCCTGTGTCGCAATCCAAGCCATCGCGCCCAATCCCACCGACCCACCCGCCAACGCAATGCCGCGGATGTCGGAGCCGTTCTGCAGCCGCTTGAAGCGGCTCACGAGGTCGCCAATGGCTGCACCGGTGATAGGCCCGGAGGGGGGCGAGGGCAGGGGCGCGGGGGGGACCGAGCTGGCCGCTGCGGGGGCTGCGGCGGCTGCGGCGGGGGCTGAGGCTGCGATGTGCAGGGGGATGGGCGCCGCCGGGACATGGGGCACGACTCCTGAACGCCTGCAGCACCGCCCGCGGAGCGGGACGCCGGAAACACCTGCTGGTGGTGCTGCCGGTGCTGTAGAGAAACAGCAGAAGGTGCAGGGAGTCAAGGCAGGAAAAGGGGAAGAAGGGGCGGGTGACGATCTAGCGGGTTATCACTTGATGTGGGCAGCTGAGGCCCCCTGTTGGGGTGGGTATGGCCCTTCTGGTCCCTGCAAATACAGTTTACCGACTAGCCGCGGGGCGGACGGATCCGGCACCCTTCCGATGGCACGGGCAGCAGCGGCAGTGGGAAACGGCGGTTTCGCAGACGGAATTAGGCTTCGCAGGTCCCCAATTTGCAACTTCTTACCAGCTGGGCTAATCTTGGCTGCGGGCGCCGTCGCTGCCCTGCGCCCCGCCCGACAAACGGGGTCCGCATTCCCGACAGCGGTGCGCGCCAACATGATAGAGCTGTTATGCGACTTGGAAGCGGCGTAAGATCAGTATGCAGAGGAACACGAACCAATCTATCGAATTTTCGCAACGACTATCAGAGGCAAACCCGGAACTGGGTGTTGCGGACCAGCCTCTGTTGTCTACGAAGTTGCTGTCGACGCTGTAATGACAAATGTATAAGACAATTAGATATTATCACCTGAAGACCTGCGCGAATTTGATAGAATCGCCGGCCTACCATGAAGGCCTGTATCTGTGTGTACGTAAGGGTTCCGGTGTTCGGTCCCATATGCGGTCTGAGGGACCACATCCAACAATCACCAACCTCTTCGGCTCACGTATTCTCACTACTATACTTTAGTGTACCTTGACGCCTTCAAGAGTAAGTCAGGTGCCCATCGGGTCATCCATTTATGTCCGCTTTTGCTTGTCAGGAATCCTTTGACAAGAGGACGGTCCAGATACAACGTAAGCGGGCAGCTCCGTTACACACGCTATTCGCAAGCTGAGACGACTGCATCCTGGTGTCGGCAAGGGCTGGAATCTCTACCTTGCAACAGGCGTGGCAGGTACGCGGCAAGCTTCGAGTTGCTTATAGTAAGATGTGATGCGATTTTGTCTTTGTCGGCCCTTTACTGAGGCCCCGGGACCAGACCCGTATCAGAAACTATCAGAACCGGGGCAACGCACGCTCCCTCCCAAGGCGGGCATTGCCAAAGAGTGGGTGGGATCCTCATCTCCGAATTTTCACCTGCTAGGGGCTACGCGATGCGGCTCTAGTAAATATGCTTTCACGTTAGCATCCTTCCGTGAGCAATGTGTTTCTAGTTTTGAGGTGAGCCCCCAGGTCCCCCACCGTCAAGTACTCTGGCGCCTCAATGTTGCCTTGCTTGTACGAGGTGCAGTCTTGGATTAAGCATACAGTCCCGAAACGTAAGCCTGTGATGATGGGCGAGCTAGGGTGAGCTGAGCCTAGCTGACGTCCAATCGTTCCGCATACACCTGTATACACTGCAGCTTGCGGGAAGCAGCGAGAGCATCAACCGGCGTCCGCGCTGCACCCTGCCTCAGAATGTCCAGCAAGCCAGTCCACAATAATAACCCCCCTATGCCCCAGGCTCGCGTGGTGAGCCCTGGTGAGCCCAAGGCTTGGGGGTCGTCAGCACATGTTAGCGAAGGGAGACCTCCTGTTTTCGCCCCTTTTTCACCTGTTTTCGCCAGAGTGGTCTTGCTGACCCGCTGATATGTTGCCTCCGCCTTTCTCTGTAGCTAATTAGTCACGATTAGTCCATCAACTACTGCAGCAACCAACTTATCTGGCATCGGTGTCGTAGCCCTTGTTCCTGTTGGCTCGAGCCCATTGTGTGCAATTCAAGTTGGGGCGCTCACCTGATGCGTAGGCCGATTCCCGAGCGGCCCCTTAGGAATCCTGCTGATGCGCGCAAGATGCGTCGATTTTCGTAAGACCGGCGTTAAACAAATTTGAATCTTACACATCCTCTAGGTGGACATCTTGTGCTTCTCCCTATAGCTCAGCTGGAAGAGCGAAGGACTGTAATCGTGGAAGACATCCTTAGGTCGCCCGTTCGATCCGGGCTGGGGAGATGCAATTTTTGTTGTTTTTAAGGGTTATAATGCTTTTACGTGGTTACTGCTTAGGGTTTTAGGTTTACTCCGCGTAACTACCACGTGGCGTTGATGAGGTTCCGTCTGGGATGCGGGGACTGAAGAAGCCTGAAGAAGCGAATAGGCCAGTGAGTAATTGGAGCCACCGACCAAGACAACCGAGCATGTACAGAATGTGCAGTTCGTGTGCAGTGGAGGACGAGCGAAATGTGCTGCTAGAGCGCGCAGCCTATGCTGACTTGCGATTGGCGGCACAGCTACTAGAGCACAATATGAACGATGGTATGTTAGGCTTTGCTTACCAAAGCTAGCGCGCCTCCTTTTCGCTATTCAGGGCTACCGCACAGTACCACACATCTTGGTCATCTTCCCTTGAATAATTTTGCTTCGCTCGTACACCTGTCTTGCCTACTGGAGAAGCCAACCGTCAGGGTGCCTCACGTACCTGATCGTGGCCGACCTCATAACCTTTTATGTACTGTGTACCCGCCCGTACATATAAATGTAGCAGTAGTAGTCAAAGGGTGGGCATCGGGCACTAATCCACTTATCCGGCGGTCACAGCGGATAAGTCATTTCCTAATCCAAGGGCGGTTTCCAATCCTCAGGCCAGCAATCCCAATCCGCCGGGGCCTGGTTGCCAATCCTCAGGTTGCCAATCCTAATCCGCCGGGGCCCAGTTGCCAATCCTCAGGTTGCCAATCCCAATCCGCCGGGGCCTGGTTGCCAATCCTCAGGTTGTCAATCCTAATCCGCCGGGGCCCAGTTGTCAATCCTCAATCCCGGGGCCTGGTTGCCAATCCTCAGGTTGCCAATCCCAATCCGCCGGGGCCTAAACTAATCCAGGGGGGGATGCCCACCCTCTGTAGTAGTTGTGCTTGGAATGTTAGGCTTTTACCTTTTAAGTTACGGCCTGGACTTCTCACGAATGCGTTCAATGGTGTTCAGGGTTGTGGTGACTTGGTGATGGACTTCCTGTTGGACCGTTGGCTGGTGTGCGTGGCCATGCATGTGTGGGCTGGTGGCTTTGGGCGTCTATGTGGCATACCGGTATTTTACCGGACCTTGATTCCCAGTGGTTTGGTACGCTGTAATGCGCACCCTTGGTGGGGTCTTATCTTCAGGGTGAAGAACGTCACGTTGGCGTGTTTGGGTGGTCCCTGGTGGTTGCACTCACCCGGTGCCACCCGGCGCTCAACCTGTTGCACTAGCTCTCAGTGTTTGGGTCACATGTATCAGAATAGTGACAGGTATAACCTGTAATTTGCCGGATGTTATGAAATCGAGTGTTGTCGATGCCGTGACTGCAGATGACGTGTCTGTGACCAGCACCGTAGATTGTTCCGTAATTCTAATGCTTGCATACTGGCAAGCTTTATCTACTCACATACCTATAGACATAGCCGGTATGCTACGTTCTCCATAAAGACTGAAGTTGACCAGTCAGTATCCGACATCCCTTGGCGCTGCTTGCCGTTCTGGTTTGCGTGAACCTGGAGCCTCTCAACAAGTGACGTTGGCCTTCAGTTATTTGCGTAAATGACAGGGCTAGGGCTTACGAGTGAGTCTAGGTTTTCTTGGAAGTTGTGCAACAACCTTGTGCGTAAAGCCCCCACTCCGCATACGTGGTCTCGAAAATGTGCACTGCGCACATCAGCGTTAAGTATCGACAGAAGAAGCGGCCTGGACGCTGCTTGGAAACGTCAACAAGAGGCGGAAGCTCGACAGGAGCGCCTTGCGACCGATATTGAGGAGGGGAACTTGATCAGTGCTCCAGACTCTTCAAGCCTAGATGCAGTGATTGAAAGGGCGGGAAGCGCCCTGGTCGTCGTGTTCTTGTACTCGCGCCAATGCGGGGTCTGCAAGGATGCTGCGAGGCGCTTCGAGCAGCTCAGGCACGAGGTAAGGACACGGTTGATGTGAGAAAGTTGCAATCCTTGTTACGATGCGCATACGCAATGGTGCGTCTGCTCAACTACTCTATGCTTTTTTCGACAGGCACATCGTGCCAAGGCGCGTGTGGTGTTTGTACAGCACGATGTTGAGACCGATTACGGGGACAAGAGCGACCTTTCAAGGTTTCATAACGTTCGGGCCGTTCCATGCTTCCTTTTCTTCGACGGTGGTGCAGTGGTAAGTAAGGGGCTTTACTTTATGGGGCGCACGAATTACGAAAAGAGCACATGGAAATGCTTTAGCTAAAGTGCTGAAAATATGGCCAACGAATTGAGTCCGCTCAGCGGGAACCCACCCCCTCACCTACGGGGTCATACCCCTAAAACGCCGGGCCTTACTTGTGAAAAACGGCGGTGCGCTATTTGGGCAATCGTCTCGGCCGGGGGCGTACATGTGAGGTGTTTTCAACCGTAGCTATGCGTGTCTCATCCTTGCTAGCGCGTGCGTCTCCCCGTCGGTTAGGGCCTCTCCATCGGTTAGGGAGTGGGCGCCTCGTTTTTTGCTTGGCTTGTTTGGGGCTTAATGCGGCGGGAGGGGAGTGCTGGCTGCGAGGGTATGATGAGGTTGAAGAGGGGTGCACACGTGTGGGCTGAGCTGGAGTGAGGGTTGGGGCCCAGGTTGCCTGTCTGGTCTTGTGCAGGTTGCCCACAAGCTGGGCAACCTGCACAAGACCAGACAGGCGCGGGCCTCCCACACCTCACTGCCTCGCCCCCCGCGGACGTAGACCGGTTGCGGACGAACTCGGACCTCGTCGACGCTTCCCACAACCAGGGGCCATGCTTACCCCCTTTGATGAGCGTGAGAGAGAGAGAGAGAGAGAGAGACCGTGGTCGAGAGGGCTGGCAGGCTGGTTTGGCAGCTACGGATGGTGCTTTCTAAGCGATGTTGTCGTGGCCTTCTAGCTCAGTTGGTTAGAGCGTGGTGCTAATAACGCCAAGGTCATCAGTTCGATCCTGATGAGGGCCACGACGTGTGGGGTCGTAGCTCAAATGGTAGAGCGCCCGCTTAGCATCTGCGCTAGGCGCCCGAATTTGCGGGAGGTAGGGGGATCGATGCCCTCCGACTCCAGAAGTTTTGCTCCCGTTGCACAATATATGCAGTTCAGTACAATGGTAACCGTCGCAGACCGCTATAGGCAGTGCACTAGACCTCCAGACGCGGCGGGACAAAACAGCCCGATGGCTCTACCCCACGGTGTGAGTTTACGTTTTTGAGTTACATGGGCCAATGTAGAGCCATCAGGCGCATTGTTGTGTCGTGGGGAATGCGGACTTGGCCGTACAATTCTCTGGTCAAACTGCCAGACCTCCATCTGGGTGGAGCGCACGCAGTACAGCCTGCGTTCTCACACCGGGCTCCCGGAAAGGCGAGGAGGGAAGGAGAGAGAGAGACCGCGTTACAGTGGCCGCACGACAGGCGGCACCCGCCCTTATCCCGGCGGGAAAGCACTGAGGGAAGAGAGAGAGAGAGAGGGAAGGAGCCGTTGGTCGCGGGAAATGCGGGCCCAGCCGTGCTGCTGACCGAAAGTGATGCTGTCGTGGCCTTCTAGCTCAGTTGGTTAGAGCGTGGTGCTAATAACGCCAAGGTCATCAGTTCGATCCTGATGAGGGCCAGGAGGTGTGGGGTCGTAGCTCAAATGGTAGAGCGCCCGCTTAGCATCTGCGCTAGGCGCCCGAATCTGCGGGAGGCAGGGGGATCGATGCCCTCCGACTCCAGAAGTTTTGCTCCCATTGCACGACTGGTGCAGTTCAGCACACTAGTAGCAATTGATGCAGACCCAAGGTAGAACGATGATGCTCAAGGAGCTCCAGACGCGGCGGGATAAAACAGCCCGATGGCTCTACCTTACGGTTTGAGTTTTAGTCGGCCCCAGGCCATAAGGTAGAGCCATCAGGCGCATTGTTGTGTCGTGTGGAATGCGGATTTGGCCGTACAATCTCTCGTTAAACTGCCAGACCTCCATCTGGGTGGAGCGCACGCAGCACAGCCTGCGTCGTCGCGCCGGGCCCCCTGAAAGGCGACTAGGGAGGGAGTCTTTGCCCGCATCTTGCGCGGGAAATGTGGGCCCATGAGTGGCACAGACCGTTTGGGCGGTTTAGGTCGGAGGATAAGCAGGCAGGTGAAGCAGGTGATAATACGCCTGGGTTGAGTGTACGGGCACAGAACAGGGGTCGAAGTACCGGCATACAACATGGTTGCAATGTAGCGGCACACGACAGGGGCATTGGGCGTGCGAACACAGAGTGGGGGCTGGGTGCATGGGGAATTCAACCGCCAGCAAGGCGACAGCTCCCTGAGAGAGAGAGAGAGACCGCGTTACAGTGGCCGCACGACAGGCGGCACCCGCCCTTATCCCGGCGGGAAAGCACTGCGGAAGAGACACGGAACCAAGGTCGGGTACGGGCAACAGCAGGCAAACAGCATCATGCAAAGTCAGCACAAGCGACGGCAGGACACGGCCCCATGCAGGCCACCCTTACGCGTCAAAACCACCACAAAAGCCCCCATTGGCTCACCTGCCCATCACCCGCACCACTCGTATCTCGAACCAGCAAAGGTGGCACCAGGAAAGAAAGAACGAAAGAACAAACAGCATCCCTGAGAGAGAGAGAGACCGGAGCCGAAGGACGACGTACGGTGGCCGGACTTTTGGATGTGGAGGGTTGACGGTATATCGTGGCCTTCTAGCTCAGTTGGTTAGAGCGTGGTGCTAATAACGCCAAGGTCATCAGTTCGATCCTGATGAGGGCCAGGATGTATGGGGTCGTAGCTCAAATGGTAGAGCGCCCGCTTAGCATCTGCGCTAGGCGCCCGAATCTGCGGGAGGTAGGGGGATCGATGCCCTCCGACTCCAGATGTTTTGCCGAGCCCCTCGCATTGAGTCACGAAAGGCATCCAGGTGTGATATATGTCTGGAGATTTTGCTGACTTACTGTGGCACCACCCCTCGGCTGTGCTGCCCTCGCCTGTCTCGCAGGTCCGGCGCCTCTCCCTTCGGGACATCCGGCGCCTGACGGGGCCGAAGCCGTTTGTAAGTCGAGCTTCTCGCCCGTTCAGAGCACCCTCCCACACGATGCACGCTGCAAGGCGACAGGTGGCGCCCTACGGGTGCCCTCCAGGTGGGCGCCATCCAGGTGGCGCCCAGTGTCTCAGGGACATCGTGAAGCCAGCATATATGCCCTGGGCGTCGTGCTTTGCCTCTCACCTTGTGGCTGTGGTTGTGGTGTTGCAGGTGCAGGCGGCCCTGGCGGAGGACGTGCGGCGGCTGAAGAGCACCTTCATGGAGGTGCTGCTCTCCCGGGCGCCAAGCGCCAGGAGCTGACAGCAGCTCGGAGCAGGAACGGGGCCCGTGTACTAGGACCGAGAGCCGAGAGAGCAGTAGGAGAAAGCGGACTGCTGGGACGCGGTTTCGTCAGATCGCTTGGGGTCGCTCTTGGCCACGCAGCTGTGGAGGCGTCGGAGTGAGGGCCGGAACTGACCCGGGGGTCGCGCCCGCGGGATAGTTGTCGGAGCCGAAACGAGTGCGCACGTAATGCAAACCTCGTGGGCTGTGTTGGATCCTGGTGGTCGTCACTTCCGAATTCATGCAGCGATGCTAAGGGGGTCAACACAGGCGGGAGCTCGACGGGGGTGTCAGTTCCGACCCCGTCTTTGGGTTTGTTGTGCGGCCACCTTGTACACTAGTTGTGTAGCATGGTCTTTCTGGTGCGCGTGATACGGCGGCGCGCTACCGCGCTCCTCTTCGTGACCGAGCGGACATGGCCTATAATGCCACTTGTGTGGGTGGGGGTTTTAGCAGTAGCTCGGGCAGGTGGAAGGGAGGGGAGGGGTTCAGTAGCACCTCACCGCATTGCCGTCATTTGAGAAATTCATCGGTGTGGCCCATTTGCAGCAGCGCCAATTCGTCATCCTGCTTTATCCACCTGCATCCAAATACCGGTGGTGCCGCCACTGGTCGATCTCGTTCTCCCGGCGGACGCCATCTTGGTCGCCCGGCAGTTGCGGGTGAGGGAGGCGGGCGGCAGGCAGCGGGAGGTGTAGCGGCAATGTGCGTGCGTTGCGCGCTTGGGCCGCAGACGTCTCATCTCCCGGTGGCCACCGGGTTCGTTCCCGTGACCCTCCTCCGTCCCTCTCTGAATCTCGTACCTCTACCTATCATGTTGCACTGGTTTCGTGGTCGTTTAGTTGACATGGTCGGTAGGCGCTTTAGATGCACATGTCGAGCGCTGTAGCATGTTGTTGAAGAGTTGTCAGTCAGTCAGTGAGTCAGGGTTGCGCTGCGCCATTTCGTTGTTCACGTGAAGATGCTGTACACCGTTATGTCGTATGTCGGTTGTTTTGTTGCACAGGGCGCGCTGATTGCCGCCCTGATTTGTTCGTTGCATTCCCAGGTCGTTCGTACAATTCATTGCTCCTCGCCTCGAGTGCTTGCCGCGCCTGCGTCCTGGGCGGCTCTTTGAGGGGTCGTTGATGACGTGGCGGCGATGAGGAGCCCGGCGGCGGTGCCCCAGCCCAGGGCCCCGGGGCATCCCTTCCCACTCCTTGTCAGTACCTTGATCCACTGCGCTGAAGTCTGGTGGCCCGGCCTTTTATCATGTTGACCATAGGAAACTGTACGCCTCACCCATCAAATGTGTCCAAATATGAATCTATCCTGCAGGAACTCAGCTAGCTTTACGGAGTCGCATTACATGGTGGCTTTTGTTTCAGCAACATAGCGATGCGCATGTAAGTGGTGCAGGTATTGGCAACCGCCTCGCAAGGACGCTGCGGCGCAATGGCGCTCTCGCTCCTTGCTGTACCCTCCGAATCACCACACCAGCTCCTCCGAAACCGCCTCCCAGGTCAGCGCACAACCGAGGCGCCCTTAACACTCCAGACCCGACATTGTTAGGCGCTCAAATTACTGCATATGCTCATCCTATGCATTCTTAACGTTCGTATGAACCCCGAAGGGCAAGAGCACCACGACAGCAGGCGTCAGCACATGTAGACGTGCGCGTCCAGACCAGTAGTTCCTTAAATCCTACATGCCGCGGACTGCGCACGGTAATAGTCCTTGGCAGCCGAGACCCTAACCAAGCTCCCAACCGCCTGCCACCGTAATACGGTAGTTGGCAACAACCGCCCCGCAGCCCGACCGTTCTTGTGTCGTACTAGTCCCAGTCCGTACCCAGCGCCACATAGCTGCCTCGACCCCGCGCAACCCTACATAAGGCCCCCGCCCGTCCAGTCCGCAAGCCCTCATCCCTCTGCGGGCAACGATATGATGCCGGTACCTTGCCGTAGAGCCAGTCATCGTATCAGCTCGCCTTTCCCCCATTCGGTCCCCGCTTCCTTCATGCCCGACTCATGCCCGACCCATGCCCGTAGCTACCACCGACCACACGCGGAGCAGCGGCAGTAGCCACAACGTAGAAACGAAGAGCAGCGCAAACCCGCTGGCACTGCCGCCACACCCGCGCAAATGTGTTCATGTTGCTCCTCGGGCTCAGGCCGCGTTGGGGCCGTACAGCCTGCGAGCACGAGAAGCGAGCGGCGGGGCGACCGGCGGAGCGGGGTGAGAACGCCGCCTAGCGGCCCCAGCCTCAGAGCCGCGTGAGCTGCGTGCCCCTGACGACTGCCTCTTTCCTTGTAACCCCGGCTGGCTCCCTCACCTCCGTCATCCTCTCCCTCATCCCTCCCTCATCCTCTCCCTCCCTCCCTCCCTCCCTCATCTCCCTCCCTCCCTCCCTCATCTCCCTCCCTCCCTCATCCCTCCCTCACCTCCCTCCCTCATCCCTCCCTCACCTCCCTCATCCTCTCCCTCATCCCTCCCTCATCCTCTCCCTCCCTCCCTCCCTCCCTCATCTCCCTCCCTCATCTCCCTCCCTCCCTCCCTCATCTCCCTCCCTCCCTCATCCCTCCCTCATCCCTCCCTCATCCTCCCTCATCCCTCCCTCATCCTCCCCCATCCCTCCCTCATCCTCCCTCATCCTCCCCCAATCTCCGCAACACCACCATGCTCCTCGCCGCCCCCCTCCCCCGCCCTCCCTCCCTCGAACCTCCCCCCCCTACATGCGCAGGTAGCCTCGCTCCATGTCGCTCTGCGCCCGACTGATGTCCAGGTCCGCAGCCAGGGTGCGCATGAGCGCCAGCCGCCGCAGGTGCCGTACAAGCAGCCAGCACCGCCGCCACCGGTTGTCCCCGGCCGCCGCCACCGCCGCGTGGTACTGCGACCTGCGCACCTGGTAGCCCCGCCACACGGCCTGGCGGGGGAGGAGGGAGGGAGGGAGGGACGTGTTAGGGGTGCAGGGGGAGGGAGGGGGGGACGTGTCCGGGGTACAGGAGGACGAGGGAGGGAGGGACGTGTTAGGGGTGCAGGAGGACGAGAAAGGGAGGGAGGGGGACGAGGGGGGGAGGGATGTGTCAGGGGTGCAGGGGGAGAGAGGGAGGGAGGGATGTGCGGCTCCCCCCTCCCGCCCCCACCTGAATGGTCACCGCCGCCACGGCCCGCTGCGCGTCCAGTGTGATGCCGTCCAACTGCAGCGACACGGTGCCGTACTCCGGGCGGTCCAGGCAGAGTACCGTACGGCTGAGGATCTGGCGGGCGGTGTAGGTGGGCGGGGTAGGTGGGCGGGTCAGGGTGGTGATAGTTAGGGGCGCCGGGGGAAAGCCCCCCAAGAAGAATAAGGAGCGGCGAGGCCGGCAGCGGCAGCGATGTAGTGACGAGGTGACGATATGGCAGGTACCTCCCCCTCCGCGCCAGCTCTGCAACCGCCTCCCCCCCACGGTGCAGCGTGCGGTTTGTCCACTTTCCGCGGCTTGACGGTACACACGCACACACACATACACACACACACGCGGCTCAGCTCAGCATACTTAAAACACACACACGCGCACCCACCAGCTGCCACACGCCCCCCCGCAAGTCCGCCGCCTCCTCGGGGTCCTGCGCGAGTCCGTCGCACGCCAGCCCCGTCACCACCTGCACCCCGGTGGCGCGGTGGCACCTGCGGCACCAGGGGAGCAGCCGGAGAGGAGTCGTGGGACACGGGCCGGAGGATGGCGGCAACAGCGGCGGGACTGAAGCGGCAGCAGCAGCAGCAGCCGGGGCAGCGGCCGGGGCAGCGAGGTGCTGCTCGTTGTGGGAGAAGCGGGCGAGGGATAGGTGAGGCGGCACCCTGTACGGCATCCTGCTGCTCGTTGCACCGACTGCTAAGCCTGCTCAGCCAACGCCCGCTGGTATCCTCCCTGGAGCCCCCCGCCTACCTGTCGGCGAATCGACAGATGCTGGCGACCGCCTGTTCGGGGAGGGAGAGGCGGAGGGGGAGGGAGGGGGCGGATGGCGTATGAAGGTGAATGGCAAGGATAGGGTGGCGCCGCCTTTCTGAGATGACAGCTTACCGCCCGGCCCCGTTCCTGCTGATAGCCCGCCCCCTGTTTCCTCCGCTGCTGCCGCACCCTCTCCCCTTCACACAAACATGTCTTGTGTCCCGGTATTCCCGCCCATCTCTCCCCCCCCCATACACACTCACACACATTTTCCCCCGCTCCCACCTGCAGCTGGTCTATTGCCCCCATGTGCAGGTGCAGGGTGCGCCCCTCCAGCGCTCCAGGGAGGGACCAGCACAGCAGCAGCGACCGCCAGCCCAGGGCGGACGCCACCTTCAGGATCAGCTCGTCGCCGGTGTGGGGACCTGACGGGGAGGGAGGGAGGGGGAGAAGGGGAGAAGGGGGAGGGTGTAGGAGGGCAGGGGGAGGGGGAGGGGGATTACAATAAAAGAACCGGTAACGCGACTGGGGAAATGTAGTGGGTGGGGGGGAACCGCTACCGGGACACCAGAACACCACACGTGAGCTCGAGGCGACGGTGGCGGGTTCCACAGGTTCCCCGTTCGACCCTCCTTCCCCGCGACCCTTCTGGCTCCCTTGGCCCCCAAGACCCATGGGTCACTCACTCGCAACGAAGCCCCGCGGCCGCACCGCCGCCGGCTCCTGGGAGGCTGGCCGTGACGGGCTGAACGGACCCACAGCACCAGCGACTGCGGCCGCGCCGGCGCCGGAGACGGTTGGTCGGCGGATGTCCGGCTGCTGCTGCTGCGCCTGCTGTTGTGGATGGCCGGGAGGGTGGGGCGATGACGGGCAGTGGGCGGCTGGAGAGAGGGGCTGGGAAGGTGGAGCAACCGATTGGGCAGCAGGTGCGGATTCCTGATTGCCTGATTGCCTGATTGCCTGCCTGCCTCCCACCCTACCCCCCACCACAGGTTTTTTCGGGCATCCACGGGTCTTCCTCGAACCCCCCACCACAGCCCACCCCCCTACCCCACCACAGCCGCCACCCTCACCCCCCTACCCCACCACAGCCGCCACCCTCACCCCCCTACCCCACCACAGCCGCCACCCTCACCCCCCTACCCCACCACAGCCCACCCCCCTACCCCACCACAGCCGCCACCCTCACCCCCCTACCCCACCACAGCCGCCACCCTCACCCCCCGCACCACGTGCCCCTTGGCTACGCAGGAGCGCATCTCCTCGCGGCACAGCATCACCGACCCACCGACCCACCGACCCGCCCACCCACCGTCACCCCCTTGACGGCCGCCGCCGTAGAGCTTGACGACGCCGAGGAGGTCTGCACAATTGATGTGTCGGTTGCAGTCTTGCGGGCAGACGGGGGCACCGCCACCGGGTGATCCAGATCCAGAATGAGATCCACCACGTTGCCGCGATCCTGAGATCCCACGATGGCCGGTGGGGGGAGGATTGGGTGGGTCCCGGGGACAAGGGGGGTTAGAGTGGTTCCGGAGCCGGGTGCGGGGTTTCGGATCTTAGGAGGTGTGTGGAGTTGCCGAGCGCATGGGAGGGGGGTGGAGGTTGGGGACCCCCTAGGGTGTGACGTGGCACCATGCAAAGCCATACTCGACCCCCCCTGGAGCGGGGATTACGCTGTCCCCCCGACCCCGCCCTCCCACCCAGTACCCACCCATATCGCGGGCCACACCGCCACCAGCACCTTGACACGCAGCTCGAAATCGGGCAGCAGCCGCAGCATGTGCATCACCTGGGGGGTGGAGGGGGACGAGGGTTGGGGGGAGTTTAAGGAGAATCCGCGAATCCACAGCCGACAAACCAAGGTGAAGATGGCGGTCCAGAAGAGCGGGGTATTGAGGGGCGGAGGAGCGGAAGGGGAAGGCAGGGGGACCATCCTCACCCCGCTGTCGGCGCGTAGAGGGCAGCCGCACCACCCTACAGCTCATCCCGCTGGCCCCTCGTCGGCGCGGCTCCCCCTTTAGCCCCCCCAAAGACCCCCAAACCCTAAACCCCAAAACCCCCTAAAACCCTAAAACCCCACCCACTTGATAGACCGACAAGCTGACGCCGCAGGCCAGGTTGATCATGAGCGGGGCCAGGTGCTTCGATCGCAGGTCCAGGGAGGAGAGCATCCGAATGGTGGCGGAGTCCAGCCCCGGCCCCCAGGGACCCCCGCCGGTACCGTCACCCTCGCCCCTCTTGCCCCCCCTCTTGCCGCCCTTCTTGCCGCCGCTGCCGCCCTTCTTGTCTCCCCCCTTGCCGCCGCCCTTGCCGCCGTCCTCGCCGTCCGTGTCGCCCCTCTTGCCGCCCCTCTTTCCCGCCTTGGCGTCTGCGTGGTTGGCGGGGTGAGGTCGGGGTGTAGGGGAGCCCGCTCGGAGTAGGGTTTAAGGGCATATTAGGGTTTAAGGGCATATTCGGGTTTAAGGGCATATTCGGGTTTAAGGGCATATTCGGGTTTAAGGGCATATTCGGGTTTACGGGCATATTCGGGTTTACGGGCATATTAGGGTTTACGGGCATATTCGGGTTTAAGGGCATATTAGGGTTTACGGGCATATTAGGGTTTAAGGGCATATTAGGGTTTAATTAAACGTTTAAGGGCATATTAGGGTTTGGAGGGGTAGGTGGCTGGGAGGCGAGGTGTGGTTGCGCCGCACCTTTCTTGCCGCCCTTCTTGCCCGACCTGCCGGCTCCCTCCCCCCCCTCGCTGTTGTCCCCCGCGTGGGTGCTCCTCCTCTTCGCCGCGGGTGGGGCGTAGCTCTCGTGGCGCTGCTGGATCTCGGCGTGCAGCTTGGAGGAGAAGTCGCGGTACTGGCCCTGTGGGGGGGAGAGAGCGGGGAGGGGTTTCGAGGAAGACCCGTGGATGCGAGGAAAAACCGTTTCAAACAGACCTTTTGAGATGCATGCTGGAGAACTGGGTTAAGGGAGGGGAGGGGCGAGGAGACCCGGTCACACGACGTAGGAAGCGGAGGGGGAGGGGGAAGTTGCGCGCAGGGGGAGGGGGATTACAATAAAAAAATCGGGGGAGGGAGGGGAGAGCGCATGGGTGCATGTGTGTTGCTGGGCGGACGGCGCAGTAGAGCGAGTAAGAAGATGAGTCCTCCCATCCCCCCCCGACATCCACGGGTTTCCCTCGAATCCCCCCTTTCCCGGGTTTCAAGCACGCGGCTCTGCCCCACCCGCCCCGCCACCCACCTTCCACATCTTGCTAGCCTGCCTCCACCCAGCCAGCGAAGGGTGGCTGTGCGCCAGCCCCAGCCGCAGCAGCCCCTCCATGAACAGCCCCTCCCAGGCGCTCAGGTACTGCTGCCACCTGGGGCACGGTTGGGGTGGGGGATGCGTTGGGAGTTGGGAAGGGGTCGGTTGGCCGTTGGGTTGGGCGGGGTTGGTTGGACGTTGGGTTGGGCAGGCGAGGCCAACTTCGGACGCAGTACGGTCGTCGGGAGGTGATGGTGTCTGCCGGCTGGAGGAGAGCTGCCAGCCCTTCCCCCCCCCTTCCCCCTCCCCCACCCCTCGCCAGTGCTCCTCTACAAGCCTCTCCATGAGCCCCTTCCGCCTCCCCCATCCCCCTCCCCTCTGCTAGTATGCGTACGTCGCGTAAACGAGCCTTCTTTGCAATCCCCCACTCCCCTCGAACCCCCTCCCCTCGACTCCCCCACCCCCTCCCCTCGACTCCCCCACCCCCTCCCGCCCCACCAGTTCTTCTTGGTGACCACCGCATTTAGGGTCACAGACTGCGAGAGGGTGGTGGCAGCCATACGGAGGGACTCCATCGCCACCACACCCGCACCCACAGCTGGGGGCGGGGGGGCGGGGGCAGACTGGCGGCTGCCTGTCGGGGGCCGCTTGCCCGGACTCAAGCCGCCGCCGCCGCCGCCGCTGGCCCCCGAGATGACGTTGCGGTCGAGGAAGGCGCCGTCGGTGCCGTACGACTGACCCAGTGCCGAGGTGGTGCCGCTGGTGGCGGCGGGGGGGGCGGGTGAGGCGGTGCCGCTGACGGCGCCGCTGGGTGTGGTGGCGGCGGGCTTACCGGAAAGGACGCTGGGGGCCTGGGGGTGTGGGGAGGGTTTCGAGGAAGACCCGTGGATGCCAGAAAAAACCGTTTAAAACAGAAGTTTTGAGATGCATACTGGAGAACTGGGTTGGGGATACGAAAGCCGAAGGTCGTAATATGACCTTTGGCGGCTAAGCTATATCGGCTACGGCGAGACGAAAGGAAGCGAGGACCCTGGAGGGTTTCGAGGAAGACCCGTGGATGCCAGAAAAAACCGTTGGGGAGGGAGGGGGAGGGGCATACAAACCGTTTACGCGACGGGACAGGGCAGGGAGGGGGAGGGGGGGGTGAGGAGACCCGGTTACACGACACAGGAAAGGGAGGGCAAAACCAGTGGGAGAGGGGGCTGCGAGGGGGTGGGGTCGAGGTAGAAGACCCCGCTCGTCTGCCCCCAACATCATGCCTCCAGTCGGATCGCCGGCCTACTACTACTCTGTTCACGAGTTACGGTAGGACCCCTCTCACCGCCCTCCACCCACCCCGCGGTCCCCCAACTGCGCCCTCCCGATCAGCACCCCTCCCACCCCGGCCCTCCCCGCGCCACCTCAGCCGCTGCCGCCTCCCCCCCTCCCCACCTGTCTCCTCTCCGCCCCCCTCATCCGCCGCCTCCCCGCCCTCCCCCCCTCCCCACCTGTCTCCTCTCCGCCCCCCTCATCCGCCGCCTTCCCCCCTTCCCCCCCGTCCCCACCTGTCTCCTCTCCGCCCCCATGCCCAGCCCCGCATACACCACGTGGCTGCGGGGCCGTACATTGACGAAGCGCGTGTCGATGACCCCCCGGGTGGGGATATTGGCGGAGCTCAGGTAGATCTGCGGCGGGTGTGTGTGTATGTGCGTGTGCGTGTGAGCAGCAGCGGTCAGAGTCGGTGCGGCTGGATGGATGGCGCGCAACGTAGCTAGCGGCGCAAGTCCCGATCCACCGCCTCCACCTTGCCCACCCCCTTATTACCCGCAAACCCCGCCGCCCCGGGGCCCCGACACGGTATGCTTGCCGCCCCTCGCCGCCCCCACCAACCACGCCGGGTCCCCAGTTCGATCCCCACCCACCACGGTATGCCCCAGCGGCGCCCCCCCGAACGTGATGTCCCGCATACACGACGTGGCGTCCCCCAGCCGGGCGGTGGTGGCGCCGTACAGGTCCTCCAGGGGGGCCGCCGCCTGGGGTGTGGACCAGGCGGGGGCGCCGCTGTCCCGGTGGGCGACTTGGACGAGCAGGATGGCCAGCAGGCGGTGCGACTGTCCCGGGGGGGGGGAAGACGGGCAGTACGAGCCGGAGGGGTTCGAGGGAAACCCGTGGATACGAGCCGGAGGGGGGGGTATGGGCGGGTGGCATAAAAACCCGGGGGTTACACGGAGGCGGGGGGGGGGGTATGGGCGGGTGGCATAAAAACCCGGGAGTTACACGGAGGCGGGGGGAGTATGGGCGGGGGGAGATGGGGGAGGGGGAGGAGGTTCACGTAACCTTACAACAGATGAGCCGTGGGGGCATTGAGGAACTCCTGCACCCATACGCCGATCCTAAAGCTCCAGCGCCTTTTTAAACCCTAAACCGTCTGCGCTTCCCCTCCCCCCCTTGCGGGGCCGCTCCCCGCCCCCCGGCTGCCCACCTGCTGCGCCAGGTCCAGACGGATGTGTCCGGAGCAGCAGCTGTCCCAGCCGTTGACCACCCGCGTGCGCAGGGGCAGCAGCGGGGCCAGGCTCAGCTCCTGGGGGGGCGGGGGCGAAGCGAGGGGGGCAAAGGGGGCGGAGCGGGGGTGAGGGAGGGACGGCGAGGCGGCGCTCTATCTGCGGGGACAGGTAGGGGCGGGTAGGGCGCCATCCGGAGAGGGAGCAGTGGGAACAGCACGCCCCGTCTGGGAACAGCACGCCCCGTCTTGGCACTCTTCCCTCCGCCTCCCTCCGCCTCCCTCCCGCTCCCTCCCGCTCGCTCCCACACATGTCAGTTCCCACATCTGTCAGTCCCCCCCCACGCACACATACACATCCCCAGTGCTCCAGCATGCGCCCACAAACTAGGTGTTCGCCGACCATGCGCCAACTATCCTGTCCTGTTCGCGTCAACGGCTTTTATGTCACCTCCCCACACACACGTACACATACACCCCCCCCCCCCACCACACACACACACACACACGCTGCCCCACCTGCAGCAGCTCCGCCAGGTCATCCGGGCCGAAGCACGCAAACACCTTGAGCGCCCAGGGGGCCCTATGCAGGTCGGGGGTGGCGGACAGCAGTGTGGCGGCGGCGTCAGCCCGCTCGGAGCGATAGCGCAGCCGGCCCAGAAGGCGGCCCGCCTGCTCGGCCGTCATGTACGACACCTTGGTCGCCAGCGTCAGCAGCTGGGTGGTCCACACCTGCGGGCGGCGAGTATGACCGGGGGCCGGGGGGCGGGGCGGCGGGGGGGCGGGGGGGCGGGGGGCGGGGAGGCGGGGGGCCGGGGGGCCGGGGGGCGGGGGGGCGGGGGGGAGTGAGGTGACGGGTGGGCGGGAGGGGGGTCCTTACCTGGATGGCGGCAACACACATACACAGAACGACGGTACACACAGCCGTCGTCGTCCTCTCCCAGGAGGTGGGTGAAGGGAAGTGGTGCAGGTGGTCTCAACCCTCAGGGCATGATGGAACCCTTGACCCTGGGGCTCCCCAGCGCGGCGCGCCCCCCCCCCAAAGTCGCCGCTCCGAAACCACTACCCCCCTGGGGCTCCCCAGCGCGGCGCGCCCCACCCCCCCCCCAAAGCCGCCGCTCCGAAACCACCACCACCCTGGGTCGCCGCTCCGAAACCCACCTCGCTGCTGGACGGCGAGTCGATCGCTTGGATCAGACACGACAGCAGCGTCGGGCTCAGAGTCACCGGGGGAGTTAGGAGGGCCGCGGCAGCAGCAGCAGCGGCAGCAGCAGCAGCAGCCGCGGCGGCGGCGACGGCGTCCGGGGCCCTGCCGTCCTCGGACGACAGCCGCGGCGGCGGCGGCGGGGGCGGCGGCGGCGGCGGCGGCGTCAGCAGCGACGGCTCCAGGGATGCGTTGTTCCGTACGGTGACGGCGAGGTGCCCCTCCGCTGGCATGGCATCGGGCCAGCGCAACTGCGGCCGCACCCAGTCGGGCCAGGCGCCGCCCCCTGCCGCGGTGACGCAGCCAGCTGCTGCCCGGGGCATGTGCAGGGGCAGGCCGTTGAGGGTGGCGGACAGCCAGGTGGAGCCGCCCGAGGAGTGCCAGAGGGTGACCAGGGTGGCGGCGGCCTGGGAGGGTGGGGGGGGGGGTGGGCGTGAAAACCGTTGACGGGGGGGGGATTTGATAAGGGAATCCGCGAATCCACGGGGGGGGGAGGCGGGACATGTGTCAGGCTGGCGCCGGTTCGGGGGTACCGCCGGAATCAAGCAGCGAAGAAGCCGGATCCCTCAAACCCAACCCCTTACACCACCAACCCGCAACTCGACACCCCCTCTCTCCACACTCGCTCACACACATACACGCGTCCCCACCTTGCGGTGCTCCGGGTCCGCCAGGTCCAGCGAGTAGTGACCGTTGGGGTGGTTGGGGTCCAGCTCCAGCGGCTCCCCCGGCAGTGCGGTGAGGGTCACGTTGGACATCGACAGAGAGGAGATGGTGGAGTTGATCTGGGTTGGGGGGGAATGGGGAGTTGTAGGGTTTTAGGTTTTCAGCATTTTGGGTAACTATGGAACATTGAAGGGCGTGCGCGTGCATTCAAAGGCGCCCTCAGGAAGCGGGTGCCCTTTTCGCGTCTTTAACCGCCGCGACTAACGGTAACCACCACACCTAACCACCACAACGACCGGCGCTGTCCCGCTTTCCCTCTCCACCCCCCCACCTGCAGCAACCGCATGACTGCCAGCACCCCCGCCTGCCCCAGTGGGTTGTTGTCCAGCACCAGGTTTCGGAGCACCGGCCGGGGGGGGCCGCGGGGCACGGGGTGGGAGTGCGGGTGGGGGGCGGGGTTCAGCGGCTGCGGCGGCTGCGGCAGCAGCCCCTCCGCCAGCGCCCTGCCCCCCCGCCAGCCCAGGCAGTTGTGCGACAGGTCCAGGGAGGTTAGGCCCGGGTGCACCGCCAGAACGCGTGCCAGTGGCGGCATGGAGGTGTCGGGGAGGCTGCAGTGCGACAGGTTGAGGCGGGTGAGGCTGCGGTTGTCCTCCAGGTCTGGGGGGGATTTCGAGGAAGAGGGGGAGGGGTGGAGGAGGTGGAGGTTGCGGTTGAGGGTTGGAGGGGCGGGGCGGGGGAGGCGCGCACAAGGGGCAGGTTGGAGTTGTGGACACCGTGGATTATTCTCCTGTTGAAGACAATTAATGTGTGTTTTAAAAATGCTGAGCTGAGCCGCGAAGGAGACTGAGTCTGATGACCTTGCTGATGGTTTTTCCGCGCAAGGCCGCGCCCACCTTTGCAAAGCACCGTCATGCCCTGCTCTGCGAAGCGGTTCTGCGACAGGTCCAGCAGCAGCAGCGAGCCATTGAGCGCCAGGCTCTGGTAGAGCACCGTCAGAGCAGCGTCGCCTAGGCCGCAGCCGGACAGCAGGAGCGTCTGGGGCGGAGGGGTGGTGGTGCACAAGGGGTGCAAAAAGGGGGGGGGCATAAAGGCCGGTTACATGACAAAGGTATAACAGCTGGCGCATTGTCTTTGGAAACATAGTTGTGGGCGCAGGCAAAAAAGGGGGGGTTACACGACATAGGAGACGGAGGCCAGAAACCAGCCACCGAATAGCTTGAATGGCGGGGTGAGGTTGGAGGTCTTCGGTGGGGGTGCGTTTGGCAAAGGTAAGGGCGGCGGGGGGTTCGAGGAAGACCCGTGGATGTCCGAGAAACCGTTCAGAACAGACGGCGCAAGGGGGGGGACCGGGGCGGGCGTTTTCGTAGTGGGCCTCCAGCCCCAGCCCCAGCCCCCTCCTCGTCACCACTGGCACTGGCGCCCTCCTCGCCCACCTTGCCCCCGCCTCCCTCACGCCGCCTGACCTCCCCCCGCTTCATCGCCCTTGGTTTGTAGGCCGTGGATTCGCGGATATAATGTACCCCCCCTTCCGCTTCACCTGCAGGTGCTTGGCCTCCGCCAGGTTGTTCGCAAGGGCTCCGAAACCCGCGTCCCCTAGCGGGCAGCCGCTCAGGTCCAGGCTGCGCAGGTGGCAGCGGTAGCTGGGGCGCAGTAGCGGGGCGAGGCGGGTCATGGCGGCGGGACCCATGGCGGGGTTGTTGCGCAGCTCCAGCTGGGGGAGGGGTGGGGGAGAGCAGGGTCAGCAGGGGAGAGGCAGCGGGGGGGGGGAGGTGAGGAAGGGAGGGGCGGGCAGCCTGCAGTCAGGTACGACAGTGTGGGCGGTACCCGTCTGCTCCACCAGGTCCGCGGGTCAGGGCGGGTCCAGAGCAGCACCAAACCACCAACCGCTCCGAAACCTCGCCCACTTCGAAGCCACCCGCTGCTCCGAAACCTCTCTCCCCACCTCACCTCCTCTATCGCCGGCCGCGCCCGCACCAGCGCCGTCAGTCCGTCTACCGCACTAGTGGTCATCACCCCGGACACCGCCCGCAGCCCCGTCACGGCAGTCGGGGGGAGGGACTGGGGGGAGGGGAGGGGAGGTGGCGAGAAGAGGGGAAGGGGAGTCAGGAAGGGCCGCGTGTGGTGTTTTCCTCTGGCTTTCAGTTTGACTGACGGACGAGCCACGCGAGGCCTGCGCCCAGAACACGTCCTCTTGTTGCCCCTGCCCCCTGCCCCGCCCCCGCGCCCGGGGGCATCCCCAAACGTCTGGCACAAACGGGGTTTTACGTGTACATGTGTTCTTTACATGTGTTCTCGCGGCCCCCTCCCCGGGTTTCCCACCCCACCTTGATCGCGGCATACACAACCCCGAAGTCGCCCAGGGTCAGTCGCGGCCCGAAATCCAGATCCAGAACCGGGGAGCCGGTCTCGGCGGCCTGGTTGAGACGGCGGAACACCTGGGGCGGGGGGTTACAAGGGGGAAGGGGTGGTGTGTTTTTCGTGTTTCGGTGGAAGGGGAGGTGAGGCTGCGGCGACTGGGCCGAATGCGAAGGGTAACGCAGCCTCGATCAGTTGTGGCCATTCCACAAACACAAACACAGCCGACGCTATCTTTACCATTCCCGGGAACGCACACACGTATGGCTAAATCGCCGTACCCCCTGTATGTCCGTACACATACCGTACACCCCCCTCCCCTCAACTAGGTGCCCGCCGGCCATGCACCAACTATCCTGTCCTTTTCGCGCCAACTATCCCGTCCTTTTTATGCCCCCTCCCCTCACCTGCTGCTCCGTGACCCGCACCGGCTCTCCAGCCACGGGCGCAAAGGGCTTCATGTCCGGGGGCGGGGGGCGGGCGCTGGCGGGCTGGAGGGCCTCCTTGAAGGCACCCAGAGCGGCGAGCTGGGGGCCAGGGGGCAGGGGGGAGGAGGGAGGCGGGAGGCGGGAGGCGGGGTGAAAGGAGACGGGCAGGTGGGTGGGGTGAGGGAGGGCGGTACGGCAGTCACACCCAGTAGCACAGCACCCACCATTCCCCACAATGTGGTTCCAGACCGCCATAGCTCTCAAGGCCTCTCGAAACCCAACCCCCGACCCCTCGTACACGGCTTTCCCTCGCAGCGCCCCCCCCCCCGGGGGCAGTTCTCCAGCATGCATCTCAAAACTTCTGTTTTAAACGTTTTTTTCGGACATCCACGGGTTTCCCTCGAACCCCGGGGGCCCCGAAACACCCACCTGGGTGTCCCCGTTCGCCACCACCTCCCACGCGTCCAGCACCGGCTCCATCTTGTGGCGCTGCTCGTCGTTTTCGAACTCGAACTCGCCCCCCGCTGCTCCGGAACCACGGTTGTCCCCACCCGAGCTGCTCTTGGACAGCAGCCGGTGCTGCACATTCCAACCCACACGGTTGGCACCAACGGTGGGCGACACGCTGCGACTGCCCAGGTTCCAGCCAACGGTGGCGGTTATGTCGGTTTGGTTGTGGTGGAGGTTGTGGTGGTGGTTGTGGGTCAGGTGGAGCGAGTGGTACGGCATGGAGTGGTACGGCACGACGGCGGGGCTGCCAGACCGACTGCCCTCCTCCTGTGAGTAGCCGGCGCCGCTGATGGAGCGGCCGACGGCGTACGGCGAGAAGGCGTACGAGTGGGCTCCAGGGTGGGCTTGGGAGTGGTGGTGCAGGAAGCGTAGGTGGCGAGCGATCGGGTCGCCGGAGGTGTCGGGTGTAGCGGTGTCGCTGCCACCGTAGGTGGGTTGCGAGCCCAGCCGGTAGCGGGACGAGGGCCACCGGTTGAGGCCCGACTGGGTAGAGGAGGGGCGGACACGAGGCGGAGGAGAAGGAGGAGGAAGAGGGGGGCGGGAGGGAGTGGAATGAGAACGCAGATCCGTTGAAGAAGCATGGTTGATAGAGCATGGTTGATCGCTGACCAGGTGATCACCCGAGTGGGCTGCATGACGGGCTCCATGACGCCCGCCACCACCCCTCCCCAGTAACCGCCCAATCGTGGCACGCCGCCGGACAAAACACAGCAGCACCCAAGCGCCCCATTCCACTCGCTTGCCCCCGGGTTTCCTCCATTCTCCCTTCCCCCCGCTTCTCTCCCCGGCCCCGCCCTCACCTGCGCCAGCATTGACTCCCTTCCCGTCTCGCCGTGTCGCCGCATGCGCAGCACGGCCCCCCGCAGCCCCGACCTCAGCGCCCCCGCCAGCTCGTCGTGGGGGTCCTCGCTGCCCAGAGGCACCTCAATGTAGCGGGAGGCTGTACGGCGGGGCGGGGGGGGAGGCCAGCATCAAGACCAGTTAGACGACATAGGTACGGCGGGGCGGGGGGAGAAGCGTAGAAACGCGTGTTTACCGATGCCGACCCGACGACCCCACACGGAGGTCAGACCGCGAGCGTCACCACCGCTATTGGGTCATCTGCCTCATCCGGTGCCATCAGACCGGGAGCGCCACCACCGCTATTGGGTCATCTGCCTCATCCGGTGCCATCAGACCGGGAGCGCCACCACCGCTATTGGGTCATCTGCCTCATCCGGTGCCATCAGACCGGGAGCGCCACCACCGCTATTGGGTCATCTGCCTCATCCGGTGCCAACAGCCCAAACGTCAACGCAAGCAGGTGCAGAAATGGTACGTGCGCTCCAGTGCCCCCCATCCCTCCCCACCTCCCCCGCTCACCCTCCTCCTCCGCCCGCCTCCGCGCCTCCGCCTGCGGTGCACTCGCAACAGTCCGGTACGGCATCAGTGGGCAGGGCAGGGGGGGGGCAGAGGCCGCAGAGCGAGGATGGGGGTGGTCAGGCAGGGGGGGCAGAGGTCGCAGAGCGAGGATGGGGGTGGTCAGGCAGGGGGGGGGGGGGGGGGGGGCAGGGGGGGCAGAGGCCGCAGAGCGAGGATGGGGGTGGTCAGGCAGGGGGGGCAGAGGCCGCAGAGCGAGGATGGGGGTGGTCAGGCAGGGGGGGCAGAGGCCGCAGAGCGAGGATGGGGGTGGTCAGGCAGGGGGGGCAGAGGCCGCAGAGCGAGGATGGGGGTGGTCAGGCAGGGGGGGCAGAGGCCGCAGAGCGAGGATGGGGGTGGTCAGGCAGGGGGGCAGAGGTCGCAGAGCGAGGATGGGGGTGGTCAGGCAGGGGGGGCAGAGGCCGCAGAGCGAGGATGGGGGTGGTCAGGCAGGGGGGGCAGAGGCCGCAGAGCGAGGATGGGGGTGGTCAGGCAGGGGGGGCAGAGGCCGCAGAGCGAGGATGGGGGTGGTCAGGCAGGGGGGGCAGAGGCCGCAGAGCGAGGATGGGGGTGGTCAGGCAGCTGACTGCCATCATACGCTCCTGCGCCGACAGGTGTGTTCCAGACACGCGCTCCGTCGGCCCCCGCGGCGCAGCCAACTGACACACACATACACACACAACCAGCCACGCAACCACCAACCGAAAACCGCCCCCAACCGACGCCCACCTCGCGGAAGGCCCTCCGTTCCGCCAGCGCCGCCCTGCGCTTTACGGTGTACTCTAGGCGGGCGAACAGCGCGTCAGATGTGTGCATGCGGGGTCCCAGCTGGGCCAGAGCCTCGTCCAGGCTCACCTGCAGGGGCGGGGCGGGGGAGATGTAAAAACCGTTTACACGACAGGGGCAGGATAGTTGGCGGAGGGAAGGGAAACCTCGTGTGTGTGTGTCGGCACTGGAAATAGGAAGCGCCCCTCAGGAGGGGGCGGGAGGGGAGGGAGGAGAGGGAGGGAGGGAGGGGAGGGAGGGGAGGGAAAGGATGCAGGAGGAGAAGGCAGCGGCAGTGAGGGAAGCCATGGTCGGGAGGACAAGGCAGGGCGAGGGTGCTTGGGGTATGAGCCCAGCTCAGCGTGGCCGTGCCTGTCGGCTGCTGCCTGGCCGACCCATGGGTCCATCACTCAGCCTCAGCTGTCCCCCCCGGCCCGCACCCACCAGCCCCAGCTCCGAATCCGTCACCCGCTGGTCCTCCTCGTCCTCCGCCTCATCAGCGCTGTCACCCAGACCGCCCATGGGTCCAGCCCATGACAAGATAGCCGCCTCGTGGGCGGCCGCGGCGGCAGCCGCCGCCGCCGCAACCGCCGCCGGGTCCAGGGGGGCCGTTGTGGCGTCGGCGCTGCCGGGTATCATTGTCTTGGCGCTGGCGGCGGCGACGCTGACCCGCGCGGGGGAGAACTCGCCGACGGCGGCGGCGGCGGCGGCGGAGCGCCGGTCCGGCGGCGGCGGCGCCGTTGGGTCGGGCGCTGCCGCCGCCGCCGCCAGCGCTGCTGACGCCGCCGCCAGAGCTGCCGCTGGGTCGTCGGCGCCGTCCAGGCCGTGTGTGTACGGCATGTAGCTTCGTACACCCCAGTCGGGAGTCTGCGCACGGGACGAGATGGGGAAACGCGGTGTCATGGCCTCCATGTGGTGCGTCTGGACTGGTGGCAACAGACCCACCCGTACTCCTAGTGACACAGGGGCCATTTCCTGTCACCGCCACTCCTTTGCCTTATGGCCATACTCGACGCGAACGATGCTCCTCCTCCCAAACCAACCCAGACCCCCTCCCCACCTTTTGTGCCTCCAGCTCCGCCATGACTCGCCCCAGCCGCCACCTGCGCGCCTCCAGCGGGTCGTCCGATTGCTCGCTGCGGTCCGTGTTGGCGCCGCTGCGCATACTAATGCCGCCGGCGCCGCCGGCGCCGCCGCCGCCGGCTGCGGCTCCGGACGGCGAGCCAGTGTCGGACTGCCCCCCGGCCCCACCCTCTGTCAGCTTCCCGATCTTGAAGCGCAGGTCCTGGCGCGGAGACTGGCGGCCCATCCCCACTCCCACTCCCACTCCCGCGCCTACAGCCGGCGTGGGATCTCCGCCGCCCTCCATCACCCCTGCATCAGCCCCGTCGGCTGGCGTCGAAGCCCGAGGCCCCGGGCTCTGTTGGTGGTGCGGCTGGTGGTGGGGGTGCGGCTGGTGGGGGTGCGGCTGGGCGCCCCCCGCGGAGCTGGGTGTGTGTGTGGGAAGGCGCGGGTCAGGGTATGTGGCCGCTGCGCCCGAGGGGGTGGCGGTGGTGGGCCGGTCCTGCGCCGCGGAGCCTTGCCCGCCGAGCTGGTGGGGGTGGGGGTGCGGATGGCTCGAGTGCGAGAGCTGGTGGGGGTGCGAGTGGTTCGAGTGCGAGTGCAGGTGCGGCACCGGGTGCGGCAACTGGCCGGGCGGCGGGCCGGTGAAGGACTGGTGGGCGGAGTGAGGCGGGCTGAGGAGGCTGCCGCCGCCGCCGCCGCCGCCGGAGCGCAAGTGGTGGTTCGTGTGGAGGTGGTGGTGCAGGTCGCCGGTGGCGCTGCGGCGGCGGGGGCTGGAGCTGCTGCGGGGGGTCACGAAGCGACGAGAGGTGGCCCCGGCGCCGCCGGCGGCGCCGCCGCCGCCGCTGGTGGTGGTCGCCTGGCCCCCTCCTGGCTGCCCCGCTGTCCCCCGCTCCGCCGCTCCGATGATGTCCAGGGTGGCTCTGGGGGCGTGGGCCTCCAGCAGCGAGCGGGTCTTCGGGGAGAGAGCCTCGGGGTCTCTGCAGGCGAGGTGAGGAGAGGTCAGGCGAGGCGAGGAGAGGTCAGGCGAGGTGTGGAGAGGTCAGGCTGGCTTTCAGCAGCAGCAGCTGTGGACCCGAGCAACGACGGGTTGATTTCCGCAGCCCCCCCCCCCGGGCGTCCAGTCGCAGCTGGCTCCTGGACACAGCACCCCGGCCCGGACAGCGACACACCGAGTGGCACCCCGCCTGCACTGTACTTTCCTCTTCCTCCTGCGCGGATCAAAGGGCTGCTCCGCTGCCCCACCCAAGCCCCCCGCCACCTAGGCTTTCGCCCGGTTCCTTGTCGCCGAGTGGCAAATACGCTATCGTACCCCACCCCGTCTCTTCTGGACCGCCCATCTTCACCGCCTTGGTTTGTCGGCCGTGGACTCGCGGATTCTCCTTAAACCCCCCCGCCCCCGCCCCTCCCCTCCCTGGCGGTGCCGCCGCTGTCTTACTGGTCCAGCAGTTGCTGCAGCAGGGCAGAATCCGAGGAGGTCGGCGGGGCGCCGTGGGGCGACATGCGGCCCCCCCCCGCTCCGCCGCCGGCTCCGGAACCACCCAGCGCCGGCTGCATCCCCCTCTTGGCCTCCCTGGAGAAGTGCCCCACGCCCTGGACAGTGGCGTGGACCTGGCCCTTGATGTTGACCTGGGGGGGCGGGCGGAGGGAGCCGGAGAGAGGCGGAGGGATCAGCGGGGGGGGGGGGGAAGATAGCATTAGCTTTGTAGCCCGGTCCACCGGCCCCAGCTCCAACCCCAGCCCCAGCCCCAGCCTCAGCTCCAACCCCAGCCCACCAGCCCCCCCGCCCCCGCCCCTACCCACCCTGTACCCGGGCACCCCCTTCGGTCCCGGCAGCGGCAGCAGCAGGCCCCCGCCGCTGGAGAGCGACACGGGCGTGCAGGGCAGGTGCTCCACGCGGCGGGAGGTAGCCGCGAAGCTGAGGGCGGGAGACCGGGGGGGGGGCATAAAGACCGGTTACACGACATAGGGTATCATAGCTGGGGGCCCGGGGGTGCGGGGACCGGGGAAGAGGGCGAGGCGAGACGTGAGCGGATGGGGGTGACACGGTGCCTGTACACGGAAGCCGAACAGTTCATGTTCTGGACATGGAACACGGCAGGGGCTGTGGGACGGCTTAGGCTGGCGTAGGGCCGCATCGGGCCGCCTTCCCCTCGGGTCTGCTAAACCCTAAACCCTTGCTCCCCGGACCGAGGCCGGTCAGGGCGGCCAGGATCGCTGGTCCTCCACTTGGCGGTTGCAGTGGTTCCGGAGCTCCGGACCCGCCAATGACCTCCCCCCTGCACACCCACAACCACTTCCGACCCCAGCACCCACAGCTGCTTGATGGCTCGGTCGTCAAGCTTGCTCAGCGCCGCCCGTACGGCAGGTCGTACGTTGATCTCCGCCACCTCCCGCAGCAGGGGCGCCAGCTCGGCGTCCATGAGTGCGGAGGAGGCGGCGGCGGGGTCGAACGAGTCGTGGTTGGCGGGGGAGGGGCCACCCGCTGCTGAGCCCAGCAGGGCCTCCGCCTCGCTGACCTCGGGCTCCAAACTGCACACCCGGCAGGAGGGGGGGGATTGCAAGGAAAACTCGTGTACCGTGTACGAAAGGAAGACCGTTTAGGACAGACCCGGCAGGGAGAGGGGAGTTGCAAGAAAATCTCGTGTACGAAGGAAAACCGTTTATGATGAGACGGTTCGAGGTAATCCGCGAATCCACGGCCGACAAACCAAGAGGGATGAGGATGGAGGTCCAGAAGAGATGGGAGGCGAGAGGGGGGGAGAAAGGAGAGCCGAGGGCAAATACAGCTCGGCGGGAAAGAGAGGAGGGGGGATCAGCAGCAAGTGGGCCGTCAGCGTGGTAGATATTTTCATTGCTAAGTTACGGGTTTATAGCAGGCAGGTATAGCTCCCTAGCCGCCTCTCCCGCCTGGATCCACCACCACGACGCCACCCTTTGGGTGATGAGCTGAGCCCGGGCGGTCGCTCACCAGGGCCCCCCGAATACCCCATCTCCCACTCGGCCCAGACAATCCGCCAGCTATTATACCTTTGTCGTGTAAGCGGTATTTATGCCCCCTCCCTCGCCATGCCCTCCTCCTCCCCCCCAACAAACACACACCACGCGCCCCAGCCCCTTATTCGCAGGCACGTACGACACCGTACGACACCTTCCGGTACGGTTGCGTCGCGGGTACTCACGTGTGCGCCGTCTTCTGCAGCCCCGGCTGCTGCAGCGACCCCCTCCCTGGACGCACGAAGTTTGCCAGAACCTCCGTCCGCATGACCGAGTTGGGAAGCAGCGGGATGGCCTCCGAGCTCACAGAGTACTCGTCCAGCCGGGCCAGCAGCGCTGCCTCCCGATCCACGTGACCGGCGGCCGCGCCGACGCCAGCGCCGCCGACGGCGCCGGCGCCGGTACCTGCGGCGCTACCGCTCATGTACGGCGCATTGAGCTCCTGCAAGATAAGGCTGGCCATGGCCGCCGTCCCCACGTACGGCGCCGGCGGGCCGCCGCCGCCGCCTTCCTCCGGCATGCGGCCGCCGCCGCCGTGCGACGGGCGGTGGTTGGCGGCGGGCAGCGGCGGCGCTGCGCGCCGGTAAGTCGCCATCGGCGAGTGGAACGCGGAGACCGCCACCGCGACGTTGCCGGCGGCGCGGATTGAGCTGGCGGCGGCGGCGGCGCCGCCGCCGCCGACGCCGGGCAGTATAAGAACCGACGACCCGGCGCCGTCCTCGCTCTCCAGCCTCATCCCATTGGCCGTGCTGCCGACGCTAGTGGCGGGCGGCCGTTTGATGCGTGCGAAGCGGAATGTCCCAACCTGCGACGCGTCCATCATGGCTCGCTGCCTCGCGGACAGCCCCACCTTGCTGTGGCCTGCGGGCGTGGGCGAGCTGGCGCCGCACATGGCGGCGTGGGGATCCGACGTGTTGGGACGAGAGGAGGTGACGGCGGCGGGCAGCAGCGGCCCCGAGGCGTGACTCATGCTGGCGGCGGCGCCGCCAGTGCCGGCGGAGCTGACGCGGACGGCGCCGCGAGCAGCCATCGAGGTTGACCTGTGGGGCCCGGAGGGGAGGGGGAGGAGGACCGTACGTGGTTTCGGAGCAGCGGCGAGCGATACCGGTAAAGGCCCACAGCGCTCCAGGGGCGGTTCCACACGGGATCTCACGCAACCCGGCGACAGCCCGTGTCCGCACCCCGGGTCTGCGGCCGTAACATTCGCTGCCGTACATCGCGGCGGTTACGAACCGACCGTTGACGCGCTCTTGTTGCCCCCCCGTCAGGGGAAATCCCAGTCCGGCCATCCAACCCAATATGACATGGCCATCCACCTGCGGCTGCCCGTCGCTTCTCTGCCCACCCAAACACCCAGGGGAGACCCCTCCCCACCAATGGCGCCCCCCGGCGCCCCTGCAACAACCTCCTCCACCCCACCCCAGCGACGCCTATACATCTTGCCGTACCTTTCGTACGGCGCCCCGCTGCCCTCCCAGGCCTCCGATGCCCTGCTGCTTCCGACTGCGCTGGCGCTGCGGGATAGGCCACCTGGGCCGTACCGACTGCCGTACCGATTGACCCCAGCTGCCGTACTGCTGGAGAGTTGGGTTGGCGGTTCGTCCAACTCCATGGCGGAGTTCAGGGGCGAGATGGCGCCGTCCCTCCAATCGGCGCCGTCGCCGTCGACACCCACATTCTCAACGGGGGCTGACGGAAAACGGAAAGCAGCATGGCAGGGAGGACGGAATAGCGCGGCGGGGGGAGGCGGGAGCGGGGCATGGAGTGAGGTGTATCAGTGGGGTGTAATGCGACATGTCGCCGCTCCCTCCGCCTGGAGCGGACATAAAAATATTCAGCTAGAAATCGATAAAGGTTTAATCCTGGCCCCGCGCCACTATCTCCGCCCTGCACGCCACGGGAGCTCTCCGCTTGCGACGCGGCCATCCTGGGGGTGGGTGCTCTCAGGCGCCGGCAGAGCCAGTAGGCGCCAGGGAGGCGGGGCTAGGGCACCTCACCACGGACGCGAAATGTTGTGTATTCCCCCCCGCGACTGGAGGCTTGGCGGGATCGCCACTGTTCCCTCTTCCCTCAGCTGCAAGCCACGTGCCGGGGGACTCCCGCTTTGTTCAACGCTGCTTCCGAACTCGCAACCATACCACACCTGGCACGTCGGCGTCCTCCGTCGCCGGCGAGCGCCTGCGTGCCCAGTTGACGGACTTCCGGGCAACTGGGCTCAATTGCCGCAGACTCGCACGCCGATATGCTTGAGCTTCTCCATCCATGGCGCCCTCCAATCCGCGAAATTCCCTTGCCCGACAAGGCGTGCGTCAGCCGCCGCTCAAAGTGACACACAGATTTTATACACGGCGTCACATAGTGTGATAAAGATGTGAGCTATTGATGAAACAGACAGGTGAAAAGTAGGAACGGTTCGAAGAGCTACGCCTTGAATATGTTTAGAAATTGCAACAAGTAACCGATTATACGTTGGTAGCGACATGTAGTCTACACCATATAAGCTGTTCATGCCGCTTGACTTTGCGACATCAACTCTAAGTATCCATAGACTGCGCTGCCGCATGGCCTTTCAAGCACGCCCTGTCATTCAATTTCGTAATATCCTTCTATTTACTGTGCTGTTTGCTCCATAAGTTGCACTATCACGCTGGCATAGTGCGTCAGGGTCAACAAGTTGGCCTTATGTTGCCATGCAGTTGTACCAATAGATCACAACGTAATCCACTGTACTATATAAGATAGTAAGTGATGTCTGATCCTTAGCGGATGTGTGCGCCAACCGCGGAATGCCGCGACCCATGGGACATTGGGTCCGGTTGAGCCTAACGAGACTCGCCCGTCGCCTCCCGTCGCCACCCGGCACACGCCGGAACCCACAGCCCGTTGCATGGTTATCGGCAGAACCCTTGGCCTGAACAGTGACGACATATCAGCAAATTGTCTTCAGCGCCTTGCTAAATATAAGGTAAAGGAAAGTTACGTTCAAGGAGTACGCCGCTTTGTTCGACGGTTATGGTCATGTTAGCTGAGTTGCGTTGCAACTACACGCTATAGGCCTTTGGAGCTGCCATCCCATGCAAACACGTCGTATGGATGCGTAGGTATGCAGAAGTAAATGTACTGTAAACCGAAACAGCAGGAAACAGCTACCCTGACCTCGGCCGATCCGAGCCAACCCAAAACAAACCAAGGCAAACCGAACCGAAGCACATATCGACCCGACCCGACTGATGGCCGGCCCCGCTGATCACTGTCGGGACTAGTATGGGAACTCATTGACAATTGGACGCGGACCCGCAACCGCCACCCTGAGACTTGCATGCCGTTGATAACCGTAACGATAAGCGCCAGCGTGTATGCGTGCTCGAAGGTGAAGCTACCGCTCGAAGGATTGTGAACCTCGACCCGCACTGGCCCGCAACCACGGCGGTCTACAGCAGCGTGTGGTGTCAAGCGCGACTCGATAGCGTAGGCGCGTGGTGCGTAATCCTGTGTAATCATGCGGCGCAGAGGCGAGCATGAGCATCGTTGTACGGCGCAAGCACAGCCCGTGGATGGAAATTTTCCGTAATGTCGCAAACGACTGACCCCAGAATCAGTTCTTACATCCTGCCAAGGCCTGAGATTGATACACAGTGGGTTAGGCGCAGTTTGCCGAGCGCAACGCACGGCATGAGTAAGATGCACGACTGGAAGCACCAGTCGCGAGTGTTTCACGATGTTTCGCTGAGATCTGTTCGGGTAAGGCGCATACGACGTGACAAAACGGATATGGGGTACCATGCATTTGTTGCCGTGATCACAGTCGCCCTAAGCAACATAGCCTTTCACCAACTCCTTTATAAAGAAGAATCAAGCAGATTGGGAATTAGGCATGGAAGTGGCCACAAGACCAGCGCGTTTCAGTGACGGCGACAAGGAGTACCTTCTACCTTGGCGCAAGTACTGCATGTCGCTGTTTGCCGAAGACAGCCTTTGCACGGACAAATTTAAGATGTCGTTGATAATCCACATCAATTGAAATTTAACCAAGGGCCATTTTGCCAATTAACCGTAGGTCTCTGGTGCGTCGTACAAATTACGAACCCTATTTCAGGCCACAATTTGGGAGTTTCCGTGGTGGCGCTGAAATCGTACTTGCGCGGTGTACCTGGAAGTTAGAGTCGCGTTACGCGGCCTGGCACGATGCGTCGAGTGCGAACGCACGGGAAACATGCGTAGCAGAAACGAGTGCGTGATCATATCCACTATCCTTGATCAGTACTTTCTATTATTACTATCATCCAGGAATGCGCGTAGCTTACTCGAAGGGTAGCCGTAGAAATAGTACGGCAGCTATTAGGCTAGCGGATACTCGGAGTTTTAGCGCACACTAATTCGCTTTCAGGCCTGGGGTAGTACACCTGGTACCCTGGTGCTGCAAAACCACTAGAACTTGAACATCACCGCGTAGGGCGAACTTTGCAACCCTTGTCGCTCCAGCCAGGTCTGCCTGCCACAATCGAAGTACACGTAATTTAACTGCCATATGATATGTTTTCCCCAACCTACCTATATCGCTAGCCACGCGTCTTCAACGCTGAAGTTGGGGGCCCTCAGCGGACCTGCAAGAACCTAGGGGTTGAGTCGAAGCATCTGACTTTAATAGCTTTACAGCATATCACGCCAGGATAACGGTAACATTTCAGCAAAGCTTTGGTTATCGCTGGCGCTCGTGGAAGCGCTTGTACAGCGTCGGCGACATCGATAAACGTCGGCGCCTTCGACGCCGCGGCCCGAGATCCGTTCCATCCTTGGCCTTCGCAAGGGATCGCAATGGGTGTGGAGGGCCCACATGCACCGCCAACGCCAATGCGAGCGGCTTCGCAAGGCGCCGTTCAGGTGACGGGCACCGGCTCGCCCTACAACCTGAACACGAACACATCGGTCGGCGGCCGCAGCACAATCCAAGGCAGTCCGTCTCCAAAGCATCGAAGCTCACTACCGGGCACCAGGGGCTTGGATGTACGAGCGTCAGCGCCGTTGCCTCCCCACCCGCCTGTGCCTGCATATCCGCCTCCACCCATTCAAGTCAACCAATCGACCCCCTCCAGCTTCCAGCTCCCAACTGGCAACGGCGCGCTTCATCGGCTTCCCTCAGTCGAGAGGAATAACGGGCCCTTGACAAACCGACCCACATCCGCGTTTGTGGGCCTTACCAGTTCGTACAGGTCCGTCTGTACGCGTCTGAGTTTTATTTGGGCCGGGCTTTCAAATATTAGTGCCGTGTTACGGCATATGCTGTCGCCGCAGCTGCAAGGTGATTGCGCTGTCGGATCCCGTCTGATCCGCAAGAATCCCCGCAGTCAAACCGTTAGCCGCGAGTCAGGAGCACAGGATTGCGGTGCCTTTCAACGGCGTGCGCCAGCCGCAACGGTGTACTTGCTTAGTGCGTTCGATTTACTTAGTGCGTTCGACGTACTTAGTGCGTTCGATGTACTTGGTGCATTGGGATGCCGCCTTGGACCTGTGTGGTGGGGTTTGGTGGGCCGGGGCTCCCCCGGGGATGTCACGTGGGTCGCGGTTCTTTTCTGTAACCCCGCACCATGTGTGGGGTGCCGCCGGACCTCGGACCTGAAGCTGTACTGAGCGCCCTACCCCCTCCTCCTCCCGCTCCCTCGCTGCGAACCCCTGTCGGTCCACCACCACCACCACCACCACCACCACCACAGGGTCCAGGTGGACGATAAGATTCGCAATGCCAGGCCTGAGAGTGAGTGCCCCCGCTGCCATTGGTGCAACCCTGGGGGAGGTAGCGGCAAAGCATACGAGGCAAAGCATCGGATCGGGGAGGAGGTGGGGCGGAGCGAGGGTCCGTCGCGGCTGCGGTCCACTCGTGTGTGGGCCCGCGGCATGACTGGCAGCACGTGGCGTCGACATCAGGGGGGGTAGAGAAGCGGACATGAGGGTTGGTGCCCACCGCGCCTGGGTCTCATGTTGAGTCTCTAGGAAGTCCGTGCAGGCGGAGACGGCAGTGGGGAGGAGGCCAGGCCGCCAGCAGCCGGGGACGAAAAGGGATACGGCTAGCGGGGGTGGGGGGGAACGGGGAGGGGAGGAAATGGCATGCTGCCACCTCCCCCTCCGCTAGTACGGCGCCAGCAGGGCATCCGCTGCACCTTTGGGGATTGGGCCGACGCCCAGGAGGCGGCTGGACCAGGCGCCGGGGCCCTACCGTGTATTCTTCTATCGTTGTCCCCACTGCCCAGCGGCCTCCTCCGAAACCCAGTCCCGTGGTCTGGGTGGCACCTCCCCCTGCAGCCCCCCAAGAGGTACGGCAGCACCACACCCATGTCCAGGCGCTTGCTTTCGCCAAGGAGCCGGAGACCCTGGCGGACAACGTCATGTTGCTCAAGCGGGAGCGGAACGCCCTGCTGGCGGACAAGGTGCGGCCGGGTCGGGGAGGGGAGGGGAGGGGAGAGGCGAGGCGGGGGCCCGGGGAGGGTTGGGAGAAAGGGAGGGTATCAGTCACGCCGGTTTCGCTGCAAGGAACCGGAAGTCCCGAGGTTGGGTTGTGGCGCCCAACAACCCTTGCTCCACACGCCGACGACTGGCGGCCCCCTCATCAGCCCCACATCGCCCTGGACCCTGCTGCGCAGCAACTGCTGTTGGTGAACAAGCGGCGGCTTGAGACGGTGCTCACCAAGCTGCTGGGCCTAGCGGGCATGGGGATGGGGGGCTTGGATGAGGACGACGAGTTTTCGTCGATGACTCCAGGGGGCCGAGGCCGCGGAGGCGCCAACCCCATGAAGGCCAAGATGCTCAAGGTATGTGGGGCCTGGAAGTTGGGGCTCGCGTGGTTGTGCTGGTGGTGGTGGTGATGGTGATGGTAGGAGGGGGTGCTGATGTGCTTCGGAGCCATGTCATATGGAGCTAGCTGGGGAGGGGCCAGGCAGAGGTGTTGTGCCGCCGGGCGATACGGGCTAGGGAGGGATGGCGATGTCGGGGGGCCGCGTCCTACTGCAACGTAAGGCCAACCAACTCAACGCACTGCCGTACGGTCGTACTTGTGCAGATCCTGGACGACAGCCGCGCGCTCGACCAGAAGCTTTCCGCCAGCGGGGGCGCCGCTGCCGGCATGACGGTGGCGGAGGCGGAGGCCAAGTTGAACGAGCTGCAGGACCGGCTGGCGAAGCTCACTGTAAGGCCCACCTGACGATGCAATTGTAAACGGAGGACGACTGGAAGGGCAGTGCTTGTATGTCACTGGTGCCAGGAAATAGGCATAATGCCGACCGTCATCATAAAGTAGGGGTTAAGGGTTATACGCGGATCGGGAGATTCTATCAATATTCCCATGGCTCATAACGGCCCAGGCAGTCCTTGACGTCGCTAACCCGTCTAGGCCGTGGATGAGCCTTTCGCGCATCGCTCAGGCAGCTGCGCCGCCGAGCACCCTCAAACGACAACAAGAACAACAACCCCTGAACTGTTTCGCCCCCACACTGCAGGCGGAGCGTGACCACCTGGTCAGCCGACTGGAGGGCGAGCTGTCGTACCGTCGTACGCAGGCAGCCGCCGTGACATCGGGTCTGCAGAAGAGGCTGAGCGAGGCGCAGGATGAGAACCAAAGGTCCGCTTCGCGTTGCAGGGTCCAGAGCGACGCGTGTAACTGGGTCCTCGCCTGTAACCGGGTCTTCTCCTCCGCCCCTGTAGCCGGGTCTTCGCCTGTAACCGGGTCGTCTCCTCCTCCCCTGTAATCGGGTCTCCTCCCCCTCCCCTTTGAGCAGGCTTCACCAGAAGGTGGAGGAGCTGCAGGGCCACTTGGAGTTCCAGGTACGACCGGTTACAAGAGGGTGCAACCGGCAATGAAGATGGAAAGCAAAAGTAGCAACACCGTTGCTGCGATCGGCCTGTTGGGTCCCTTGCCTTGCGAGCCTGCCGCTCCGCCCCGGTCTCCACCTCCTTCACATGCTCCCTCTTGGGCCCCGACAGGTCGGTGAGCTGGGCGCGAAGGTGACCTCCCTCTCCCAGGCGCTGGCGGAGGCCAACCAGAAGCTGGCCGGAGACGCAGGTGCGTTGTTTCCGCGACCTGTGCGGCCAGGATCGACTGGCCACCAGCAGGCGGACTGTGTGTATTTGTGGGGGCCGGGGGGCGGGGGGCGGTACCCCCGAGCTCTGACCCACAAAGGAGTGGCCATATTTGACAAATAGCAGTGTACATATTTGATAGGGATACGTAGCTTTACCACGATTTATTTATACCCCTAACTCGCTAGCTGGAAAGGTGCAGTGCGCGCATACCGCCTAGGCACCGGTGTCGGCCGGACCTACCTGACATGTCCTCTGTGCTCCCCCCGCCCCTTGCCCCCGGGCGTTTCGCCCGTCTGCCGTCGCTTCGTTCCGCGGCCTCTCAGCGGGTGAGATCGAGGAGCTCAAGAAGCAGCTGACGGCGGCCGAGCAGGTGCAGCAGCAGGCGGCTGCCAAGATTGCTGAGCTGGAGCATGCTGTCGTACAGCGCGACAACACGATCTCCGAGTACACGGCGGAGAAGACCGCCGCCGCCAAGGCCGTGGAGGAGGCCGCCGCGAAGGCGGCCGCCGAGGCGGCGGCGGCGGAGGAGGCGGCCAAGGCGGAGGCGCTGATTGTGGAGGCCGTTGCTGAGGAGGCGGAGTCGGCGGCGGTGGGGGCGGCCGCGCAGGCGGCCGAGGAGGAGGCGGTGGTGGGGCCTGCGGAGCGGGAGGCGGAGGAGAAGGCCAAAGCGGAGGCGGAGGCAGCCGCTGCGGCGGAGGCGGCGGCGGCGGAGGCAGCCGCGGCGGCGGCGGAGGCAGCGGCGGCGGCGGAGGCAGCGGCGGCGGAGGCGGCGATGGCGGAGGCGCGAGAGGCGACGACGGAGGATGCGGTGACTGTGGCGGAGGCGGTGGCAGCGGAAGCGGCGGAGGCGGAGGCCATCGAGCAGGTTGGTTGGGTGCTTGGCAGGTGGGGCGTAGTTGGGAGTATGGTGAACACGCCTTGTGGTGGCTGGCTCCGTTAGCGGGGTCCCTCAGCTATGGCTCGCAGCTAGCGCTACGACGGGATTCCAGGTCCGCCGCATAAGCCCCCATTGCGCTGCACCGCAACGCGTGCGGCCAGGAGGGGTAAGGGGTTCTTCCGACCCGCGGGTCAGTGCGAACGGAACGCCACACGTTCACGACCGCAAACCCGACAATCCTAAAACCCTACAACCCGGCAATCCTAAAATCTTGGGACTTTAAACCTTAAAACCTCACTCTGGCCTGCGCAGCTCGCCACTGAGCTGGAAGCCATCAAGGAAGCCGAAGCCGAGGCCGCAAAAGCCAAGGAGATTGAGGAGGCGGAGGAGAAGGCCAAGGATTTGGAGAACAAGACCAAGGAAGCGGAAGCCAAGCTGCAGGAGTTGGCGACGCAGGCAGAGGCTGCAGAAGCCAAGGCGGCCGAGGTGCTTAAGGCCAAGGACGCGCAGCTCAAGGCGGCTCGGGAGCAGGTGCGCTGGGGCGGTGGGTGTCCGGCTAGTGGGGTCTTCCAGCGGGCTGGGGTGTTCGCATGGTAGTTTCAGGCAGCAGCAAGACAGCACTCCGTCGCAACCCCGCCGCCGCGGATAGGCTATGCAGCGTTGCTGATGCTGCACACCATCACGGCCGTGTCCTGTCTCTGGTTGCCTGCGCCGATCAGAGCGCTTCCGCAACTGATCAACAACGTTAACGACGAGGGATGGCGTCCACTAGGACGCACCGTTTCGGGACCCTCTTGAGTCTTGACGCCCACCCACCCGCTCACCCGGCCCTCGCAACCGCTGCTGGCATGCAGCTTGAGTCGTTCCAGGCGCAGCTGGATGCCGCTCACAATGCGGAGAAGACGGCGCTTGACGCGAAGAGCGAGCTGAGCGGCAAGCTGAGGGACATGGAAGCCGCGCTGCAGGCCAAGGCCGCCAGGGTCCAGCAGCTGGAGCAGCAGGTGGGTGGGTTGAGGAAAGCCCGTGGAGGTCCGTGTACTCAACATGAGGACGCACGAGAGAATATGAAGGGATACAATCGAGGCGGGGAGGAAGGGATGAGATGGAGGTGGAGGCGGGACAGCCAGGAGGAAACTGGGCAGGGGCGGGGTTGCCTGCAATGGATTGCCGGAGTGTCTCAGGCCTTTTGCAGGAGGGTGATGCTGGGCGGGGTTTAGGTCGCACGGCGTGTCGTACTCGAGGACGGAGGCGGGGCCCTGGCCTGGGTTCGGGCCTTACGTCCTTAGTGGGCCGGGTGCGCCCGTTAAATGTGCCTGTGCGCACTGACGCCTGCGCTAGGGCTTATCAACGCTAAGGCCGCGCGGCAGTTTCTGCAATGCACCCTGCCACGGAAGTTCTGCGGTGGATCGCCTTCCGGATTGCCAAGAGCTAGCGGCTGGGTTTGAAAGAACGCCAATGCCGACCGACCTTCGCCCCCCCGCCCGCCCTACGTGTACCGTAACGGCAGATCATGGGACTGGAGCGGGATCTGAAGGACTTGAAGGCTCTAATGTCCAAGAAGAAGGGCTTCTGCTGAGGCGGCAGGCGGAGCAATTGTGGTTTCGCCGCGGTCGCATGGCGAATGTACGACATGTGTACGAATGGTGCAGCCGTGGTGCAGCTGTACGGCGGTGACGCCAGCGGAGGCCCCCATTGCATCGCTGACGGCCAAGACACTGCCGTACGGTCCCCAACAGCTCCTGGTCAACTACATCGGCCGGGTGGGGGGGCTCGGCCCCACACAATTACATAAGTTTGCGCAGTCCATGATAAAAAAGCTCGTTGATCACTCAAAGAGGGAAATGTTGAGGTATGCAGGTCGCTGCCAGCGTGCATTGTTTTGTTCCGTGAGGGTAGGGAGATGCGGGTTCTAGTGTTTCGCGTGTTTCAGGTCTTGATGGAAACAAGTGTGCGTGCCCCAATGGATGAGTGTAAACATGTGGGGGCCCGCGCAGTGCACTGCATTTCGCACTGATACCACGAAATGCACATTGCCGCCAGCGGGCACCGTTTTGGGGCCCCGGCGCGGCGTTGTATTGTGGCGATGTGTCTTGGGGCAGATGTACGGCAGTCCATGTGAGGTAACTTTGTTTACCTCAATGGCAAAATCGTGTGTGCTGATTTTCTCGGGAGAGGCAGGACGGCGTTTGCCTAGCCTTGCGGAAGGCGCAGCATGCTGCGGAGGGCGCAGGACAGCATCCCATTTATGGAGGGGAATACTGACTAGGGGGTCAGCTGTAGTTGAGCAACAGAGTACGGACGGATAGTCCTTAGGGAGGGGCGGGACGCAGCCCGTTGCCATGGGTGGTTCGTGGTTTAGGAGCGTCGCCCATGTAGCGTCCAGCGCCGAGTGGAAGCAGCCAGCGTTGCCAGGTTCTGGATCTGCATGGTACGACATGCAGGAGCTTCGCTCCTTGGGGCTCGGTGTCCAGGGCCTTTTGCAACCAGGTTCCGCAGCTGGCCAGAGTGCGGTCAGTAGGAACGACGATAGCTGTTGTAGCTGCTAACTTGCAACACGCGCACATCACATCATCGAAAAGCTAGGTGTTGGCAGGTCATACGCCGGGGGCTTGTGGCGCCACGTTCGCAGGAGGGGAATTCGGTCCCATGATGCATCATAATTGACATGTTGGCTTGCTGGTTTGTCTTATGCCGGCGCATAGACGCTTTGTGTTTGCAGTTGGCCTCCGCAACCTCCTCCTCACCACCACCACCACCACCGCTTCAGCGCCGGCACACACCGCCCCTGCTGAGCGTGACACGCGGGGGGGGGGAAGAGTGTCGCGTTGTGGGCGGCAGGCGTCCACCTAGATGGATGGTGGGTGCAACCATGGAGCAGCATTGCACAGGACTTGAGCTGCGTTATGAGGATGATAAGTCGGTAGGAGGACCGCAGGGCACAGCCCAATTTACCGTCTCGGTTGTTGGATACGCTGATCATCCCACACGCGGCGATGATGAGGATGGACACGCAACTGTTACGACATTGCCCCAGGTCACGACACTCCAGGTGAACTAGGTGAAGTAGGCGCTCGCAGCTGAGGAGCTCGCATCAGAGTCTTGGCGTGCGAGCTTCAGATGTTGTGGTTCAGTTTTTTCGGTTACTACTTGTCAGGGAAGTCGATGCTTTTTGTGGCTGTGGTGGTGGTTGGGCAGTGCGCAAAATTTGGGGCACCGAGTGCCGGTGCGCTGTCGCATGGTTGGCGTTGGTTAGTGCAAGTTGGTGGCTGGACGCCCCCCTGCCTTCCGCGTCTGTGGTGGTTCGACGCCTGACAACGGCCCTTCATAGCGGCATGCTACACGGTGTGTACTGCTGGGCGCCGTGACTGCACCTAGGCTGCTCGGGTGCTCCGCCGCCGCCCTAACCAAACGGGCGTTACAGTTGACAAACGGTTTGTAGTTGGAATCATGCAGACTCGGGTCGCCCCCAATGCAATATGGGTCGTGCTCTCCATCCATGACATATTTGTTCGAAAGTAACTGTCGGTCGGGCCCGTCAGTCTGTCAGAGCCGCTTAGCAAGTAGAGCCGGCATCGCTGCCAGTTATTTGGTAACCAAAAATAAGGCGACGTTTATCTCACGTTGTCGTGAGTTCCTCGTGATCACCGGCTCCAATCAGTGCCTCCGTAACAGCTGCTACTACCTCCGATCAGTAGCCCCAGTGCGTTACGTGACTGTAGGTCCGGGGCACAGGCGCCCAACGGAGCAATGCCGCAGACCGGGAAGCGGATCACACCCAGCCCCTCACCCCTCACGCGCATGGAAACCGAACCGTTGGAACCGCGCCATAAGCCCCAGGTGGAGCTCCCGCGCAACTTCCTCTGCATCAACGCAGTGACTGCCATCGGAGGTCTTTCTGTACAGGCCCACACCGGCCAGTGACCCAACGCACTGACAAAATGACTGTAAACAGACTTGGCGTTTTGAGCATGGCCGACAGTTCCCATCTACGCGTTTACTGTAGCCATAAATGCAGTACAGTTGACGGCCTTATCTTCCCGCTCACCTTCGTTTCGATTATCGCCCGCCTTTCGACCGTCACCTTCCTTATGTTCCTTGCTTGCTGCTGCACCGAGTGAGGCGCCTGTCCAAGGTGCCGTACAGGTGTCCCAACCCTGGAGTCGCAGTTCGCTTCGAGGATGGATCAAATACTGGCAGAATCTGCGCACAGTAGCGATCGGACAGTTGACGATGGGTGGTATGTCTATCTTTCTTGTGACCATGTTGTTAGCGCCCTCGACTTGCTACGTTTGTGCTTGATCTTCTCATTTTATTGCTGGTTTCAGTTCTGTTACGGCGTGGGGCGCGCCTGCGCGGTGCCCTTCCCGCTTTGCCCTGTTTACCACGGCAGCATGGCTTCGCCGATCGGCCGCCTTTCCAACGGGCTTTGATCAGCACATCCTTAGTATTTTGGGGCGGGGCCCCGGCGCGATGATTCTCCACATGTACTTCACGTGTGCCTGTGTGTGCATTATATATAGTTCATATACACCCATCGCGTTTGGACTGCGCCAATCGTCAGCCATGAGCTCACGTTACTTCACGTAATTTCATGCTGCCCATGCACCGCATGGGTGCTGGCCACGGCTGGTCCGGTTTCAGTGCTGACCGAGTCGGTCCGTCTGGATGCCATACACCTTGCTGGGGTTGCCGAAACATCCTACCGCATATTTGACGTCTCCACATCCGTGCTATTTTGCATCTTGCTGTCCGCACCATGCACCATAGTGCAATCAGACTATACGTTGCAAAACGAGCCACGCCCACCGCGAGCCCACCACACTTTCGTCATGTATCCCTGCTCAATGTGTAAGCTTTCCGAATCAATTAGTTTATTGGTAATCAATGATGCCACATAACCATGCATTTCCACTGAAAAAACATTTCAGCTTCCGGCTGCGAAGTGGTCCTCAATCAGGTCTCCTCAGTAGTCAACCTCTGATGCCAACGATTTAACATATCGTAAGGGCATGTGCAATGACCCCATAGATGTATGTCTGGATGAAGTAACGTACGACACCCGCCGGCCTGCGTACCTAGGGCGTTGTCGTCTGGCAGCATATTTTGCTGTATGTCATAGAGTTCCCTCTATGAAGAGCTACCCGTCATAAACAGTACGGTATCCGGCCTTCACATTTCACTTATCCTGCTCCGTTTTGTAGACGGATACCCTACCTCTACCTGGTCGAGGAAGCCGGACCGGTGACGAGAAGACAGCTAAGCTGAGCTGTACTGTCGACCAAATTTCTGGTAAGTGGCAGAGGGTCCGTTCAGCTAAGGCAGAGTCCTTCGTAACAGTGACAAAAAGTGTACAGAGCGCTTCGAACAACAACCATGTATCAAAACAAAACTCTTAGAAGCTTCTTAAGTCGAAGTCGTGTATGTTTATTTCCAACTCTGTGGTCTCACGGGACATGTATTCGCGTGTCACACCGAGCTGAAGTAGCCCTGGTCAAGCTAGGGCTTACATATCTAAACGGTGATAACTTTTCTTGGGGTTGTAAAAACAGCGGGGGGCGCAATGTTTAGCTGCGCACTCCACGTTTGTTACAATTGTGTTACCTTGAAGCCGTCAAGTTTGCTTCCCTTCTGCGCGGAACGCAAAGCGCACACCACCAATTAACATTCATAAGATGTTCACATACCAAAGACGCGAACGCTGCCGAGCGCACAAGCTCGCCAACGGCATGCGCCGTCTCACTGCCTGGCCGCAAACCCAGCCCGCGCGTCCACGTGGGCCCAAAGCGCTAGCACCATAACGAATCACTCTTTTGCCCTAAGTTTCTCTTCGTGCTCCGTGTCGCCCTGTCCCACATACACCCAGCACCTCCTCAGTGACATCGGCCCACCGATCCGTCTCCCGACGCTCTGACCCAACTCCAACAGCCCAACCACACCAGCTTCAGTCCTCCACTATCAGGACCCGAGCCGCACCATCACCAATAAGCTCCGGAAGCACCCGCACCAGCAGCAGCATCACCACCACCAACAACAACAACACAGCCCTCCGAAGCGGCAGCCGGGCGCAGCACTATGGTCCTGTCGAGCGATGGTCAGAACGGCGGCCCCCCTACCAGGCCGACACTTCGTATCCCTGGCCGCCAGTCCATGACCGGTGTGATCAGCGGAGGGTCGCCCAAGGGGCCTCATCCGCCCGGGAGCCGTATGCCCCGAGCCAGCTCGCCCGGAACCCTGGGCAGCGGTACGGGGTCCCCCATGTCGACAGGGGCCGCCCCGTCGCCGCCCTTTGGGGACATGCAGCGCCTGCCTCGCGTGTCGGAGTCGGGAGATAAGGGCGGCCCCAACCGGTGAGGGGAAAGACGGGGGTGTGGGATTTGTAAGGAAGACCCGTGTACGCGAGGAAAACCGGGGATGTGGGAGGGAGCGGCGGGAGGGAAGGGGCCGCCGCGGCATTGGAACAGGTGTCCGGGCCTGGGTCTGTCGTGCTGTAACGGGCTGGGTGGGTCGGACACCTGAGAGAGCGCTCATGTACCCGGCTGTCAACATACGCACCCTCGCTCGAGGTCCTCGCCTGATCCCTCCCTGGACGCTTGCTTTCCCTTGACGCCTCCTTTGGACCCCTCCCTGGACGCTTGCTTTCCCTTGACGCCTCCTTTGGACCCCTCCCTGGACCCCGCCTGCAGCCCGCCCGCGAGCGTGATGCTGCGCCGCTCCTCCAGTAAGTACGGCATTGACTCATCGGGTGGCGGTTGGGCAAATCTCATACCTTCCTGCACAACCACCAACCCTGCCGAGCACCTTCCTTGTGGGGATTTCTGGCTGGCTGCCCCGCCCTGTTTTCCTCAACCTTGCCTACCTCGCCCGCCCCGACGCAGCCCTGACGTCCATGTCGGTCAACCGCGGCGATCCCAACGGCGCCCCATCCCCCAAGGACAGCGGCATTGGCGAGAGCAACGTCGTCCTGAAGAAGGAGCGAAACGCGCTTCGGATGGACAAGGTGGGCGGCCCGAGGGCCAGGGGGCTGCGTGGGGAGAGGTCGGGAACGTCTCCCAGCTCCGCCCTTCGGGTTGGATTGGGTTATCTGCTTGCTCACCCGGCTACACCGCCTGGATTGCCCGTGGGCCCTTTAGACTTCCTGTTGACGTGCCCCCCCCCCCTGGATTCGCAGATTCTCTTATAGAACCCCCCCAAGCTTCCTCAGTCGTTTAATATACGAGCTCCAGCCTGCACCTACAAATGTGTGTGCAAAGACAACGCGCCAGCTATTATAACCATGTCGTGTAACCGGATCTAATGCCATCCTGCCCCTTAGACGCGGCTCTCACTTGCGCCTTGCAAAATCCCCGCTCCTCGCGCCTCCTCCTCCCTCCTCCACCCCGCTGCAGAACGTGCTGCTCCTCAACAAGCGGCGTCTGGAGGGGATGCTCAGCAAGCTGCTGGAGCAGCCGCTTGCGGGAGAGGAGGAGAGGGTGGCGGGAGGCGGCGGCTCCGCCGGCCACGGCGCCCCCCGGCCGCCGCTGCTGCGCGCAAGCACCATGAGGGCACACTTGCTCAAGGTGCGTCTCAACCAGCTGACCCGGACTCGACCGCTCCACCCCACCGTGTGACAGGGCTGCTAGTTGGTAGTTGGTAGTTTGCAGGTTGGTTGTAAATACATGGCTGTTGGTTGCTGGAATGGTTGTTGGTTGATATTTTCGGTTGGTATGTGTGCGTGCCGCATGTCATATGGCTCGGTATGCCCCTGCCTGGCCTCGGAAAGGGAACCATGCGCGGAGCGCGACAATATCTACATGTCGTACATACCGTACTCGCCTTCCGTACTCGCAGGCTCTGGATGAAAGCACCGGCCTGGAGAAGCAGCTGGGGAGCATCAACGGCGGCAACGGCGGCGGCGCCGGCGGCGCCGGCGGCTCGCTGTTCACGTTGGGTAGGTCGTTGCTGCGCGGGATAGGCTGCTGCCAGGAGAAGGTCAGAAAGTGGGTGGGTTTTCCGGAGGCAACCCTCAGGGACCCTGATCGAGCTGTGCAGCTGCCAGAGATGAACCATAAGGCTTCATGAATAACAACGAAAATCTGAGCATGCATTGTGCGCAAACGCGGAAAGGCGGGAGGACATAAGGAAAATCCGGTGTTTGTGTGTGTTTTTAATGCCCCACCCCCTGCCACCCCCCCGGGCGCAGGCGAGACGGACGCGCGGTCCAAGGACCTGGCGGCAAAGATGGCGGAGATGCAGGTACGGCCAGCGGTGGGAGGGGGCAGTGCGGCCGGCGGTCGGGGGGAAGTGTGAAGGGGGAGGGGCAGCGGTTTTATGTTGTAGTAGCAGTCGGAGTTGCGCGTGTTGGAGGTCGTGTGGGGCTTTGGACCGCTGTTCAATACTTTGGATCCCCCGGCTGGCGCACGTGGATGTCAGTGCACGACACGATGCGGCACGTGGACATCAAGGTACGACACGATAAATGGGTATACCAAGGTACGGCACATGGCAGCACGTGGCTGCACGCCGGCCGGAGTCACCCAGGGATAGTACCACCCAGCATCCTGCGGTGCTGTGTACAGCGCGCGGTCTGAAATTTGTCCCGCCCCTTCTCGGCTGCAGTCCGAACACGAGACGGCTATCGCCCGTCTGGAAGGGGAGCTGTCGTACCGCCGTACTCAAGCCACGGCCGCGACGGCGGGATTGCAGAAGCAGCTGAGTGACACGGAGTCGGAGCTTACCCGGGTGAAGCAGCAGCTGGCGGCGGCTGAGGCGCAGAACCGCCAGTTCACGGCGCAGGTACGTGGTGTGTGTGTAGGGGTTGTGGGGTGGAGGAGGACTCGCAGGTGTGTCCTGAACACCTCACACTCGCCAACGAGCGTGCACCGCCGCTGTGGTCACTTCGACGTCAATCCCCTTACCCAAGGGTTTATGATCGTCCCCTCACTGGCCCCTCTCCCCCTTGCCGTGCGCCCCCAGAGCGCCGACATGCGCGCCCAGCTGCACAACCTCGCCTCGGAGCTGACCATCAAGAACAAGCAGCTGGTGGATGCCAGGGAGATGTTGGGGATGGACAAGGGTGAGCACGCGGGGGAGCGCGGGGGGGGGTGCGGGAACGCGGGGGTTGTGACTGGGGGCCCGGGAGGGGCCGGGAGGGGCCGGGTGGAACAGCTGACGGCCGCAGCTACCCCCATAGACGCCCCCTCACCTGCACCAAGCCCCATCTGACCTCTCCTCCCCGCCTCGGACCCACCCGCAGCCACCATGAGCACCGTCATTGAGATGCTGAAAGATCAGCTGCGGGAGGCGAACACGGACCGAGCCACCAAGGCGCGCATGATCACCGAGCTGGAATACGCTGTCGTACATCGTGACGCGCTGCTGACGGAGGCGCACGAGCGAATGAACCGGGCGGCGCAGCAGGCAGCCGCGGCCGCCGCCGCGGGAGTGTCATCCTCCGCGGCGGTGGCGCGCGCGGCGGCGTCCATGCAGTCCCCCTTGGAGGGCAAGGCAGCCTGGGGCATGCGAGCTTCCACCACTGGGCGTGCGCAGGTCCACGGGCGGGGCCGAGTGTCCGGCAGCGGAGTGCCCGCGCCTCGCGGCGGCGGCGGCGGGAGCCTGTCCGACCACGATAGCTACTCGGAGGAGGCCTTTGATGCGGAGGATATGGAGGCTTGAGGAGCGAGGCCGTTGGCGAGGGAAGGCTGGGGGACAGGGCAGCGGAGTTGTGTGGTTCGTTTCGCGCTGATGGGCTTGAGGTGCGCAGCGCTGCAGGACGCGGCGCTGCTGGGTCGATTGTCGCAAAACAAAGGGCTGGGAGAGGGCTCAAAACAGAGGGCTGGGAGGCTGAGGGCTCACTCCTAGGACCCTGATACGTTGCTGTTCGGCCGGACTTGCACATGGAGTGGCAGCAGCAGGAGCGGCAGCAGCAGGAGCGGCCTGGCAGTTACGGAGTTCTATGGGTTTTTATGGGTTTAAGGGTCTTAGGCCTGGCAGTTACGGGTGTGGGTGAGGTTGAGAGGGTGAGGGCGAGGGTGAAGGGGGCAAAGATGGGTGAGGGTGCGGGTGAGAGTGTGCTTGTGAGGGGAGTACTCCTTTCTCCGTCGTGGGGGACGGATGGCGGGGACGAGGGTGAAGTGGTGCGATTGACTTGGCGTGCGGTGAATGGATGAACACGAGGGGGCGGGGAGAGGGTGGACGCAATTCCGCTCAGGCGCATGGATACGGAGAGCGCTGGCGGCTGCGGTTCCGGTTGCGGTGGTTGGTGGTTGGTGGTTGGCTCTATCCAGCTGACACATGCAGCGGTTCAAACCCGGACACCGCCATCTCCAAGCTTAGGGGTAACGTGAGCCGGGGGATGGTTTGGGCGCCAAAATTGCAGTTGTGGTTTTGCCCAATGACCGGCAGGAGCTGCTTTGTAGCGTCCGGAGTGCGAGTTCGTCGTGGCAGTGCCAAATAACGCCAACACGTCCTTCATGAGTCGAGACATCTTTCTTAATCTTCATGACCAACTTGTGGTGCGGCACGATGCCCAATAATCGATAGAATGCTAGAGGTTGACACAGCCGGCGGACTTGCTCGGAACGTCCGTTGGCAGCCTCTGATATGGAAGGTCTGGTCGACAGAAACGTTATCGTCGGCATCCTCTTCGAATTCACTGGCCTGCCGTGGGGTTGGCCCACTGTTCGCGTTTGGCGACAGGGAGGGCCCCAACAGTTTGACGCGTGTGCTTGCTTACACGTGGTGCTGCTGCCAGTCATTGGTACGAAGCCCGAACAAAGCCGGCGCCTTGCGATGCAATAGAGGTTGTTGAATGCACCGCGCCTGTACGGGTGCCGAATGGGTGCCCGAAGCAACCCTTGGGTTGCCTGCTTTATCTGCTTTATTCACTCCCAAGTGTCCATATCTTCGAGATCATCTCCCATCTGTACTTGATGACGCGTGTGTTGTGTGCGGCGCAATGCCGCAGTCCTGTGCTGGTGTGTTATTTATTATGGCCGAGGCCAGAGGTGGCTGGGGAGGGAATGTACGGCGTGTCCTCCTCGTGCGGCGCCGTGCCGCGCCAGGAATGGGCAGAGCCCTCTCTACCCCCGACCTCGGGTGCTGGAGGCTGCTATGGGATTCATGATAGGCCGCCGAGAGGCCGCTTTACAGTGCAGCGGCTGGCGCGTCTAATTTTGCCGCTTCGGTGCAACGCAATCAACTGAGCCCACCTGGGGCTCTGATATTTGTTCCTACATCTAGTAAACCGTCGCTAATGGTCGTCGCATATTGTGCAGTAGGGGCCAAGGCGACGTTGATGACTGGTTGTTGTCGCTGGGGCCCTGGGGGCAAACGCATGCGGCGCCACGATCGCCGCGGTTATCGCTAGTACCGGTAGCCGTTTTTCCCCCTGACACGCTGAAAAACAATTATGCCTTTTACAATCGGGCTCTCTTTCACGTTGTAATAATCACGTTCTCGAAGCAGTCGAAGCTGCCGGTATCATGAACGTAAGGCACGCAGCCGCAGCCGAACCCTAGACTGCAGCTGCTCGCCTCCTGGCCTGGCCAGGTCCCCTGCCCACTAGAGGGCTGCCCTCGGGCCCTAGACGCCCGCCTCCCCCGCCGCATTTCCCTGCATGCTGCCATCCGGCTGTTCTTCCTCCCCCTCTCCCTCTTCCTCTCCCTCTTCCTCCCCCTGCCCTTCCCCCTGGCCCTCCCCCTGCCCTTCCCCCTGTCCCCCCCCCTGCCCCTCCCCCTCCTCGTCATCTTCAAACAAGGCGGAGCCCAACAAGTCCGCATCCGCCTCGGCAGCCTCAGCCCGCCGCTGCTGCCGCTGCTGCCGTACCAAGTCGTCGCTCTCTCGTACGATACCCCTTGCCGTGGTGCGCTGCGACCGCTCCGCCACCTTCGGCCCCGGTGGGGGCATGGGAGGAAGGGAAGGAAGAAATAGGGGAGGCCGAAAACCTTCAATCCGGCGCTTCCTAGGCATCTCTTAACATCTACCACATTCCTTGTACCTATAACACATTCCTTGGAACTGCCTATTAGAGACCACCTACGGACATCATCCGGCTGTCCAGTAAGATCTATCTAGCCGCCAGCCCAACCCAAGCCAAGGTTGCACCTAGGGGTCCAACACATACTTTGAGACACCCCCGTGTGCACCCTGGCCTTCGCACGATCCCGTGACCCCCACCCCACCCCGCCCTCTGCGCACCACGAACTTGTAACCCTCGCGTTGCCGCTCCGGGAAGCTAGCCCACACCGCGAAATGGTGCAGCACGATGGACGCAGCCACCGCCACCTGCGGCACGATGGCGGCAGCGTACGGCGTTGACTGTCCGTACGGCAGTACCTGGTGCACGTTCTGATTGCACGTACTGATCGCACGCACGGCCTCCAACCTCTAGCAGCGACTGCCGCCGTCTGGCTTCCCTCCTCTGCCTCCGACCTGCACACGCGCTGCAGCGCTGATCGGCCAGCACCGTCAGCGCCTCCCTCCTCCCTCCTGCGGGTTTCTCCTCGCAACCTCCTCCCTGCCAATACCTGTCACTCCTCCCTTTGTATGCCCCCTCCCTCCCGCTGCCGACCCACGGGTTGCCTCTCATACCCTCCCCCTACGGCCCCTTCGTACGTTGAGGGATGCCGTCCCCGCCCCGTGCTGCGGAATGTACACGAAGCCGTCGCACAGTGCCATCTGTCGCTCCGACAGCCCCTGGCCCTCGTTGCCCAGCAGGAATGCGGTCGCTCCTGCGCGGGGGGGGGTGTATAAAAACCGTTTTACGCAACGGGACAGGATAGTTGGCGCATGGTCGTCGGACACCAATGCGCGGGGGGGGGGGCAGCAGCAGCAGCAGCAGCAGCAGCAGCAGCAGCAGCAGCGTGATGTTGAGCAGCCCTGTGCTCAGCGGGTGAAGGCACTTAACTCGTCATCGCTACCACGAAACACGCCAGTTGATTGTTCGCAACACCCTCGCCATCGCATTGAAGAAGCAATCGTTTCGATCCCGTCAAGGCAGCAGCCACCGACCTACCGCTGAAGGGGTGATCCTGTACGGGCAGCGCCCCCTCGCAGATCTCGATTCCCAGCACCCGGCAGCCCTCCACTTCTTTCAGGTGCTGACGTGGGATTTGGGCAGGATGGAGGGAGGTAGGGCAAGAGGTGGGGTGCGATGGGGATCACAAGTTAGTGACTGCGCTGCCGGGTCCACAGCTGTGAGGTACGGCAGTTCCATGGCTGTCGTATGTGGGTACGGCGACAAGGGAGCCATGCATGAAGGCAGGGAGAATCCACACCTGCGCATCGCGGCAGGCTGCTACTTGCCATACGGTGGTGCATCTCACTCCCACAAACTAATGGCGGTACCTCCGAATGCATCGTCCCAACATCTACCGTATCAACTGCTGGCTAGCACACATTTTCCACACCTGCACACACAGCTGCAACGTGTGGAAGTGTTTGAAGGCCACGTGCGCGTCCGAGCCGTGGCTTCCGAAGGTGTTGAATTGTCGGGACCCCACCAGGCACACCTGTTCGCGTGGGGGGGGCGGGCAGTCAGGCCTGTTAGCGCATCGCTCCGTGCGCTGGTTGAGGGCGTTGTGCATACGTGTTTGAAGCAAGCCACGATGATGGCATCGCAAAGGACGGGACATCAGGAAGCTCTGTGGTTCAGCGGACATGGTTCGTCCCACGCCCCGCTCTTTCGCAGCAGCCAAGTACGTCACCTCTTTGACGCCGAAGGCCGTTGCACTACGTACGATGGTGCCAATATTATGCCTCTTTGACACTGAGTGTGTAATGATATAGCACGGTGGAGGTGCGGGACCAGCTGTCGATGTCTCCGGCTCCGCCGCCGGCGAGCGTTCGGATGTCTCCATGCAAGTAACAAACTATGTGCGAATAGCAGACGCGTAGATTGAGCTACCCTTTTAAGTTCAAATGGGCCATTCAGTTTGTGTTGCCTATTTGCAGTAAAAGGGCGGCCTCCAAGCTCAAGCGGCAACGCGCCACGCAATAGATTGCAGCCACGCTCTGAATTGATCACATGACGTCGGCATGGATTGCCGTGCATATGCGTAGTAAGTTCTGCTCTGGTGGCCGTACTACACAACCGGCCCTGCAAGCGCCTGGACGGGCCTGGCGCGCGACAAGTGCATACGCAGCAGTACGCATGCCTAACCCGTAGGATCCTCCATACAGGAACGTCAGAGACATAAGCGCAGGTAGTGTGCGATACACTTTGTCAGTAATATGGCGGGGAAACTGTGTTTCCTATTGTGAAACAGCTGGGCACGATTGGCCTCGACACCGACGTCGATATGTTGGCTGCTGATAAACTAAGGCATGCCGCGACTGCAGTGCTGTGGATGCTAGCGATGGACCAGGCACGAGGCGATGCGTTGGCTCCCTTGCACGACAGAGCAAGTATACGAGAGCCCAAGAGCGCCACACAGGGCCACATGCCGCAGGCCTCAGACCAGGCGCACGACGCACAATTCTCGTTCAATAAACCAAAGCCCAAACCTGCCCAAAGAATAACCAACAGCTCAGACCACTTGACCCCTCACATCAGTCTCCACTCTCACAAGACCGACCTCTGAACCACGCAAATAATGAAACTCGCGCCACGTCCCATTTGGGTGTCAGTGTAATACACCCTGGAGCTTGCCACCACTGCTAACCTAAGCCGGACGCAATGCCATCATCCCTACTCCCTGCCCCGACAATCGCTGCAAAGGGGTCGCCTCAATAAGCAGGGAAAGCGCGCCGAGGGGCGCATCCCTTCCGGCCCACGCGCCTACGATGCCGAGTCAAGCGCGCCCCGCTGCGCTAGCACAAAGACATGAAATGAAGGAATCCAATCTATCCCGAAAAAGGTACAATAGCTCGAACAACTACCGCGCCGGTGGAACTGCTGAGTGAGGGGGTATACGACCGCAACCGCACTACGTTCGCCGCAAACCGAACCAACCCGAACAACCCCTGGGCTGGGGCATGGCGCGGTATGGGATGTGGCACCTGAGGCATCACGAATCAACTTGTTTAGGCTGGGGGCATTTCATCGACACGCCATCACGCAAATGTGAGGCGGTTTTACGCACACAGGCTTTTTGTAAGTCACGACATCCGGTCATACGGGCGGCCGACGGATCCATGTTCATCCACATTACCCAACAGCTAAGGCGGCAATGCGAAATGCTGTGCAGTCGCTCGCGGGTCCCCTTACCGCCGACACTAAAAGGCCTCTTCATGGACATGGGAAGCGGCGGCGGGGTCGCATGAAGCGACATTTCAAGCTGGAAGTCCCCCCCGCCCCCTGCAAGCGCGCACAAAGAAGCATCCGCTCGATTGCTGGCCCACGGACCACGGAAATTTCGCGGTGCTGGAAGCCCTGCCGAAATCATTACGCGGTACTGGAAGCCCTGCAGGAATCCACATTTCAACACGTGAAAGAACTGACACAATTGTGTGACATAGACATACTGCTAGGGCTGCGACTGCGCTACACCAGTAACACGCTGCACGACCCTGCACACGCGCGCATGCATCAGCCTGAGACCAATGTCTTGCCAAACCCCAACAAGAGCCAGTATCACGCTTAATGTACGGCAGCTTACGAATCGAGTCGCCATGAAACCACCGCCGCCGCCGCAGCAGCTGCACCCTGCAAATTTGAGCAGAATCCAGACCGAGCCGACGAAACCGCCTTCGGCAGTACACCGCTTCTCTCCCCGGGCACCGTCACCACACACACACATACGTGGTGAACCAACCCGCCGCTTGGCGGTTACGTTAACACATGCGGCTCCGTTTATCCGAACATACATCATGCCCGGCCGCAAAGCCGTACACACCGTACCCCTTGCCTCAGGCTCAGGTAATCGTGGGGACAAGCGCTACACACAGTTCTTGTCCTACTTGGATTCGCCCTTGGAGGAAGCGCCCTTGGTGGACCTCCCGAAAAGGCGCGTGAGCTTGGACCCCTTCTTGGACACCTTTTCGGCGGCTGAGGCACCACCAGCAGCGCCCGGGGGGGCGGAGCTGATCGTCTCACTCGCCACCGACTGCGCCGCCTGCACTAGCGGTTGCTGCAGGTGCGGCTGCAAGTGCCCTCCAGGACCCAGTTCATGCTGGGCCGGCGACATCGCGTCGGACGTCCCCGCCCCCCATGCCATTGCCTCCCGCTGTTGCATCTGCTGTTGCTGCTGCTGCATCTGCTGTTGCTGCAGCTGCATCTGCTGCTGCAGCTGCAGATGCTGTAGCTGCTGCTGCTGTAGCTGGTGCTGCAGCTGCTGGTGCTGCAGCTGCTGCTGCTGCTGCAGCCCGCCGCTGAAGCCGCCCCGGGGCGAGCCGGGGCTGGGTCCCAGCTGTGAAGCAGCCGGCTGGAGCGCAGGCAGCGGCGCCAGGGACTGCGACTGCGGCTGCTGGTTCTGCGGGCCCGCCATCAACATCGAAAACATATCACGGCCGGGGTTGGACTGCAGCGCCTCCAGCTGCTGCCGCATCGCCGTCAGCTCGTTTCTCAGCGCCCGGATCTGTGGCTCCGCCGCCGTCGCCTCGGGGTCCAGTGTGCAGCCCGCCAGCTGCGTGCTGATGCCCCCCACGACCATAACCGGACCGCTGCCGCCTCCCCCATGACCCATCGACGAGCGGTGCCCGGGAATGGAGGCGTTGCCGTACAGGAACGACATGCCCGGCGGCATGCTGGGCGGCGCCGCCGTGCCGCCGCCGCCGCCGCCGGCCGTGGAGATGGACGAGCTGTGCTGTGCGTGCACGCCGCTGTCGGCGTGGCCGCCCGCGGTGCTGGCGGCGGCGGTGGCAGCTGCGACCGCAGCCGCCGCGGCCTGCAAGCTGAAGGTGATGCAAGGCCCGCCAGAGGACGAGTCGAGCTGCGGGTTGCCACCCGCGAGGCTGCTGGTGTGGGCCACGGAGCCGCCGCCACCGCCCCCGCCGGCGCCGGCGCCGCCGCCGCCGCCGCCGGGCCCCACTCCCGTGCCGGCGGCCCCGGCCGCGTGGAGGCTGTTCCCGGCACTGGCCTGGCTGGTGCCGTTGCCGCTGCCGGTGTAACCGCCGCTGCCGGCCAGATGGTGCCCCACGCGGCCCGCCGCGTCCGAGTCCAGACCGAACGTGTGGCTGAAGGCGCGGGAGGCGGCACGTGACACGGCCAGGCCGTTGCCGTACAGTCCCAGGCTGGTGTTGAAGGCCGTTGAGGTGCTGGCTGATGCGGCGTGCGCCAGCTCCCCAGCGGTCGCGGTGTTGTGAGGGCTGATGACGGAACCCAAGCCGCCGCCGGCAGCCGTGAATGGACCACCCGTGGCGGTGCTGGAGGGGCGCGTACTGATGCCGCCGTTGCCGTTGCCGTTGCCGTTGCCGTTGCCGTTGCCGCTGCCGGGGGTCATCGCGGGCGCCTGCGCCATGCGCTGCTGCTGCTGCTGCTGCTGCTGCGACTGCCCGGAGCCGGCGGTTGCGGAGGCAGAGCCGGAGCCCTTGTCCGTCTCGTCCGTTGGGGAGCGCCGGAAGACGCTGCTGCGCAGTATGCTGCCGGAGAACAGCAGCTGAGGCGGCAAGTACTGGTGCGAGAAGGGATGAGCCTCCACCAGCCACAGCCGCTGGGCCGCCATGGGCGCGGCGGCGGCGGCGCCGCCGCCGCCAGCGCCGCCGTTGTCGTCGGACTCCAAGAACAGCGGTCCGCGGATGTCGGCGGTTGCGCCGCTGAAGCGCAGCGCCTGCGCCTCCACGTCGGGCGTCACGATGGTCATTGGGGGCGCGCGGCGGGCCAGATCCAGGAGCTCGGCCAGCACAGGGCCGAAGTACAGCATGGAGGAGCCGGCGGCGGCGGCGGCGGTGCCGTGGCCCATGATGGTCCCCAGCGCCAGCGCCTGCTGCAGCTGCAGACAGGTGGTGGTCCCGGGCACGGGGATGGTGGCGGCGGCCTCCAGGAGGGACCGCCCCACTCGGTGGAGGGCGGCGAGGCGCAGCCCCGCGGCCGCTGTGGCTGCGTCGACGTCGCCGCTGCCGGAGGGCAGCGGCGACGGCAGTACGGCGGCGGACATGACGCCGCTGCCGGCCTCGATCTTGATGGCGCCGTGGGCCGCAACCGCCCGATCGAATGCGGACAGCATGCGGCCGGACAGCTCAGCCATCTCGGCTGGGAGTAGCATGCAGCACAGGCCAGCGTAGTCGGCAACTGACACCACCAGGCATGCAGTCTCGGGCCACACGTGCACCTGGCCGGTTCCGGCTGGGACCGAAGCAGCCGCGGCGGCAGCCGCGGCGGCGGCAGCAGCAGCGGCGGCAGCAGCGGCAGCGGAGGCTTGGAAGGGTGCAGTGATGGAGGTTGGAGGGCCCACCACGCGCGGTGGCGTCATGGCGGCGGTGGTCAGGTCCGCTTCCGCCAGGGCGGCCGCGGCGGCGCTAGCGGCCCGCGGGTCGCTTTCCTCGGCTGAGGACTCGGCTTGGGAGGGCGACCGGGCAGGAACGGCATCCCTGGAGCGCAGGTGCAGGCGAATACGCGCCAACAGCTCGTTGCGCCTGCGGGGCGGGGAGAGGCGGGGAGGGACGGGGAGGGGAGGGGGTTCTTGGGTATCTTGGTCGGGACGAGCGAGGGGGACGGGTGCGAGCGGCGCGCTGTGTCTCTTCAGCCCGAGCCGGGCTGGACGGCTCCATGGCATCCGCGCCACTGCGTGCTGGCACATGCATGCGGTCCGGTCCAGAGTACAGGGCCATCCGTTCCCTCGCCACGCCACCTCCCCCCCACACCCACACCCACCAGGGACCCCCACGCGACCCACCTGAAGGGCTTGGTGACGTAGGTGTTGGCTCCGCACTTGAGCCCCTCCACCACTGCGCTCTCGTTGTGCCGCGCGGACAGCATGACGATGGGCACCTGCGGGGGAGCGGGGGGGGGCGCAGGAGTGGGGGAGCGGGGCGGGGGGGGCAGAAGCAGGGGGAGGAAACTCGAACCATTGAATCGACGCGTGGGGTGGTGGCAGTGGTGGCGGTAGGGAGGACGCGAGGAAGGGGGTTGGCGAGCTTGGAGGTGGGGCTTGTGGAATTGGAGTCGAGGGTTATGGAGTGGTGGAAAACGACCCCTGCGCCGCCTTGGGCGGGTCGGCAACAGGTAAGCGAAGATTGTGAGGCAACATTCCCCAACCCCACAGTCCCCTGCCGCCCCCCTCCTGCAAACCAGCGCCGTCCGCTGTAGCCACTGCTCGCTGTGCTTTCGCATGGCAGCGCTATTCCGCGGCCCCACCTGCTGCTTGTTGTACATCTGTCGGATGCAGCGGCACACGTCGAAGCCCGTCATGTCGGGCAGCGAGCAGTCGAGCAGCACCAGGTCGGGGGGGATGCCGCCGTTGTTGCTGCCGCACACGTACGACAGGCCCTGCGCGCCCGTGCTGGCCTGAGAGGTGGAAGGAAAGGCGGGGGGGAGGCGGAGGGTGGGAGGAGGGCGGTGGGAGGAGGGCGGTGGGAGGAGGGCGGTGGGAGGCGGCGGTGTGAGGGGGGGGGTGAGGCCGCGGGGTGCTCTGGTGTTCTTCTAGCAGACGCACCAGGAGGGGCCGCGGAGGAGCTGATCCTGGGGCGGCAGGGAGATCAGCGACGGGAGAGGGGCCCACAACGACCCATGAGGGAAGCGCTTTGTCGTACCACTTTTGTCGTACTGCGTTGTCGTACCGCTTTGTCGTACCGCACACACAGAAACGGGTGCTGTTGTCCGTGACTCCCTCCCCCCCTCGCCGCTCAGTTTCCACCACGGTAAAACACACCGGCCCTCCCCCCCCGCCGCCACCACTCCCCTCACCCGCACGTATCGGTAGTGCTGGCTGCTCAGCATGCCTTGCAGCACCACCTGGTTGACGTCGTCGTCGTCGATGCACACGATCAGCCGCTGGTCGCCGCCGCTGGCGCCCGGAGAGCTGGTGCGAAGCTGCACCCCCCCCACGCTGCCAACAGCGTCAGCCATGTTGCCACTATCCAGGAGGCCCCCGGTGCCTCCCGGGGGTGTGGCGCCCCCAGGCGGCACCTCCCCGACCACCATCGACGACATCGTCTCCATGGCAGCTGCGGGCGGCGCAATCGCCGTTTCGAAAGGGGTTTGGGGGTGGGGTTCAGGGTTTTTGGGTGATGTGTCCGATCCCCCTCGTGCACAGCCCGGCATGCAGCCTTGCCCCACGCACCCTATGCACGCTGCCGCAGCAGCCCCCTGCCTCGGCTGAGGGCCGAGACCGCCCCAGGCCTGAGGAGGTCCGCTGTTCGAGCCCGTGCTGACGCAAAAGACCTAGTCAAAGTCACCCTTCCCCTCCGGTGCCTCCCCACCGTCGTCGTGCTCCCAGTCTCCGTACGCCAGCTGCGCCCGGATGCGCGCCAGCAGCTCGTTGCGCTTGAAGGGCTTACTCACGTAGTCGTCGGCACCCAGGTCCAAGCCGCACACCACATGCTCCTCCTCCGTCTGGAGGTCCAGGGAGGCGGTGGGGGTGGGGGTGGTGTCCAGGGAGCGGGTGGGGGGGTGTTAGACATCATTTTAATGAGTCGTTGTCAACCAACGGGGGTGGTGGTGGACTGGGCCGGTGCGGGCTGCGCGGGATATGGGAGCTGAATAGAGGTGAGGTGAGGTTGATGGTGGGCGGTGAGACCAGGAGGCTAGGCGGCGCCGGGAGGCCTCGGCGGTGATCCGCGGGGACCCACTCGACCCGGCTCAAATCCCTTGCGACGCCATACCCCCTTACACCAAGCCCCCGCACCACAGCCCCACCAGGTGCGGCCCCCCCTTTACACGGTTTTTTCGGGCATCCACGGGTCTCCCTCGAACCCCCCTTTACACCAAGCCGCCATACCCAAGCCCCACCACACCAGGTTCGCCCCCACCTGCGCCGACACCATGATGATGGGCATGTGCACGTTGGGCGTCATGGCGCGAAGCCGCTGCAGCACTTCGTACCTGGAGGGCGCGGGGGAGGGGGGGACAAGGGCGGTGGGTTGCGAGGGAAACCCCCAAGGGCGGTGGGAGGGCACTCCGCGGATCCCAGGAGCGACGTGGGCCGCTAGCGGGTGGGTACGACACCACCCGTTCAGCACCCACACGCCATCGTCAGGGACCTGGGCCCGGCCCCCGACACCTCCACTGGGCGTCCGGCAGCAGCGCAGTGCCACCGCAACGACCCACTCAGCCCACTGCAACAGCAAGCAATGCCCCGAAACCCTCCCTCCCCTCCCTCCCTCCCCTCCCTCCCTCCCCTCCCTCCCTCCCCTCCCTCCCTCCCCTCCCTCCCCTCCCTCCCTCCCTCCCTCCCCTCCCTCCCTCCCCCCCCCACCCGTCCATCTCCGGCATCATGCAGTCGAGCAGCACCAGGTCCGGCAGCGCGGGGGCTGACGCCACGTAGCGCAGCGCCTCAGCGCCTCCAGGCACCGCCACGACCTCGTAGCCTGCGGGGGGGAGGGGGGAGAGGGGGCAGGCAGGAGACACCGTGGTCGGAAGCTGGAGAAAATAGAAGGGTAGGGGGCCGCGGAGGGGCCCGCAGAGGGAGCAGTGGAGGTGGAGGGGGCCCAGAGGTGGAGGGGGCCCAGAGGGAGCAGCGGAGGGAGCAGCGGAGGGAGCAGCGGAGGGAGCAGCGGAGGGAGCAGCGGAGGTGGGGGGATGCGCACGAGACCCCTGGCTAGCGCTCCGGACACGTGAGCCCCGGGCAGTGCGGGCAGGGGCAGCCGCCTCACGCTCCCGTCCCCGCCGGCCTCACCCACATCACCCGCGCAGGCAGTCCACGGACACGTACTAGTCACTCGTCCAGTGCTGCCCGACCCGCGGGTCACCCTCCCCCTTGCACCCTCCCCCGCCCCTCTCCAGCATGCACCTCAAAACGTCTGTTCTAAACGGTTTTTTCTGGCATCCACGGGTCTTCCTCGAACCCCGCCCCTACCCGTGCTCCCCAGCAGCGACTTGACGACTGACTGGTTCACCAGGTCGTCGTCCACCGACAGCAGCAGATAGCGCTTGTACATGGTGTAGTGGAAGGTCCGGGGGCCTGAAGGCGCACACGGCGGGGGGTTCGAGGGAAACCCACACGGCGGGGGGGGGGGATAAGAGAATCCGCGAATCCACGGCCGACAAACCGAGGGTGGTGAAGGTGATGGTATAGCGGGGCGGCGCGGCAAGGAGAAGGAGCGGAGGGGCGGGGGAGGCGTTGTGAGCGGGGGGTAAGGGAGCGGTGTGTATGGGCAGCTGCTGCACCGCGGAGACATCGCGTACACGGTACACCCTAAGGTCAGCGTATGAAGGCGGGCGCCTCCTTCCTCCCAGCCCGGCCCCACTCAACCCCTCCTGAAGTCGTCCTCTGTGCCCGTCCTCTGTGCCCTGTTGCCGTGTAAGCCCCTTCCCAGGTTCCCCACCGGGTTTTCACTACCCCCGCCCTTCCCCGCCTCCGCTGGCGCACACATTGCAGCCGCGTATCGAAACAGAGGCCGTGTATGAGCTTCGTTCATTCAATCATCCACTCATTCAATCACCCACTCCTTCACTCATTTAAGCTTTCACACCCACCGTGTACGATCTTTGCCTCGCTGCCAACAAGCTGCTCCGCGACCTCGGCCACCCGGGAACCGCCGACGGCGGCCGCTGCGTGGATTCCGTCAACGGCGACAACCCCCGCAGTGAGGGGGGCCCCCGCGGCCACAACCCGGCTCGCCCTCGCCGCCGTTGCATGGGCGGCAACGTTGGGTGACTGTACGGTAGGCGACAGCACGATATCGCCCGAGGGGGGGAGGGACTCACGCGCCGACTGGGCATAAGGCCTGGATGACGCGAGCGCGGACAGCTCGGCGGCGTTGTACATCAGCTCGCCTGCGCGGTGGGGCCGCGGGGGGGTTCGAGGAAGACCCGTGGATGCCCCAAAAAACGGTTTAAAACAGACGTTTTGGGATGCATGCTGGAGAACTGGGTTGGGGATACTAAAGCCGAAGGTCGTAATATGACCTTTGGCCGCGGGGGGGGGGGGGTCGCAGCGGGTTTTGAGGCTGTGGCCGCGCGGTATGAGTGATGTGTGCTAACAACTCAAGCGGCTGCATAAAAAAGACGCGCCCATCATCGCCGACTACCGCCACCCCAGCTGCGTATTCCCTCCCTCCTGCCCGCTGTGTCACTGCAAGACCCCCTCCCCACCACATACAACAAACATCCGCCCGATAGCCCCTCCCTCTCCCCCTCCTCCCCCACCGCCCGACGCACCATACTGCTCCAGCTCCGAATCCGGCGCCCCACCCGCGACGGGCCCCTGCCTGGCCGGCCGCCTGCTGGCGTCGCTGCTGCTAATGACGGTGCTGCTGTCGTCGCCTCCATCGCCGCCGCCAGTCCGCGGTGAGATTCCAGAGATGGTGGCGCTGGCGCCGCCTCGGGGGTCGCCGCTGCCGCTGATGCTGCCCCCCAGCTGCGAGCCGTCACTCGTGCCAATGAGGTTGCTGCGCCTCAGCGCTGCCTTGGCGTCCTCTAAGGACTCCCGGCCCATGGCCCTGCAGTCGAGAGGGGCCCAGGGGGGTAGGCACGGCCATCAGGGTGGGAGAGGGTATAAGAGGAAACCCAAGGACATCAGAAGCGGGAGAGGGTATGAGAGGAAACCCGTAGGACGGCACTGAAAGGTCAGACCAGGGGGAGAGCCACCGGCCCACCCACCTGGCCAGCGGCAATGTGAACGTGAAGGCGGCGCCCTTTCCCTCAATGGACGACACATTGATGGTGCCGCCGTGGGCCTTGACCAGCTCCTGTGGGGTGAGCGGTGAGCAGCGGGCAGGCAGGCGGGCAGGCAGGGGGGCAGGCGGGGGGGCAGGCAGGCGTGGCCTCAGCACTAGGGAGGGAGGGACGAGGCGTGGGAGCAGGGCCGGATGCTATTATGGTGCCCCCCTCCCAGATACGACAGCAGCGAGGACCAACCCAACAACACCCGCACGCCCCACCTGTACGATGTTCAGCCCCAGGCCGAAGCCGCCGTACTTGCGGCTGATGGACATGTCGACCTGCGGTGCGGCCGGAGGCGGGAGGGCGGGTGGGAGGGAGGCGCCATCGGATCGAGTAAACACTCGCCTGCACCCCCCGGTACCTGATGCCGGCGCCGTCCCTCCCTCTGCCTTTTGCTGAGCCGACCCCCACCCCCCGGGCCCCCTTTCCTCCTCGGATTACTGCGTCGTATAAGATCGGTTTTGACACGTATGTCCCCCGACCCCTGGGGCTCTTGGTGTCCCCGCCGCTCCTCCCCTCCCCTCCCCTCCCCTCCCGGCATGTGCTCCAGCATGCGCCTGCACCCTTGTGTCCGCGGACGACTGCGCCAGCTCTTGTACCCATGCCATGTAACCGGGTCTTCATGCCACTCCCCTCCCTGGACCTGCCTGTTCGAAGGGCAGGAAGATGGTTGCCAGCTTGTTGCGCGGGATGCCGATGCCGGTGTCCGACACGGTCACCGCCACACGTCGGCCGCCCTCCACCTGGCGGGCGGTGACGCGGATCTGTCCGCGCCGCGTGAACTTCGCCGCATTGCCAAGGAGGTTGTTCAGGATCTACAGGGAGGGGCGGGAGCATGCAGGGTTGGGTGGGGTGGCGAGGGGAGGGGTGAGCGGGAGCATGCAGGGTTGGGTGGGGAGGGGAGGGGTGAGCGGGAGCATGCAGGGTTGGGTGGGGCGGGAGGGGTGAGCGGGAGCATGCAGGGTTGGGTGGGGAGGGGAGGGGTGAGCGGGAGCATGCAGGGTGGGGTGGGGTGGCGAGGGGCGGGGTGAGCGGGAGCATGCAGGGTTGGGTGGCGAGGGGAGGGGTGAGCGGGAGCATGCAGGGTGGGGTGGCGAGGGGAGGGGTGAGCGGGAGCATGCAGGGTGGGGTGGGGTGGCGAGGGGCGGGGTGAGCGGGAGCATGCAGGGTTGGGTGGGGAGGGGAGGGGTGAGCGGGAGCATGCAGGGTGGGGTGGGGTGGCGAGGGGCGGGGTGAGCGGGAGCATGCAGGGTTTGGTGGGGAGGGGAGGGGTGAGCGGGTTTGACGCCCAGGGCAAACCAAGGGGCGCGTGGGGTCCGGCTCGCCGCTGACGTGGCGAAATGAACTGCATCAACACGGTAGCGAGTGGCCACGCGCGCGTACGGCACACCGTCGTACATACCTGTACGATCCTCCCCGTGTCCCCCATGACCAGCATGCGAGGTGGCACCAGGTTGGCCAGCACCACCTCCCCGTCCACCAGGGAGCGGGTCAGGTCCAGGACGTCATCTACGACGTGTCGGAGGGTCACCTGGGGGAGGAGGTGGTGGGGAGGAGGTGGTAGGGAGGAGGTGGTAGGGAGGCAGTGGTAGAGAGGAAGCCCCCGTGTTCGAGGGGTTCCGGGATGTGAGATGGGTGAGGGGGGAAACGCTCCTACCCGGTGAAAACGACTAGTAGGGAGCGGTGGGAGCCAACTCCAACACCCTCACGCCCCCACGACCTCACCCCCCCTCGTAACCTCACCCCTCCAAACACCCACTTCCGACCCTCAGGCCATCCCCTTTGCCCGGCAACCTAGCGCCACAAGAAATAAACCCTGCCCACCCCCGCACCCCCCGCCCCTCCCCCGCCCCACCTGCTCCTGCTTGAGCACCAGCTTGTTCTGCCTCAGCGCCGCTGCGTCCATCACGTCGTTGATGAGCGCCAGCAGGCGGGCGCCGGAGGTCCGGATGATGTAGATCTGCCGCCGCACCCCCTCCGGCAGCACCCCACAGCAGCCGGACAGCATGCCCTCGGAGATGCCTTCGACAAGGAGCCCGGGGGCGAGGAGGGGGGAGGGAGGGAGGGAGGGTGGTGTTATAAGAGGATCCGCGAGTCCTCGAGGGGGGATTTCGAGGAAGACCCGTGGATGCGAGAATAACCGTTTAGGAAAGACGTTTCTGGGGAGGGGGGAGGGTGTGGCTCGCCCATGTCAGTATTGGGGTATCGCGGACCGGGGATCGGGGAACGGGCGTGTGAGCACCACCACCCGTGGCCTGTGGAGACGAGGTGGCATGGAACCCTCCGTGCGCGTGCGGAACCCTCTAAAGCCGGCGCGGGGTGAGGTGGGGGGGAGGGTGCCGCGCACCTATGATGCCGTTCAGCGGTGTTCGCAGCTCGTGGCTGACGGAGCTCATGAAGCGCTCCTTCTGCTCCAGGAGGGCCTGGCGTGGCGGGCAGGGGGCGGAGGGGGGGGGGGTTGGACTGGCCGGTGAACTGATGGAGGAGACGAGGCAGGGGGGAGGCGGGGCGCGGGTGTCGGTTTGGGGGCCACACCCGGGCGTGTAGGGAGCAGCCCAATGAGAGCGGGAAGGCGTCTAAAGGACCTCCCAGCACGCACCCGCGTCATTACCCTCCGCTTCCCACCCCTCCAGTCCCCACCTGCAGCTCCGCAATCAGCTTGGCCTTGCTGCTGCCCTCTATGACCCGCATGGCGCTCTCCCGCCGCGCCTCGAACTCCTTGAACGAGCTGAGCATCAGCGTGGAGGAGAAGAGGACCTGAGGCGGGGCGGCGGCACGGGGGGGTGGGGGGGTTTGGGGCGGGCCGGGGAGGGGTCGAGCCCAAGGGGAGGGCGGGGTGAGGGGAGATGGGGCAGGCTTGAGGGATAGGTCGCCGGGTCGGAGATCAGATCACGTGGGCACAGTGTACGACCCGAACCCAGTCATGTTTGTTTGACTAGAGCTTGCGCTGATTGCTGCTGGTGGATCCTCCCACCTCCCCTCCTCCCGAAGGCCATGCACCCACTACATTTCCCCAGCCGCGTTACCGGTCCTTTTATTGTAACCCTCCCCCCCCTCCCCTTCACCAGCGGCCGCGACGCCACGTCAGCACGTCGGCGCACCTTGGCTGAGAAGTCGCAGCACAGGTACAGCACCTCCTCCGTCTTGACGTTGATCCAGCCCAACAGCGCCAGGTCCCACGTCACGGCGAAGGTGCACCACAGGATCTGCGCAGTGGGGTCGGGGCCGGGTGGAGGCGGGGCCGGCCGGTGGGGTTGGTGTGGGGCCGGGCCTGGCTGCGGGGGCGGGCAGCTAACGGGGTTGGTGGAGGGTCGGAGCAGGCTGGCCAGCAGGAGGTGTTTGGCCTCAGCACTGCAGGATGACAGGAACCGAGGCTGAGCCTCGGCATGGAGGCGGGTCTCAGCTGGAGGGAGAGGAAGCGACAGGGAAGGACAGCTCCAGAAACAATCCACGAGGTGCTGGGGTGTCGGCGCGTTGCACGCAGCCCGGAAAGACCCACGGGTCTTTCCCGCTTACGAAGACGCCGCGTGCCGTGACGGAGTACTGCTGCGCATGTCCAGTTGCCGAACCAGCCGCCCTGGGCATACCACGCGGCGCCAGGTCACGACCACTCCTGCGAGTAAACACGCCTCCTGCCTTCTCCACACGGACCCTGAACCCAAACCCGAACCCGAACCCAAACCCAAACCCCTTGCAGGTTGCGGCACGTACCAGGTTAAGCACGTAGATGAGCAGCATGGTCAGCTGCAGCGACCGCGTGCGGACTTGCTCCATGGCCCTGGATGCCGGGCGCGGGGATTGGGGGGAACACCAAGGGGGCGTGGCGGGGCAGGGGGGGAAAGCGGCTGGGGGCGCGGCGGGGCCGCCGGTAGCGGCAACACAGGAAGGGAGCTACGGCGCGGTAGCAGGAGCACAGCGAGGGGTTGCGTGCCGTGTGTTCCGTTGCGATGAGGTCTGCGAGCAGGCGTCCAATCTCACTCTCCTCACCGCTCTTCTCTCCACACGGTTATGGTCGCTCTTCTCTTTCCTCTCGCTCTCCTCTCCGCTCTTCTTGCCGCCCCGCCCGCCCCCCCCCCACACACATACACACATCCTCTCCCCTTGCACAGCACCGTACCGCTCATTGCAGCGGCTGTCAATACGGGCCGCCGCTCGCGAAGTGCTCGCTACCGCCCCACCGAGCGCCCGACTCCCCACCCCACTTGACACGACGGCACTCCGCCCGTCCTGCCACGTCCTATCCTCCCAACGCAGCAGCTCGCCGCACGGCTCTGTTCCACACATCAAAAACCTACTCCTTCTTCACCTCGTTCTCTCTCCTTTTGCACGCATCGCTCATCCCTCTCCAATTTTTATTTTCTCTCTCCTCCCCTGGACATCTTCTTCTTCTTATTCCAATCGTACAAACTCCACCGCTCTCATACAGCTCTCCTCTCTCACACAGCTCTCTCCTCTCGTGCCTCGCCGCGCCTCCGCCAGGCAGACCACGCCACCAGGTGGCCTGGTTGACATCAAACCCCGCCCCCAACCCCGTATTTGCAAGGCCCCTGAGTCCATTAACCCTAACATGCCGTCTGGCCGCGCACCGCTGCCGCCATCCGGGAAGGGCATGGCGCTCCCTGCACCGCCCCAGTCTTCCTCCCCGCCCCCGCCCCTCGCCCGCCCCTCCCCCGAGCCAATGCGGGGGTACCTGGCCAACAAGCCTTTCCGTTGCACGTTGCCACCAGACCAGAGGGGGGCGGTCTTGGCTTGGCGGTGCGCGGCGATACACCTATGCAGTACGCACGTCGGTTTGTACGGCAGGATCTGGTGCGGCACTTGCTTTGTCACTAAGCGCCGTACGCGCGTGGAATCGGGGCCGGCGGGACGCGGCCGCCGCTTTGTGAGACGTGTTCGGCAAGGAGGACATAGAGCCGCGTCAGGGCGGGCGGGCAAGCCGGGTGCGCATTGAGGTCGGTCGCGAGGCCTGGACCCCGAACCCGAGCCGCGTCGGTGCAGTATTGCATCCGCGGGCGGCGAGTGCGTGAGGCGGTGCAAGGCGGGGAGGAGGAGTGGACGCGCGCACCCGCGACAACACGTCCACAAACCAAGTACCCAAACTGCCCTGTCCGCCAATGTCAAAAGCGAATCAAGCAGGCGGCATCTCGCGGCGACGCCTTGGTGCGAGCAGTGGGGCTGTTCAGCTCGGCCGCAAACACCCGGGCACCGCCGACCAGCCGGCAACATCACTCCGACCGTCCCTCAACCGACGCGATGCACCCGGATAGAACCACGGGAGCGACAAGAGGCGGAGCGACGGTACTCGCCGGCGGAGGAAACAGGTGAGGACGGCGGGCATGCCGTTGGCGAGTGGGCTGCGGGCTGGCTTATGGATGCGGCATTACCTGGCAGAGCAACTGTGACGCCCGCACCCCTCCAAGTAGACAGTTGGTGGCAGCGGCGTGCACGACACATCACCACACAGCCAAGGACGTAACCGGTGCTCCACACAAGCAACGCTTGCCATGCAACACCACTATCAGGATACCCTCCCTCGCGGCGATGCCCCAGGCAATAACAGGTAACGGCTAAATGCATCCCGAGACTCCAAGCGCCCCAAACAAACGGTCATTTCCACCGTTTTTCGTGCGCCTCGCAAACATACACGGACCCTCATGTTGGTACCCGCATCCTGCATACCACCCTGCCTTGCCGCACTCACTCGGTAAAGGCCTTGTGCATGTACGGCACCACGGGCAGCATGGCCACGTGCGTTACGATTGACCAGAGCACTGCGCTCGCAGCGGCGGCGGCAGAGGCGAGCGGGGAGGGGAAAGAGGGATGGGTGGGTTTGCTGTACGCTACCCGGCACCTCGTGCAGCCGGCACCTCGTGCAGCCGGCCCCCATCAAGCCAGCCCATGGCTGCCCCCGCTGGACCCCATCCTCTGCGGCACTGGCGGGCGGATCACACGTCCAGCCGGCAATACCGGCCCCGGCCCCACGCGCCTCCGTGTGACCCCCTCCCCACTCCGCCCCGCTACAAAACCGGTTGTGTAACCGGGTCCTCCCCCCCTCCTCCGCCACAGACCGCCAAGCTGACCCCCAGCTTGCATCCCATCCCCCGGCTCAGGGGCCCCGCTCCTTACCTCTCTGCCAGCCGGTGGTGACCAGCGCAGCTAACCCCGTGACCACCATCACCTCGTCAAAGATGATTGCGGTGAAAGCCTGAACGACGGGACAGACGGTGGGCAGCGCGGGTTGTCACAAGGATGGCGCGGCGGCGGCGCAGCGGGTGGCAGCGAGGCTGGCCACCGGCCGAGCCTGCTAGGGGCCGCAAGGCCGAGCCTGCCAGGGGCCGCAAGGCCGAGCCTGCTAGGGGCCGCAAGGCCGAGCCTGCCAGGGGCCGCAAGGCCGAGCCTGCCAGGGGCCGCAAGGCCGAGCCTGGGAGGGGCCGCAAGGCCGAGCCTGCTAGGGGCCGCAAGGCCGAGCCTGCTAGGGGCCGCAAGGCCGAGCCTGCCAGGGGCCGCAAGGCCGAGCTTGCCAGGGGCCGCAAGGCCGAGCCTGCCACGGGGCGCAAGGCCGAGCCTGCCACGGGGCGCAAGGCCTCCTCTACGGGTGGGGCAGCCAGTGACAATACGTCAGCGGCAGGCACACCGCCGCACGAGCTGAACGGCCGGCCCCGCACACACGCGCACACATATGCACACACAAGGCCTTCCTGGATAACTCCGGAGGGCCAGGAGCATATCGGCAGGTTCAACTGCTGGCTCCCGCCGGTGTAGCTAGCTAGGGGGGGGCCACCGCGGAAACTCGCCTCTCGTGGTGTGATGGTGGAAGAGATCATCTTTAGCAGCATGAGGATGGAGGGCGTTGTGTGCATCCAGCAGATATACCGCTGCACCACCACACTGCGCGGCCGGGGCGATGTGGGCGAGAGAAAGGTGCACACGAGTGAGGGTGAGGGCGCAGCGGACCAGCAGCAGCAGCAGCAGCGTGCGTGCTGATAAAGCTTAGCCGTGGGAACCCGATGAGTGTGCATGTGCGTTTTAGACAATCGGTGCGCGAAGGCGCTGAGCAGCGGTCGCTCAGGGCCCGTATGGCAAAGGCAGGAACCGGCGGCGACTTGGCGCAACGCAGCGGGCACCAGCGGCAGGTGTGGTAACTTACGGCCTGCCCGCTTCAGTCAGCGTGATGACGGGCGTGAAAAAGCGGACCATGATGTTGGTGGTGGATGCCATGCCTGCGGGGCAGGGGAGCGGACAGCGAGCTGGGGTCGGAGGAGTGCAGAGAGTCGCAGCGGGAAGGTGGCGTAAAAAGACCCGGTTACAGCAGGGGGGAGTTGCGCGATGTGGGTCGGATTGCCGTGATCGTGATTCGGACGATGCGGCCTCGGAATTGGGGAGGGCGGCCCAGGGCTGCTGGGCGGTAGGCTGCGTCAGGGACAGCAGCTGCTGGGCGGTAGGCTGCGACAGGGACAGCAGCTGCTGGGGGATGGCGGGATGGCGCCGTCGCGGCGACCCGGAGGAGTTCCAGTGCGCGCGCGAACGCCGCTGTTGGCGGTGCTGCCGCGGCTGCTGGCGCAGAAAGAATACACTTCGGGCGGCGGAAGGTACGTGGCTGCCGCTGTTGCTTACTGCATAACGCGGCACCCCAGCTGTCATGCAAGGCGAACGAACCGTGGCGCAGAGCCCCGCAAGATAATGACATGTTAGCTGGGAGAGCTGCTGGAAGGGTAGCTTGAAGAGCGCGGCGGTTACAGCCGAACATGTAGGAAGTAAGCTGGTTTGCGGCTTCTACGGTCTTTCATGCATTCAGCCGCGCAGCAAACGCTCAAGTGTTTTTCCCGACCCAGGCTGCCTGTACCCCACCTTTAATAAACGTTGGCAGGAGGACGCAATCCATTTTTATGGTTTGCCGTTCAAACACTATGTTGAGCACATCAATCGCCAAGGCTGTCAGGAATATAGACGTCGATCGGTCGTACACCGCGTAGGGCACCTGCGTACCATTGTGGCCATAGTTTGGGCAACGGGCACAGGTTTGCGTTCCCAAGGGTCTTGAGATCGCATACGCCATCCCTCGATCCATCAAAGCAGTGCTGCGTGCATGCGCAGCTAAGGGAGTGGCACAAGGCGCGCGCGCGTAGGTGCAGCGACGGAAAAGAGCCCCCAATCCTGGGGGTTCTCCATGCAGGCACGATTTTTGGGTGGATTTCTGGGTTGTGTCTGTGGAGGACGGTGGTGGATATGCCTACCGCAGCGCCCACACCCACGCCCAAGGCAGGTTTGCCCCCATACCGCAACCCAGGCAGGGTAAAGGTTCCGCTGCGGGCCTGAAGTTTCGCATGGCAGGCCATTGTCTTCCAAATATCCCCAAGACATGTCGTAGAATGCACTTGTTGCTAGAGCTTGCACCTGTGGGCCCTTACCTCGCGCCTTAGTGTGTCCAATCCCTCAGGGCTGTGCAGGACCTTCCGTCCGAGCAACGTCAACAACGTATAAGTCGCGATTCCAATCCTGGTAAATCATTCGGCAGGGTAAGTTGTCAGTTTCGCACAGGCTGACCCGCGCGAAGATACGCAAGGATAGGCTTACAATATCCACGGCAAACCCACAGACGCCCATAACCGAGATGTCCATGGCAGCTTCGGCTGGTCCATGTTTGCGTCCACTTCTGCTGCTCCTTGCTTCCTTCCGCCTGATTTGCTCGACCTCATTCCTCGACAACAGCGCCACCAGGCCCAACAATTGCGTCTATGTCAGCATACACGACTTATATTTCATAAGGTGCTCGATTATTTTAGTCAGGCTAGGCGGCGCGCCGGTTGCTGTGCCGGCTGCAAATAAGGGGGTCGGCGGAGAGCATAAGAGACAGCCTGGCTACCCTATCTCCACATAACGGCAGCTTGAACAGAAAGTGTAGCGGGTACCGCAAGGAGGTATAGGAAGGGCGAAGAGACGGAAACTGTACGGGAAACGCGACGCGGAAAGATGTGGAAGGTTGTCCCTTATCAGACTGTTTCAGTGCAATAGATATGCCTGTTGATGGCACTAGCTCGTGAGGAAAGTATCTCTTGTCTTTTTGCGACTGACACATACCATGCCCTAGGCATGCAGGCCGACAGCAAGGTTTACGAGCGCGCAGCATTAAGTGAGCTCACCGTGTCGGACAGGCATCCACAGGCCCTCTTTAACGACTGGGCATATTACGTATCCAAACCGGAAGCGTACTGTCAGCAGCTTTGTGCATGTCTGAGGCTCGAATGCTCCAAGCCTCGACAGCAGAACCCTAGCTCCAAGAGTATGGTGATTTAATGAGCCGCTCCTTGCAATTGTCTGGCATTGTGTCCATCCCCATTCGTCTAGTGGCTGAGTTGTGTGTGTATGTGTGTTTGACCGCTAAGGCTCAAGACTCCACGGGAAATGAACGGTCCGGGGTTTGTGTGTTTTATAAATGCTGAGCTGAGCCGCCGGGGTTTGTGTGTGTGTGTGGGGGGGGGGTCATATCTAGCCGGCCCTGGCGCTGGCCGCCGGCAGCTGCCCTGCCCGAAACGGAAACACCGCCGACGCCCTCGACGCCCTCGTAACCAAACCTGGTGTGGGCCGAGGGGCGTGCGTAGCCTCTGCCCTCCCCCTCTGTTCAACTCGGACCTCTCGTAAACTCTGGCCATACGGTGCACTTAGGCAGTGTCGATCCTTAGAGTTCCGCTACAGCAGCTTTGGCGGGCTACCCTCCCTGAAGTGCTTGCTGCACGGCGCAGCATCTTCCCTGCGCAGATGCGGACGCCGATGTGCAATAGGGCCCGGGAAGGAACAACAACAACTCCCGTTCCCATAGCCCATAAACCCAATAAGATACAACAAGCCAAGCAAGGGGAGACTCTGGCAGGGGTGCCCTTTTTGCCTAGCTCACCATTATGGCACACGTCAGAGCATCAGAGCGCTCTGGTCTCGAGTCAGACATTGCCTGCGGGTTTGCTACGGGGCTCATTAACCAACGACACCAGTTCACCGCACTACTGTGACCTGAAGGCGCCGGCCCGTCCTTGCCCCGTCCTTGCCTGCATGGGTAATCATGGCCTCCATAGCCTCCCTCACCCACCGCTCCCTTTTCCCACGATGCCTTAATAATAAGACGGAGACCCTACTTCCGACATTCTCGCCCCCTCATCCATCTTGTGCGCCCCCCTCAAAAGCTGTCCCCGCTTGTTGCGCACACCACATGTGCCCGTCCACTACCGAGAGGATAGGGAGGCCAGGCCCCACCCCTTCCCTTCGGCACTCCCAGCTGTGCGAAACCCCAAATCCTTTGCCAGGAACCCCGCACCGCCCGCGCTTTTGCCACTTTTGATACGAGGTGTGGGCGGCGGGGCCGTCCCGTCGCCTTTGGGATTGTTCTGGGGCTCCGGCTCGATTGCTCCGTGGCGGGCGACGGCGTGTAGGCCCTCGCGTGTTTGGCTCATCGCCGCAAGTGCCGCCAGCTCCACTACGTCGCATATCATTGCTGCACTCCCGGTGGCGCGTCTGCCAGCCACACATGCGCTCTGTTGATGGGGCTGGGCACATAGGCGTCGATTTGCGCTACTACCGCTCTCGCTGCTGAGCATTCCCAGAAGCGGTGTACACGCGGCGAGCAGAGCTGAAGTTCGGCCCCATCGATTGCCAGCCGCCAGAGCGTCCCCTTGCGTTCCCGCTCCCATCTAATGCGCTGCAAGCGTGCGGTTGAGAGCTCCCGTCGAGGTGTCATCTGGCGGCGGGAATACATTGCACATTCACACCATCGCACGTACGAGGCGCGCATGGTACCTACCTGTCACGCAGGTCGTGAACTCGTGATCCTTGCAAGCAACCTCTGTTCGGAACGCCTAAGCTGCTTTCTACTACATCATTAATGTGTGGTGCGATGTCACTGAAGCTTGGTAAATTATCGTGATGCTTGGCTCCACCTCGCAGACAGCAACAGTACGATCCACACTCCGATGATTCGGTAATTGCAGCAAACGCAGACATGGGGAGTTTGTTCACCAAGACCCCTACTACTCGTACGCTAGCGTTCCTTGTGGCGGCTACAAAACGACCACGACAGCCCTCCCACTACATGATGCACACACAAAAACGCAAGGCCAGAACTAATAATACGGATGTGCCTTGAATGTACCTGGGATAGCTGTCTCGCAGTCCACCTGTCCACGTACTCACTGTACGGCGGCCGGTTGGCGTTTCAAATAAGAACGACGCCAATCGCGTTTGCAAATGTACATGACCATACTTGTTACGTTTGCCACCAACTCCTTTAACCTAGACAATGACATCAGATAGGACTGCTGCCACCTTCCAGTTCCTACAACCCGAGACGACCCGAGCTACTGCCGCTGAGGAAAACGATTGCTGCAAAGCCTCCAGGTAAGACGGCAAAGCCTTCAACGTGCCCATTTGTTTGGAAATAACCGTACCTCATTTCATTGTCGTGTTTTGATAATCGCTAAGCAACAGCCGGGGGGGTGAAAGACAACACACGGCTTTCTTCAAGGTCCATCAACAGCATCGTTCAGCATAGGATAGCTGCTATTATGAATTCTCATCACGTAGGCTGAGAAAAATATAGACATAGTCCAGTAGCCGGGGGCCCTCCTTACGGCGCGCGCATTGCCAAACACCACTCGGTGCACAAGGCACAGCATCTCCTGAAATCCTCGTCATCATTGGTATAATTAGAGTAGGTGCACGTAAGTGCGCACCAACCAATCGTGACCTCCATCCTGTCCTCCAGTCCAGCGTCTCGCACTGCCCCTGTACCCCCGGTGTCATAACGGGCGCACAACAGTCGCCTCGGGCCCTTTCCCAACGATTCACAAAGGCCGGTTGGAAGGTTGGCAAAGTACACGCCTGCGGCACGATGTCCGGTCCACGGCCGCCATTTTCACGGCTTACCATGATGCGCATGGCGCCTCTCCTGACATACTTCCCCCCCTCTGCCGCCCTTGCCCACCTCATGTACGGATCCCTTAATTCCGTTGCGCGCAGCCTCAGCTTCGCAGCGCGCCTTCAGCTCCTGGACAGCTACAGCTACAGCCGCGGCATAAAGCCGATCACCGGCCCCAGCCCCGCGCAGAGTTCTGCAATGGCGCGCGTCCGCACCAAGACCCAGGACGGCCCCAACTCGGATGATGCCTCCTGCGACGTCCTGCCGATCCGGGACAACGCCGGCGGCGACACCGGCGATGTCCGCGGCCACGGTCCTCACGCTCTTCACTCCGCCGTCACTCAGGCTCTGCAGCTGGTGGAGGGGCTGCGCACAGAGAACGAACTGCTGCGGGCGCGGCTGGCGGAAAAGGCGGACATGCTGGGTGAGAGGTATAACCCTAAGGGTCCCGCCACGTCGCGCAGTTTCCCACGCATGCGAGTGATATCAGCGAGCCCCTCAAGCACGATTCGCAAGTAACGTATGCCTTCGGCAAATGAGTCCAATGCCTTCCCCCCCCGCTTTCGTCAACATGCATAGCCTGGTCGCGGCCAAAGCTTCCCCCCTATCCTTGGCTGCCCGCTCACGTTTCTGTAATCCACCGCTTCCTCCGTGCCTGCGCCGCATCTTACCTCGGCCTCCCTTCCCCCTCCTTCAGCCGCTCGTGAGGATGACCTGGACCGACTGAACGCCGAGCTAGCCGACCTCGACGACGCGCGCACCCTGTACCGCGACCAGCTCTCCCAGCTGTGCACCTCCCTGCCGTTAGACGACGGCGACAAATCCCGTCAGGGCTCCGTGTCGCCCTGCAGCCGTCCCGCATCCGAGCCTTCAGGCCTGGGCTCCGAGATGTCGCTATTGCAATACTTCCTGCAGGGACATCAGGGCTCCGAAACCTCACCACGTGACCGCCAGTCCCCCGCGCTATCCGCGTCTGACGCCCCTGCCGCCACTTCCATCAACCCGCTGGCCCTGCTGCAAAGCCTACTGCCTGTACAGTGGTGGCAGGGCAGCGCCGAGGCCGCTCCCGCCATCTCCCTTGCTGCCTGGAACCCTACCTGCTCCTCCGTCGTGGCCGCTACCATCCACATCGCTGCGCCGTCCGCGCCCAACGCCGTGAAGAGCGATACCGCCCTGCGGGCCGCCCGCGACGACGCGCGTCCGGCCGGGGACCAGGACGTCGACGTCACAAAGGACGACTGCCTTGCTCACAAGAGCTTCATCTCCAATGGCAGCACCCACCTCAGCCCTTTCTACCTGGCCCTACGCCAGGACAACAGCTCCTCGGCATCCGACTCCCTGCCCTCCCCTGACGCCAAACCCGACTGCGCCAGCAGGCCCGCAGCACGTACCCCGGACGGCAGCGCCACCCACCCCAATGGCAGTGGGGTGCCCCAGCAGCAGCAGCTGCAGCCCCGGCTGCCACTGCAGCGCAGCTGCAGCTACAACTGGCGCCGGATGATGTCGGCTGGGCCCACAGCTGAGCGCCAGCGTGTGCTGCGGGCTTCCAAATCTGCTGGCTCTGCGCCGGCTCAGCCCAATCGGCCACAACCGCTATCCACTGCCGCTTCTGAGCCCGTGTTCTCCAGCGCCAAGCAGGCAGCAAACCCATCCCGGGCCAACGACGGGAGCCCCTGGTCGACGACCGGCCCCGATTTCCTGTTGTGTCTGACGCATTTTACGGACAGCATCTGACCGGTCAGCTGACTCAGTCGCCCCCGCGGACGACACCTGACTGACTGCTGGACCCGCCCGTGGACATGGTGCGGCGTTGCCAAGTGGCCTTTATTTGTTGCGGCTGAGGCCACGCCAACCGCTAGGAACTGCAACCGCCGAGCTCATACGGAACACTGTGAGGCGAGGCGTAGGTACGGAGATCTCGAAATGGTGTACGACATCCAACCGCACCGGCGCTGCGACACGCAGGTTGCGAGAAGGTGACTGACTAAAGGCGCGGCGATCCAGCCGCTGCCAGACGGTTGGGTTAGTTGGATGCCAAGCTGGGTTTGGTTGGATAAACATAATATGCCCTGGCCATTCACAAATGACCTGTTCGAAAACGCCACAATTTGACAGCGTTTGGCGCAGAAATTATTGAGCTAGTTTTGCACGTCCATAAATGACGTATAGACATAGCATTGCTGGCTGGTCTTTGAGGGTCCGGTGAGTGACCAATAGGCGATGCTGTAGCTTGGGTGATACTTGCCTGCAACGTGACAGTTGACAGACCCGGTACGGCTGGTCGAAACCAACTGCTCTATTGATCACTAGTACTGGCGCTGCGTTATGAGAGAGTACTTTCGTTTGGTGAGCACACAGTTGGGTGTGGCGTGTGTGTTCGCAATTAGTGGGCTGCGGTTAATGGGCTTGCGTTTGCGATGGAATGATGTGCGTTCGAAGGGTGCACCACGCCGTATGGATTCACACCATGGTACACACACGCACAAGATGCTCGCGCCTGACTCGCGCAAGTTGCTTATACAGGTGGGACAGCGGTTCACAAGTTATTTTTCGGTGCATACTGACTATCTGGCCAGGGTTTTCACAAATCCTTAGAATCCTTACCAACATTTCTAGTCCCCGTGAGTGGTGTTTCAGGTGTTTCGTACAGTTGACTATTGCCAAAGGGAACCATAGAGTATCCTGCGTTCGCAGGGTGACCGAGCTGAGTGCGGACGGCCGGGCCTTGCTTGCTGTGGAGGTGTGCGTTCGCAGGGTGACCGAGCTGAGTGCGGACGGCCGGGCCTTGCTTGCTGTGGAGGTGAAGAGGTGATTGCTTGCGGTCGGTCTCGCTGGGTGGGGGTGTTTTACTCTTTTTAGTCTGATCTGAAGGACTAGTTGTCATAGATGCATGCCCTTTATTTATAAGCCTCCCCGTGTGGATAGCTTATCTTGCAACTTTTATAACCTTCATATCTTTTGGGTTTAAGAAACATGCCTCTTGCAGCATTGCGCTGTCTAGGACATGCTGTGTACGAGGGTAGACAACCATGTTGTGTAAGGGTGATTGACATGTGCGATGTTACAGTGCAGTCGCGCAACTCCTGTTTGATCACGAGTATGTGTCATGGTGGAATGTCACGAAATTCACCCACTCGACACACCCCTCCGCACTGCGGGATGAGTAATGTACTTTGGTGTAGTTTTCGTACTTTATTTTGGGTGTGCTTCGTGTTAACCTGCACATTATGCTTTGAGTCAGATGCGGTAAATCCGTCACAGACCACTTAGTTGGTAACGTAGTACTTGATGGTAACGTACTGGCTGCTGTCGTACGCTGAACGAAGATCACGGGCCTATTGGACCAGCGATGAATGTTTTTGCCACAACCCTAGACGCCGTTGTGATGTCAAGTATGCTTCCTAGCTTCCAGTTACAAACTGACTTCAAAAATATCGGGTTGTCGCAAGTTGCACGGCAGCTACGCGGCTCCTAAGCTCCCACACACTGCTAATCGTCATCGCTCCCACACACTGCTACGTCGCTCCCACAACACGCAAAGGAACACACCAAGGAACACACTTTTACACTTGCAAAACAGCTGACTCAACATACCGTACACACACGTAACATGTTGTCTTCTCGCAGGCTAGCTACTCTGGCCCATCAAGTCGTACACCACCAGCTGCGCCAAATGCTAGCGCTCGCGGCCGGCACGCAACTATAGGGGCCCACCGGCGCAGGTCATCATGTCGCACCACGCGTCATGTAACGCATACGACAAGTAAAGCACATGCAAAGAAATAAATTCTTTAACGGAAACATGAGCAACCGCAAACATGGCCCCTTTTGGAGGGACGAACACGCCTTGCTTGCGTTGCGTCGTCGCTAACCGCACTCACACGTTCAATGGACTCCTGCTTCGACGCCGTCAAACCCCGAGCGACGCAAACAGAAACAGACATACAACCGACAACCGCTCGTCAACAGCTACACGCCTTATATGCACCTCCTCAAAACACAACCTGCTGTCCCTCTTTATTACTCTCTTGTGCCTAGCACGTCAGCTCAGTTCAGCGCTCTCTCCGCCCTTGCCGCTGCACCCTCACCACGTGTGCTATGCTCCGGGGGCAACTACTGCCTGCTGCCGGTCAGTGCGCTGGCCGCATTCGCCATGGTCTCGCCCGCCGCCGCGACGGCGTCGCCAGCCGCCGCCGCCACTGCGGGAAGCGAGGTCGCCAGCGGTTCTTGGATCACAGCCTCGCCTGCGGGGACGGGACGGCGCCAGCAGCGCACCGGCAGCCGACACCGTGGGAGCTGTCAGAGCCCCAGGCAGCGGCGGCGATGGGCACAACAGCGTCTCCTGGTGACGCGTTGTAAGCCTCAATATTGCCCTGTCCAAGCAAGCGCCAGTGCGTGTCTCCACACCTGACTCTGGCACTCCTCTACCGCGTGCACAGCCCGGCAAGGCGCAGTCTCCCCAGCCTGATCCAGGTGGCGCCATGGCGCCACCTGGCGCCAGTGTCACGTCCGGTCCGGCCCGGTTCCCTCGCCTGCTGCCTGCCGTTCTGGGACTCCAAACCGCCGGCCGCCGCGCACCAAGTGGGCAACGTCGCCCTAGCACATCCTCTGTGAGCCACGTAGGCTCGTCTGCAGCCGCGTTCGCCGCCAACGAATCATGACCGCCGCTACGAATCACGACCACACGTCTGCAGCCGCGTTCGCCGCCAACGAATCATGACCGCCGCTACGAATCACGACCACACGTCTGCAGCCTGGAAAGTCCGCGCCCCCGCGCCCGCTGCAGGAAGCGCCGCCCCCGCCGACACCGCCGCACCAAGGGCTGCGGCTCCGGCGCCGCCGAAAGGCCCCGTCAGACGCGGCTGCGGCATCGGCGCTAGCAGGTCAGGGACGGACCGTCGTACAGTCCCGACTTTTGCCTTCCGGGCCTTATTACCCCGCGTGTCCATCGGCGCACCTGCGGGCAACGCCGCCGCGCCCGCGCGGCCCCCCGGGAACAGGTAGGCGCCGGCTCCTGTGAGCTGTATGACGCCAGCGGTGATGCCGAGCAGGGGCCCGAAGAAGCCGGTGGGCAGGAGCACGTCGCATGTGAAGTGCACGGCGCCTCGCAGCCAGCTGGGGACTCGCCGCCTGCAAGCCAGCCTAGGGCGATTCGGCGGGGCAACGCAGCGGAAGGCTATCAGCAGGCAGGCCGACAGGGTAGGAGGCCGCCGACAGGCTAGGCGGTACGGCACGCCACCTAGCCGTGCCCTGTGGGGATGGCCTAAACGGCTAATGGGCCGATATCACCGGTTCGAATCGGTGTGGTCTCTTGCAGTCCTCGTGTTTTCGAACCACCAAATCGGGCCCCCTCGCCCCCCCGCCCGCCCGCCCGGCATGCATGCAGGCCCCTGGCCGCCCACCTCCTGAGGGCCGCCTTCAGGGTGTGCAGAAGCGCCGACGCCAGCGACACCCGCACGGCCAGGTACATCGACAACCACCGCGCGTGCGCTGCACATAGGCTGCGTGCAGGAGGGGGCCCGGGGCACAAGGTGAAGGTGGGGGGCACAAGGTGAAGGGACGGGGGCCTTTAGGAAACAGTAAGGAACACGTCTTGCGGTGAGGATGGCGGGCCGGCACGAACCACGGCGGCCCCCACCTCTTGAGTCGCGCCTTCACCAGCTCCTCCGTCAGGTAGACCGGGACCATGAGGGCGCCTGGCAGGTACGGCAGGTGCGGCAGCAGCGGCGGCAGGCGGTGTGTCGGACACTGATCCGTGAGACAAGCTGGCTAGGGGATTATGGAGGAGCTCGCTCTACGTATACCAGCACCCACCACACGCACGGCATGACGTGCCCACCACTCCGTCGGCTGTCCACATCCCAGCCGCGCCCCTTCCGCGCCCCTCCGCCTACCCGTGCTCATCTCCACAGCCACCTGCTCGCTCAGCCGCCGACCAGAGTCACTGGACAGGAAGTCGATCACGCCCGCCTGAGGTGTCGACAGGTGGGAGCGTGGAGGCGCTGGCTGCGGGGCGAAGCCGGAATCGGTCGCGGTTTGCTGACAGCTATTGCGGCAGGCCATGCCGTACAAGGCCAGCCGCTTTCACCCTCCCTGGCCCGCTGCCCGCCCGCATTCGCCCCCGGCATCAACATGGTCACGTGCGCACTCACATTCCCCCAGCTCACCTACGGTATGTCAGTGGCCAGGTTCCAACCGCACACCCAACCGCGCGCACAGCCGTACATCCAACCTACCGTAACGGCGCGGTTCAGCTCGCGCAGGCCCCGCACGGGCCCCTCCACCGCCCGCTCCGCCAGCCCGCCCAAGGCACCTCCGGCTGACGACAGGGCCGCCGCCGCAGCAGCAGCGGTGCCGCCGCCGCTCCCCGCTGCATGGCCCCCCACCAGATGTGGCGTTACGCGGCGTGGTGGCACGGTGGCGGTGGCGGTGCTGGCGGCGACCCCGTCGGAGCCGTCTCCGCCGCCGGTGGGGCCGTCCTGGCCACCGAACAGCCAGCTCCACGCTACATAGCGGGGTATGACAGGAAACCCGTGGGTCGGCACTGAGAAAAGTGGAACCGATTACAACACATGCCAGGGGTGTAGACAGGGAGTGGGTCCAGGGAATGGTATGAGGGCGGACAGCGGACGGCGACCTCCGAAGTACGAAACGAGAGAAGCAAGTGGCCCGGTGTGGGTTCTTCACAGGTTTGCTGGGGCGCGCCCCTCCCTTGCATGCATCCCCGAAACCCCAACGCCGCGTCCTCTCCGTGGACTTCCTCGCTATCCCCCACCCCACGCATGCACATTGGGTGGGTCTCGCAGCCGCTTTCGGGATATAGGGACTGCCTTCTTGTAGGCTTGTGAGTGCCGTTGTAATGTCGCCGCGTATCCTTGGTGCGAGCCAAACGCCGGGAATGGACGCTTGCCGGTCAAGGTGTGTAAAACTCAGCCCCCGCGCTACGTGGATTCGAGGCCACGCCGAGCTGACGGCCGGTGGTCAGCAGGAGTGTGTGTGTGTGTGTGTGTGTGTATGTGTGTTTTAAATATGCTGAGCTGAGCTGTGTATGTGTGTGTGTTTGTATGCAATGTCGTGCCGCCACCCTGTCGCACCTGCGGTGAGGGACCCAACGCCCGCGGGCTGTACGTCTTCCGTCTCCTCCCCTTCCAGCTGGGCTCCGTCATCTTCCAGGTGCCACCCAACCGGCTCTCCCTGCTGCAGCTGCTGCTGCTGCTGCTGGGCTGGCCAGCTGAGCCCGAACGCCGCAGCCTGGATGGCGCTGCCTTCTTCGCCAGATGAGCTGCTGCCGCTGTCTGAAGAGCTCGAGCTGTGCTGCCGATGGTGGAAGTGCTCCAGGTTGGGGGGCTGCTGTTTCTGTTGGATTGCCGAGGGGTGCTCCGGCGGCACGGCCGGGTTCTGGGCAGCTTGCAACCAGGCCTGGGGAACGGGTGCAAACTGCTGCTGCTGCACGTGTTGCGGAACTTTGCCTGAACGAGCTATGGATTCGATGGAGGCTGCTGTTGAGGATGAGAGTGGCAGGCCGAACGCGCCAGCCGAGCGGCGGTCCCGGCGTGAAGCGCTCTGGCGAGGAGTGCCGCTAGCACGGGTTGACCCCGTCGCCTGCTTTTTTTGACGCCAATTCTGTTTCGCTCTTGACGCAGAGCCGTTGCTGCGGGTACTTGCATTGTTCTTGTTGATGCTGGCCGGTGCCTCGTCCTGGCATCGCCGGTTCCCGGTGACAGTGCGAACCGCCCATGACCCCGCTTTCGCTGCTAGAAGATGTGTAACTACCAGCTGTAAGACACCAAGCTCCATGTTACCACTTTATGCGAGAAGTGGCGCTTGTCGATGCGACGTCACATAACGACCGGGCACGGCCCCTTCCTAAAAGGGCTCTAGATGCCACAGCTAGCTGCCTCGCGCTTAAGAAATTGACGGCTTTCAGAAAGTGCCCACTAGGACACCCAAAAAGCCGTTCGTATGCCGACTACCAGGGTCTAAACATTCAACAGTCTCGTAAAAAAATATCTAGACATCTAGACATATTGAGCCGCGGGCGATCTATTTGTCGCAGTAACGTTTGTATTGGACAGAACGCGGCCTACTTGGTTACTTTGCAGGCGTGCCTACGTCACTGGAAGTTCCAGGAGCCTGTCTGTAACTTATGCGTTCAAGTTTAAGGCTCCTATTTACAGTCATACGTAAAATTGTACCTACTTAAAGTCATACGTAAAATTGGACCTATTGCAGTCATACGTACCTTTAGGAAACGGTAGATGACGTCATTGCCGTCCCGGTCATCTCTCCCACACCAAATACCCTCTTGCGGTCCACCACACGCAAAGCGAGCACCGTTAAGTGTCGGTGCCCTAAAGCTTGTGGCCTTCCGAAAAGCTTGAATGCTCCCGTATGCTCCTTGTCGATCACGCGTACGCTCCTGCATGCGCTCCATGTTCCCATGCGTAGGCCAGAACAGGGGTGTGATGGCGGGGACGTGGAGTGCGTTACAGGGACCGAAACCCCCGGGGGCCCAGGGCATGTGCCATCACTTGGGGCGTAGACTGCAAGAGCGGGGTTTCCGTGTCAACCAGGCTAGTTGGCGAGGGGGTCATCGAGTGGGTGCTGCTGAAGGCTGAAATGAATGGTCGTGCTAGCTGACGACGACATGGAATTGAACAAGGATGTCCCATGAGCCCGAACCTTTTCGGCTTCTACATTGAAGTCATCGATGACCACGTAATGGCAAAGAATGAGCACGATGGCACAGACGTGAGGACGCAAGACTGCCTTGGAACTGCTTGGACCAGCGTGGACTGCCCACTGATTGTCCGATGGCCGAAGACTTCCCTTGCTGTTCTACGCAATGCTCTGACTGTTCTGCAGGTACATGTCCAAAGTCTTCCAATAATTAATGTCAGCCAGTTTGTGCAGCCGTATTCCGTGTGCCATCCAAAGCTGAAGGTGACTATTACAGAGTTTGAGGTCATAGGTACCTCCGCGTATCGTTCCGTTGTCGTCAGTATGCTTTACGGTTCGTGCACTCGTGTCCCAAGTGCATCCGGTCCAGCTCTCAGCCATCCCAGTGCAGCAACCTGGCGCACTCCGGCGCACCTCGCCCCCTCAGGCCCCCTCCGCGGCACTGGGCTTGTGCGCCCTGCATGCGGAGATGCGCTTCACTCGTTTTCCATTCTCTTGCAAACTCAACATGTACAACCATATGGATACCCGACACTAATGAGCGCCGCATTGGGTTGACCTGATTTTGTTACCGTCCAGAAAGCCACAAGGCAACCCGATTTGAAGCGTGAGATCAGATGCCTGGTTGACTACAATGTCTGCTAGACATTTTGGCAGCCAGACTTGTTGAAGCACACTACAATGCAGCTCGTCCCGGAAGCAGCATTATAGCTGCCGAAAACCGCAGCGTTCAGGAGAAAGACATGGTCGGCTGGAGTAAGAATTCAGTCCCGAAGCCCGAATCAAGCAGCTTGACCTTGTACATCGATGCACAGCTATCCAAAGGGAGTCAAGGGCGGAGAAACATTGCGCCACGTTGTATGTCCGTGCCTCGCGGTACTTACATACAGAGGTTTGCCACGAGGTTTGCGCGCCTTAGCGAGTCTAAGGAACGGCACGAGATAAGAGGGCTATTTCGCAAATCAGGTAGAGAAGTTTGTGGGTTATACCTTTTACGGTTTGGTAGAGTTCCTTCATGCATATCGCTACAATGCGGCAGTCCTGTCTTGCGGCTGAATTGGTTACCGGTATGACCGTTGCCTGGATTGCGCTTAACTCCCGCATCGTGATGAATTTGTATGCGTGACCTGTGCTGGCATAGTCAATGAATATCGATAAACACCAACATGCTTCACGGATGTTCTAAGGTACCGATTGATAAATGACGGGCAAACTTATAAGAAACGCCAGGAGCGGCACATAAAAGCGAGTTCACCGTATGACAACAGTACTCGCGCGTTGATGCAGGCACGTTGTGTTCATCAATGTTATAGGGTCGGAGTGTCGGCGACGAGCGAGGAGTCGCGTCGCCTGGCATCGACAATTATGCCAAGTGGCTTCCGCGGCAGTGGGGGCCGTGTGAGCTGTAGCTAATATAAGCTAGTTTGCAAAAATACGATATTATTGCTCTTATTGTATATAGCAGCTCCTGGTGATCTTACAGCTGAGGAGGGCCGAAGACGCAGGCAATACTAAACATCATATACTTCTCGGGTACACACCATATAAATGCAGCAATTGCGGTCATGAAAATAATAATCATTGTGATTGAGTTCCTTTAGTATCAAGCTTCGCGGGAACACCCCCTTACACCTCCCGAGGGACTTCGCGAACCGTCTGTCAATCGACGAGATTAGCTGTAAAAGCGAGTTATGCAGATCCACGGCTGAGGGTTAAGGAGATTTCCAACATTAAGGTGCATCATTGCACGGCTCACTTGTGGAGTCAACGGCCCAGGTCGACATCAAATTACAACATCGTTACACAGTAAATCGCGATACGGTACGGGAAACGACGTATCCGGTTGCAGGGTAGACCTGTAGCAGTTCATGCTCATCACCAGGTTGCAGCGGACCATTACTGCGATAACTGTAATTCGTGGTTTATGTTGGGTTCCATGGCTACAATAGGCTGCCTGCCGTGTCGTCTGCGGACAGTCCGAACTTACAGGAGCCCTTCAGGTACGCAAATATGGCATTAAATTTTCATTCGGCAAACAAGCATCTCGGTTGGGAAGTCGCGATGGAGACGACATGGGGCAACCTGTGGACAAATATTTCACCGAGGCCAGGACCTCTACGCTGATAGCTCCTCTGCCAAGCGCATCAACGGGTACCTTCACAAGCTCACCTTACCGGGCCAGTTGCGGTGTAAAACGATGCAATCAAAAGCGTGATAAATAATCTTGCCCAGCAGACGCGTAATGTATCAGCACGCATGACCTGAGAGTGCCTCGCTAGAGTTTTAGCCCAGACAGCAGCACTTTTGTGCGACAAGCATGACTAGAGGGCCGGTTACGGATATTTGACATTTGGCAAGGTCGCTGATTTCCGAGGCAAAATCGACGCATCCTCAAAACCATTCCAGTTTTAACACTCTACAAACGATCACTGAATGATCCTTTGGCTTGGTTTGTAAACACACTTTGCCGGTGAATGACTTGCGCGCCGCGCCTCCGCCTTGTCTGAGCCGTACATAGGGTACCGCCCAATCGAAAAATAATCTTTGAAGCCTTTTCTGCATATCAATTTGGCCACATAATTAGCATACGTCTCAGGATGGCGTACCACCATACTTGAGAGTGCTCCGTTCACACATATCCAACCTGTCGGAGATAACGAAAGCTGGCGCCCCCTGCAGCTCACCAGCGGGCCGCCGGCTGGCCGGCTGAACACATGTCGGGGGCGCACGCAGATCCGTCGGCCCACCACGACTGGGACCCGGAGGAGTACGCATGGGATGGGGTAAGACTGGCTTGTGAGGTAACCTGACCGCAGCAAGCTTCGGCGCCCTTCACGTAGGCTTGCCACCTTGCATATGCAGGTGACGCTCACAGCGGCGCGGAGGCCCCGTCAAGGTAGCTCGCGCTCACATTGTGTGCTCGCTGTACGCTTAGAGCATCCAGTCGACCATGGTCATTCTAGGCATGGAACTTGTTGTATTTGGTTGTGCTGTGGAATTATCGCCGTTTGCTTTGACCGCCAATTACGACAAGAGTGTGGGAATCCGTTACAGGATTGCGCGCCCACGCCGCCGCGGACACCTCGGCTTACTCCGAGTATCTCGAACAAGAAGTCCCTATGTTGATGAGTCGGCCGCCTGTTGGTGCGCTGTCAAAGGCGCAGAGGCTGGTCTGTCAGGTAAGCGTCTAGCGAGCGACCGAGGACCGAGGCTTTGCCGCGAGGTGGAGCCCACCCGCCATGGGATGCGCCAAGGTCTTTTGGGTTTCATGTCGTTGCAGCTAAGCTGACGAAGACCCTGCGCTTTTCCTACAACGCCCTTTTTGCCTAAAGTTTGCGGCTGTGCTCCTGCGTGCCGCAGATTCAAGGTTGCAACCGCAGCCTTCAAAACAGCAAGCTTTATTACCAGGTACACGGGGGGAGATGTTGCCACGTTGGCCGTTCTCTGAGGCCGTAACCGTACTCGTTGTCGCCTCTCCTTGTCGCACTTCGCCACTCACCTCCTCCCACGCTCCGAGCTCCTCCGGCCGCGCCGCCGCCAAGCATGCCCCGTCTCGTCCCATCAACTTTCCGAACCCCTCTCCGCTCACGCCCCGAATCCTGGCTGCCTGGTGCCCTGCCTCCCAAACGCGCGCAGCGCTTTAAACTCTGCGAGGATCACCTCAAATCTCCCGCCATCTCCATCGATGGCGTGCTGTCGCGGCTCTGCCAGCAGTGCGGCCGCTTCCACGAGCTCTCTGCCTTTGAGGGCAAGAAGCGGACCTGCCGGGCCCAGCTGGACCGCATCCGCAAGGCCAAGGAGCAGCGGAAGCGCAACGCCGGCAGCTCTGAGAGCCCGGAGCGTGACGTCGACGCGGAGGGTGAGGACACCATGGCGGTGGACACCCTGCCCGGTGCGGGGCGGGATGGCGGCGGCGGCGGCAGGTCCAGCGGCAGCGGCTTCAGTGGTACAACGAGCAGTGGAAGCGCCAACGCCGGCGCCGCAGCCGGAGCCCAAGCTGTCGGAGTCACCGCGAAGCGAGCTCCGCTCGCCAAGCCTAAGGGACCGGTGGACGTGCGAGCCAGGGGCAGGGGCAATGGCGGCGGCGGTGGCGGCGGCGGTGGTGGCCCGGCGGCTGCTCTGCCGCCGGACGGCCCGATCGTGTCGATGCCTCCGGAGGGGCGCACGCTGACAGACGCTCGCATGGGGTACGGAAGCAGCTTTGAGGGCGGCGGCGCGGCCTTGTACCACGTCCCTTCGTCGGTGGAGGCCGGGGGCGGTGGCGGCGGCAGCAGCGCCAGCGGCGGCGCGGCGGTGGTGGGCTCGGGCGATGATGTCACGGGCGGCGCCCTACTGCCCACGAGGCACTCGGGCAGCCCGGCAGATGCGGCGGCGGCGGCGGTGGCGCAGCAGCAGCAGCAGCGCCAGCATCCCCTGCAAGCAGCTGGTCAGTACCCACCGCCGCAGGCGCCGCCGATGAGGGGAGCGCCGGGCGGTCAGGACGTGTTCAGCCAACGGGGCGGACCCGGGCTTGCGGCTGGACTCATGGGCACCCCAGGCGGCGGTGTGGGCTCCGGGGCTGCGGCCGGGACCGGAGCCGCCGCCGCGGGCTCGCACTGGGCCTCCCAGTCCCTGTCCCTCAGCGGTCAACCGCTGCTGCGTGCGGCGCTGGCTCCCTCGGCCCCGGCGGGCGCAGCGGGGGGACAGATGCAGGCCTTATGGCTGAGCGGCGGCCGTACAGGACCTGGATCCGGCATTGGAGCGGGGCACCCCGCGGTAGCGACAGCTGGTGTGGGCGGCGGGGCCAGTTTGCCGGGCAGGGGCGCGGCCATCCCTGGTGGGGTGGGCCTGGCCTTTGGCGTCGCGGCAGAACCTTGGGGGGGCTTCCAGAGCAGCAACTACCCCGGTCCGGGCGCCCAGCGACTCCACAACGCGCCTCTGTGGGCGGACTACCCAGGACTGCAAAATTTCTCTTCGTCTGGCCAGGCACACTACGGCCTGAATCAGCACCCCGGCGGTCACCCGCACCAGCAGGGGCAGGCCCCAGCGACCAGTCTGGCCAATGCGGCCGAGGACGCTCTGGCGGAGGGCTCACTGGTGGGATGCGGCGGTGGTGGTGGAGGAGGTGGTGGAGGCGGCGATGTGGACCTCGAGCTGCAGAGCATGTTGGACGAGCTAGGACAGCATGCCCTCAGTGAGCAGCAGCAGCACGGCGGGCTGGTGCTTATGCCTCCAGCGGGGGCCCTGGCGGGCCAAATGGCGGTGGCGACCGTGCTGGCAGGCGGTGGTGCTGGCGGCGGCGGCCGCGGAGGAGGCGGCGCCGCCAATAATCTGCTGCTGGGCGCCGGGAGCAATGGCACCGGCGGCGCTATGTCGGTCAGTTACCCGCAGGGGGCAGGAGCAGGCGGCGGCGTGTTCATGATGCCGCAGCAGGTGGGTGCTGTAGGTTGCTTTGGTTGCGGATCGACGGAATGGGTAACGCTGCAGGGGCCGTCCTTGGCGGCCGGTTCATGTTTGGCCGTGTTGGATGGGCCGTCCCCAGTCGTACCGGTTGTGTCCCCAGTCGTACCGGTTGTGTCCCCAGTCGTACCGGTTGTGTCCCCAGTCGTACGGTGTGTGTCCCCAGTCGTACGGTGTGTGTCGCTGGGAGGTTCAGCGAGGCAAACAGGTGATTGAAACTACCACCACCGCATTCCTCCCCCAGCCGGCCTTGTGTTTTCCTGCGCGCGCCGCCCCTTCACGCCGCCCGCTACTCCAACCGCAATTCCCAATGGGGACCATGTTTGACCGGGTTCTGCTGATACCGTAGCTGCAGCAGACCTTCCCCCGCATTCCCCTTCGTCTTCCCCTTCCCCCCCCCTAACCTATGTCGTGTAACCGGGTCTTCTCGGCCTTCCCCCTACCGCCCCGTCTCCTTGCCGCGCCTTTTCTCTGGACCACCACCTTCATCGCCCTAGCTTTGTCGGCCGTGAATTCGCGGATTCTCTTATCCCTCCCATCCTTCCCACGCCGCTCCAGGACGCGCAGCACCCCTCGTCGGGCTCTCCTGGCAGCGGTCAGGAAGGCGCGGCTGCGTCTTCGCCGTCAGCCGGGACCCTGATGCCGGCGGCGTCGCGGCCCCCGCACTTGATGACACCGGAGGGGATCACAGCCGCCGCGTCTGCACTGCTGAGCGGTCAGGCGACCGGCAGTGCCTCTGAGGTGTGGGAGAAGCTCAAAACCATTAGCAAGAGCTCATCAGCAGGATCGGGAGCGGAGCTCATGGAGATCTACGAGACAATGATGCAGCAAGGAATGCTGGGCGAGGGACATGGCAGCGCTGGTTCTGCTGCTGGCCCCATGGCCGGCATCGCGAATGTCGGCGTTGTGGGCATCACCGGCTGCGCAAGTGACATGCTGGCTCTGCAGGTGCAGCAGCACCAGCGCCACCTGCAGCAGCAACACCAGCAACAGCTGCAGCTGCAGCAACAGCTGCAGCAGCAACAACAGCAACAACAGCAGCAACAACAGCAGCAACAGCAGCAACAGCAGCAACAGCAGCAACAACAACAACAGCAGCAACAACAACAGCAACAGCAACAACAGCAGCAGCAACAACAGCAGCAGCAGCAACAGCAGCAGCAGCAACAACAGCAGCAGCAGCAGCAGCGCCAGCAGCAGCTGCACCTGCAGCAGCAGCAACTGCAACTACAGCAGCTGCAGGGGCAGGGGCAGCTAGGCGGCCAGCTAGCAGCGCCGCACCTGATCCACCAATCCCACCAGCAACACCAGCAACAGCAGCAGCAACAGCAGCAACAGCAGCAACAGCAGCAGCAGCAGCAGCAGCAGCAGGCGGCGGCGCAGTGCTCGATCCCTCAGAGGCAGGCCATGGGCGGCTGGTCTGCTGGCGGCAGTGGCACCAGCCACCTGCCCGGGGGAGGCTCCATGGTGGCGGCACACGAGGGCGGCGGCGGCGGCGGCGGCGGCCCGGCGTACGTTCCGCGCGACACCATGAGCCGCGTCACCCTCAAGCTCATGAACTGCCTGCCGGATGATCTGCCGCAACCGCTGCGGGCGAACCTGCAGCGCTGGGTGGCGTCAGGCTCTGCGGCGGAGGTGCTGCAGGCGTGCATGCGGCCAGGTCAGTGCGATCAGTACGACAGTATGACACTGTCGTGCCGCGGTCGACGCGGCGTCGAGTTTGGTTTGTGTATTGGCCGGTCCTTGCTGCCAAGTTGACAACTACATAGCTGATCGCGCTGCTTCGTTGATCCGGGTTGCCTCTGCTGTCGTGTCGCGCGTGTGTCGGAGCCGGGACTTTAAACCGCCACGGATCTGCATCTGGTTTGGGGTTTCGGAGCCTCCAAACCCTGGCCCCCTTCCCCCTGCTTAAGGCTGTCTGGAGCTCGTGATCGATGTGGTCCACAGCTGCTCCCCCCTGGAGTTCACCTCGATCGCCATGGCGCATGGACGAGTAGATCTGGCGCAGAGAGCGCTCAATCGGATCGTGAGCGACAAGCTGGCGGCGGGTGAGGCAGAGTGGGGGCGGGCCGGCGGTGATGGGGAGGAGGCCGGCGGTGATGGGGAGGAGGCCGGCGGTGGTTGCAGCAGCCAGTGCTGAACCACATCTGCTCCCCCAGCGCACAGCTCGCGCATGTTACTCGAGCCAGCGGGCGCTTGACAGGCATGCTGCTTTGTCGTATGAAACGTCTCGACAAAACGACAGTAAGAAAACATAATGCCGAGCAGTGGATATCCATGCGAGCTTGGAAGATTGAGTGCGTAATACGCAAATCGGATTGGTCCCTTGGTATTCTTGGGAAGGCCCTTCCGCTTGCCTAGCTAGCAAATGCGGCTATGAGGCCCTTCCGCTTGCCTGGCTCCCACGACGCACACAGGCGCCCATCGCGACGACTCCCAACCGCCAGCACCCCGTCCCGGCCCCACCTCCGCCTGAGCTGCTCCTCCCGCCCGCCCCCTCTGTGCTGCGCAGACAACGAGATTGTGCTCGAGGTCGGCGACCTCGTGCTGTCCGCTCCACCAGGCGGCCAGAAGCAGGCCGTGATTCGAACCTGGGAGGAGGCATCGGTGGCGTTCGCTGATGCCGACGGCGTGCAGCCAGGTGCCGGTGGCAACGACCAACAGCGCCAGGTGCGCCGCGCCCACGGGTCGCCGGCAGCGTTAGGCGAAGCAAGTTCGCCGGATTGCTCTGGGGCCACGTCTACCGGTGCGGCCAAGACCAAGTCAGTGAAGCCAAAGATCCGGTCGTGCTCGCTGGTGTGTGCCAGGAGCGGTGAGTGGGGCCTGGGGAGGGGCCCTTGTCCTAACCGCATCGGAGCCCTTACCGCATCAGGGTCGCTCGCCGGCCCCGCCCCGCCATTGCTCGTTCCATATGACAAGCCCCTTACACGCGCCGCGCTCACCCCTTTCTCGCCGTGCCCGCAGCGCCCGTCATCACCTTCAACCTGACGGGCGAGGGCCTGGCGGATCCGGACGTCGTCATTTGCGCGCGGATGGGGGGGCAGCGCGTCAGTCTGGCGTCAAGCAAGCTGCGCCCGCTGCAGCCGCTGGCCGATCAGGAGGGGGTTGCAGGCGCACCGTTGGCGCGCGTCGCGCTTCAGGTCATGCCCGTGAGGCAGGCGGGCCTGCTGGTTGTCGAGGCCCGGCGCGGTCGGCTGCTGGGGCAATGGTGGCCGGTGCTGGTGGTGCCGGAGGCGCTCATTGCGGGGGAGCTCAATGGCATGGCAATGGAGGCCGCGGCGGCGGCGACGGCCGCGGCGGTGGCGGCTGGTGCGCCCTCCACCGACAGCGGCGGCGGCGACAAGATGCCAAAATGGTGGGTTTCGGTTCCAGATCGATTCCAGATCGGTTCCACCGTCCACACGTGCTCAGTGTCGTTGCCCGGCCTTGCAGTCGCAGTGTGCGACCCAACCTCCCGCTGCGCTGCTGGAGAGCCCGATGAGCGCTGTCCGGTGCTGCTGCCTCCCGCGCCAGCTCCCCCTGAGCACCCACAGCGCGCCGCCGGGTCTCGGCCCCGCGCACCGCTCTTGTGCGCAGCTCCTGCCGTGCTATCTGGTATCCCCCGCGTCTGCTGCGCCGGCAACCCACCGACCTGTGTTCCCTCCCTGACGTTCTCCGCGCTGTTTCAGGATTCGGTCTTTCCTTGTGGATCTTGGCCAGGTCTTGGACTGGGTCGGATGGAGGAACGTCGAGGATGAGGGTGCGCAGCAGGGCAGCGAAAACAGCTGCTCCGTGGACCTGTCCGGCTCGGGCGAGACGTGGGGCAGTGGTGCAGGGGAGTCGCCCGGCCCCGGCGGCGCGGCTAGCGGCAACAGCGGCAGGATGGTGAGGATCCTAGCGGACGACGGCGCGGGCCGGGGCGGGGCTGTAGTTCGTACACCCTGGTTAGCTGCTCCCACATCACCTCCTGCTCGCGGCACCCCTCCTCTTGTTTAATGGTTCTTGGTTGCAGCACCTAACTGAACCTAACTGAACCTCCGTAACCGTTAACCGAATTGAAAGCACACCACCACCTGTCCGTCTTTCTGCCCGGCCCCCCGCCTGTGTCCTACCCGACGCGCAGGTAGGCTCGCCGCTAGTTTCCGTCGCCGAGGTGCCCGCGTTACCCCCGCCGGGCAGGGGCAGGCTGCTGCCCCTGGCCGCATCCACCATGGCCGGCGCCTACCGCCGCCGCGGTGTTGAATTGGGCGTGCCCGGCAGTCCCCACTGGCTCCCACATCGAGATGTAGCGGGCAGCAGCGGGCACGCCTCCGCCGGCGTATCGCGCGACTCGGCGGCCGCGACCGTAGACGGCAGCTGGAATGTCTCCTGCGACAGCCAGGCAACCGTGGGTGGCTCCAGGAGCACCTTTCGCAGCGGCGGTGACGGCGGCGCGGGGGATCGGCGCTGCGATTACAGCCGGGGGGAGGACGGCGACAACGAGAGTGGGGACATCTGGAGCGCACGCGCGCTTGCGGCGCTGCGTGACGCGGAGATCAGCCTGGAGCGGCGGCTGTCGTTCAAGGCATGCAGGCTGCTAGCCTTCTGCGTAGTCCGGTGAGTTGGGCGGGCTGCCTCCTGGGCGGGGTGCCTGATCAGGAGGGCTGCCCCCTGGGCGGCGTGCCTATTTCAGGGGGCCTGCCTGCCGCCGCCTTTTGTTTTGGCGAACGCGAAGCGTGGTGCCCTCGCGTGCGCACGCGTCTAAGTGCAGGAGTAGCACCTGGATCCTGCCATCTCCGCCCCTGCTCCTCCCCTCGCCCACCGGTTTTTTCTGCAACTCCCCCACCCAGCTAGGTTTCGCCCTCCGTTTCCCAAACCTTGTAACCGGGTCCTGTCGCACCCCTCCCACCACCTACCGCTCCGCAGCGGCCTCATACAGACGGCCGCGCTGCTGTGGAGCCTGCTGACGGTGCAAGGCATGGCGGTGGGCGCAGTGTTCGACAACGCGCTGTACGACGGTGACGGGCTGCTGTTGTGTGCCGTACGGTCCCGCTCCCGCGCGATGGTGGAGGCGCTGCTGAGTCGCGGCCAGGGCGCCTGGGCGGCGAGGGACGTGTCGCGTATGGGTGAGTGAGGCAGCAGAACAGAGCGAGGCGACGGTGGGCGGGCAGGAGGCAGGACCTTGGGGGCGAGAGTGCACTCATTGCTTTGTTGGCTTGCTCCGCTTGTTTGTGGTGATTTAGATTGCGGGGTTTAGATATTGGAGTGCCGGTCCAAGGCGAGAACACCGAAAACACATGTCTCCGCAATTTGTGGTGATATAGTGTGCCTAGGTATGCGAATGCTGCAATTAAACAGGCACGCGCAAGCTGTAGATAAGCGCAATTACGCTAGCCCTGCCGGGACTTGACCCTCCAACCCCATTCCTGACCCCGGTGTCGGCAGGCCCCATGGGTCTCTCTCCCCTGCACGTCGCCGCCTCCCTACCCGGCTGTGGCGAGGTGGCGGAGGTGCTGCTCCGATCCGTACGTGGCGCCCCACAGCTGTGGTTCATGCTGCGCGGCTCGTGCAACTCCACACCCGCCCAGTTGGCGCTTCGCTTCGGCCACGGAAGCCTCAACACGATTGCCCTGCAGCTGCTCAAGGCCTCCGTGGGCCCGAGTTTCCGGAGCGGCGCAGTGGCCGGTGCCTCGTCCTCAACGGAGGACGACGCCCAGAACGCTTTGTGCTTCGGCAACACAAGTGGCGGCATGATCACGCGTCAGCTGCTACAGGCGGCAGCAGACCTGGGCCTGGGGCCGCCTCCGTTGTCGCAAAACAAAAGCGCATCCCACACCCAGGGCTCGGGTGCCAGCTCCCCTGTCACCAGCGACGGGAGCGACGGGACCAGGCAGGGCTGGGAGGCGGGCACGGAGTTCCAACAGGAGGAAGGCGGCCAACAGGAGGAAGGCGGCCAGCAGGAGGAAGGCGGCCAGCAGGAGGAAGGCGGCCAGCAGAAGGAAGGCGGCCAGCAGGAGGAAGGCGGCCAGCAGGAGGAAGGCGGCCAGCAGGAGGAAGGCGGCCAGCAGGAGGGAGGCGGCCAACAGGGGGTGCTGGATCAGCCAGCGGCGCAGCAGCAGGACAGCACCGGCAGCGGCAGCGCCGGGAGAGTCCTTGCCCCTGGGCCTTCCTCGGTGCTGCAGATGCCTCCAGGGGGGGCCTTGCAGGTTGAGAAACGGAGCCAGCAGGAGGAGGTCGGGGAGATCGAGCAGCAGCAGCAGCCGGCACTAGCAGCAGCGCCTGGTCCGTCGAGTCCGCCTCTGGAGGAGCGGCTGGACGTACACCAGGCGGCGCCGATGAGCGCAGCGCGCTCGGCTCTGGCGAGCTGCGACTCAATGACGGCGGCAGCGCTTCGACAGCCTTCGATAGCCTCCGTGCCGGTATCAACGTCGTCGGATCGTGAGGCCAGCAGCGGCGGCCGCAGCGACGGCCACTCGCCGCGGGCTGGGGCTGCTGGCGCTGCAGGCTCGTCGAAGCTCAAGAACTGGCTCAAGGGCCTGGTGCGGGGTGCCAAGGGGCCAAAGTCGGGGGCCGGCCGGTCGGACAAAAAGTAAGGAAGGCTTGGGTCGCAGAACCCCTGGCGGCGCGGCTTGTGCAGCGGTGCACTGAAGTGCTGTCCTGTCTGTCCTGACACTGTACGTGACGGAACGGTACGGCATGGCGTGTACGGCGCTGATGAAAACGGAGAGGGCAACAAACAGACCCCGTGACCGGGGTGCTGCTGGCGCTGGAGGACAGCCCAGGAGGGGTTGAGGAGACCTTTGTCACACGTTGCTGCATGCATCGCAGCCAGCGCCAGCCCGCGGCCTGGATGTGTTGTCCGCACTGCGGCACCGGCAAGCTTGGTGGCGTGTTTTGGGAGCGTTAGGCGGGGATCATCATGGGTAGGGAACTGCAGGTCGTAAAACATTTTCGATGACAACTTAGGATCTGGGTTGGACCTCGCGGCGTGCGGAGATTAGGGCGCCAGTCGGAAGGGCTGACGCGCGAGTAAAAGCAGCGGCGGCGCGTGCAGCGGCGGAACCGGCGCTTGTACGGCACGTCGTACAGCATTTGCATTCAGGCATGGAGGCCTTGACACGACACGGGCGCTGTGGTGCCCCCGGTGGCAGCAGCACACGTCGCCCCCTGTGCCGTGTGCTGCTGCGGGCTGGTGAGGGCGTGGGTTCGGATTCGTGTGGGTTTGCATAGGCCGTAGGGAGACCTGCTTGTTCACTTGGAAGTTTGTCGACGGGGCGAGGGTTGCGTCTGTGCGGAAGGATCTACGGGTTGCCTAATGGGGGTGGGTCCGAATGCTGTCGAGCGCATTTCATATCTTGCTGGCGTTTGTATGGGTGTGCCCGTGCACGCGGCTGCTGTGCTTGGCAGCCGTGTGCTGGTCAGCAGTAGCGGGGTGCTGTTCAGCAGTGGCGGCAGCAGCAGCAGGTTAAGCAGCCAAATAGTACCTGAAGGGCCACGCTGGCGTGCCGCTGCACGTGCATGTTTCGACCTCTTTCGGTGCGTTTGGATTTGAAAGCGCACAGAGCCCCGCAGTGGGCGTTAGGAAGGCATGAAGGTGTGTGCGCGCCGACCCGACGCGTCGCACGAAAACTAAGATCGAGGCAGCCGGCGCGGCCGGTTGTCAGGGCTCGTAGAAGTTGGCGGCGGCCGCCAACACCCCTTCGGGTTGAGATGTTGCGGTGGTGTGGGCAGTGAGAGGTTGCGGGTCATGATCCCGCGTGGGTGGAGTTGGGGGCGGCTCCCTTCGCCACATCCCTCGTTAGGCCGCCGTGAGCACGTGGAGGGCAGCACTGGGCGTTGTCTTCGCGGCTGGGAAGATCTTCATCCGCCTTATTAGAATATGACTTCATGAAGGCGGCTGTGCACTGGCGTGTCTGAACGGAGGAGCCGTGCGTGCGTTTTGCTCGAATGCGTGGAGGCAGGCGGAGGTACGTCGGAGCGCAGGGGAACCCGCTGCGTGGTTCCGGAGCCGTCCAACCGCAGCGTGTACGACCCAGGAGCGATGGCAAGACGCATTAGAAAGGGCATCGCCCGGGCTAACAGCCGGAAGTATGGTTTTCGCGCAACCTTGTGACCTGTGGGACTGATATGTGATGATCATTGCGCGCGCTGGCTTGGTCGAGCCGTGGATCACGCCAGCTGGTGGTGGTGGTGGTACGTGGGACACCTGCAGGGCTGGTGATTGTTGCTCTGCGCGGGTTGATGCGGCATGCAGACGGACGTGCCTGCCATTTGCCGCCTGTCCCGGCCGGCTGACACCAACAGCCTGTGAGTGCCTTTTTGCCGCGATTGCGAGGGCAGGGGCAGGGACTCCTACCTAAGGGCATATGATGTTGTGGTGGTGAGAGCGCGGCTGTCGAGGAAGGCCATCAGCTCGCTCAACTAAGACGATTTTGCCGACATGTCGGCGGCGGGTGGTAACTCGGTAACTCGGAGGACGCGCCTCCGGTGCAGGGCTTGCCGTGACAATGATTTTGGGGGAAGGGGAGGAAGAGGGGGCGCGACGAAGCGGCCGGCTGTGATGAGCTGGAAAGAAGGAGAACTAGCAGAGAGCCGCGCGGGGCCAGGACGTGCTCCGGTTGGGCCGTAAGAAGGGATCGGCAAGGGCATTGAGCTGGGCGTTTTGGGGCGCTGTAGGGACCCCGAATCGAAACCGTGGGTTTCGCATCAATCTGCGGCTGCGGCTGTGGAAAGGGCGTCGGTGCGAGACACGGGGCGAGGCACAGAGACGGCGGATTCGACCTTTATTTATCCGGTATGTATGTGTCCGTATGTGTGCGGCTTGCGTTCGGGCTGGTTCGCGGGTTGTCGTGGTGTCTTTACCGTGAGGTGAGGACGGCGCAGTTGTCCTGCCGCCGCCGCAGCCTCTTTCGGGCTTCCGGGCGGAGAGCACAAGCCCGTGGTGCTGGCCCCGAGTCGAGCGCGCTTAGATGGAGAGTTCCAGCGCTTGGAGTGCGTCTTGAGTCAGTCAGTCAGCCGGCGTAGGGGCCGGCGGCAACTGCTGCTGCTGGGCTGGGCTGGGCTGCTGGAGTGACGTTAGCTTTCTATTTTCGCTGCACAACCGTGCGACGGCGGCCGCCGTCGGTAGCAATGGTTGCCTTGTGTAGTGGGTTTGCGCCTTTACCTGGCTGCCGCGTCAATTTGCGGGTGTCGTTACGCAAGGAGTTTCTCTCGTCGGTCGACGTCGACGCCGCCGTGCCTCTCGCCAAACCCCGATTGCGGAGTAACACGCCAATACGGCGGCAGTTGTTTTGGGGTCGTCATATTGGGGAGGCAGCCTGGCGGGCAGTGCGCTTCGACGGAGCCCTCCCATGCCCGCAACCAGCGGTGTTACTTTTGTGGCAGGCGGGATAGATCGTGGCGCATCGCACATGCCGTGTGGTGCGCCTGCTGTGCTGAGCGATCTGCTGTGTTTGTCTGGTGTTCATTTATTGGCGGTTGCGCAGAGGTCCTTAAGGATCGGATGTGCCAAGTTGTCGTGCTGGCCCTTGGTGGCTGACCGCATCGCATTGAGGGAGTCCTGTGATTTGATCGGCAGCCGGCGTCGGAGCTGTCTGGGGGCGTTCAATAGGGTGTGTGCTGGCTGGATTTTGTGTATGAAAGGGCCAAGGCGCCGAGTGATGTAGGGCGCCCCATGGCCACTGATGTAGGAGGGTGCAGTATGATGATGCGGGGGTTCCACGGACGAATGCGAGCGGTCGTCACCACGGACGGATGCCATGGGGGTTTCTAATCTCGGCTTGGGAGTTTCTGGTCTTAGCGCCAAGTGATACCAGGAGGGAATGTGCTGTACTGCCATATGTGCTTTTATGGAGGCTGGCGGGACTCGTCCGCACCCGGCGATGACGCCACTTCTGTCACCTCCCAATCCACATGGTAAATAGCTGACCCCATTACCGCAAAAGTTGCAGCTCTCTCCGTCAGCTTTTGAGGGGTCGCCGACCCTAGCAGGTAGCGCCGCAACGCCGCGCATCTTTAATGTAAGGTAATGGTTTTATGCTTTCCTCCGAAGGGAGTGTACACGTAAGGTACAGGAGTGTCGAATGTAGGGACGGTGGTGCGTCGGTGCTGGTAGTGTACAACATGTACGCAGCACGTGCCGCCGCCTGAGGCTATGGGTGGATACGGTTGGTTAACCTCGAGCTGCTGTTTCGAGGACGCTCGCATCCCATCTTGCGCGAGATGCTCGCCTCCGACTTTATTTCGGTCGTCTTCTATTGCCGGTCCGGTGCCAAGGGGCTGTGTAAGGAGATTGCAGTTGACACCTGCGGAATGCGGACTGGGTGTCGTACACATGGGTGCACACGTGACTGGGTGCACGCATGCGAGGCGGCTAATCGATGTGTATAGCCAATCCGACCTGGCCTGCCACCAGCCCAGCTCCAGAAGGGTGGGGCGCATTGCTGGCTGCCCAAGCAGCGGGATGGGGCCACGGGTTACCATACTTACAGAACGCACCGTGTATGCAGAGGTGAGCACAAACAATAGCAGCCCGCTGGGGCTGTGTCCATACCTAAAAATTGGCAGTTCGAAGGTTGCTTAAAGCCAGTCGTGTGGACCAGGCAGCCCTTTACCCGCAATACAACGACGCGTGCGCCTCCTACCAAAACCACCCACTACACCAGCAACACAAGGATAACGTACTTGGGGGCGCGCCGGCACGGCAGTGCACGTCAGCTGCAGATGCGATCAACGAGTCAACATGGCACCGCAGCTGAAGCAACACCGGCCGTACATTGGCCGTGCATACACGCTCGGACGAGCACTACTCGAGCAAAAACACAAGCACGACACAGCCCTAGGGCAACCCTTACGGTAATAAACCGGTAGACGCACAAGCCGCGCCACGTGTCACACAGAGCCCAGCGATGGAGGCTCCGGCAACAAGTCCGGCACGGTCAAAATAGCGTGCTGTCCCGCGCAAGGCGTTAAGAATCGGTCAGGTTGATCTCGAGCAGCAGCAACACCAATCGTCTCACACACGCGTCCTCCCAGTGGGGCGGTAAGAGGCGCGCCGCCAGTCGGCATCACACACTGGCATCCAGCCAGAAGCCTAGCCGTAATGCATACGTCATCTACACACTTTCGCACGCGTAACAACAAACAGCACAGCGAGATAAGGAATGCCTCACACACCGCACGGCTGAAGGGTGGAGTTCAAGAGGAGCAGCTGACTCCTCGCCTCCATTTCCTGCCGGTCCAACCGGAAAACGGATTGCCGCCCAGGTACGGTAACTCGGCCTTCTCAGCCGTGGATGAACCCCGACCACCGGGGCACACCATGCCCTCTACGAGCCCTACAACCGGCTTCTTCCGCACCGCACCTCCACCCACCGCACTTCGCATGCACACCCACCAGACCGAGCAGCTGTACGAGGTGAAGTCAGCCCTGTTCCCACTCCCCTCCTCGGATACATCAGTTTTATAGAACACCGCAATAATTGCCCGAGGGCAGCCGTCCCTGCTTCCGGGACCCCCTGTCAAGCGGTAACGCCAAAGGGTGCGAGGTGGACAGCAGCCCACCACAACGATTGGGCTGGCGCCGCGTCCGGTCCAGGTCCTGTGCTCGGAGGTGCAATGGGGTACGGGTTGCAGCAATAACAGTACTATCGTGACGCGCGTCGGCAAGGTGCTGACCGTGCTCAGCCGTCTTTTTAAGGTCAATCGACGAGCGAAACAAAAAGCGTTCAAGCCAGGGGGGCGCTGGCTGACGGCGCGCGCTGAGCACCACGTGTATCAGTAGGACAGCCCCTCCAGGGAGGGGAGCTGCACATCACCCACCACTCACCACAGGCAGCCCCACTTTGCCCCACTTGGCGTGTTGCATTCAAATGACGCCACCACCACCACCACCACCGCTCCTTTCCCCGTGCGGTGACCTCAGGAATGTAAAAATAAATCAACGGCGTGACAGCGACAAGCGCCTTCACGCCAGCAACGAGCCCCAGCACGACGGCAACGAGCCCCGAAACGGCGTTATTTGGTGACTGGACGCCGGCGAGGCGGCGGCATGCTCGAGCCGCATGCCTCCCCTCGCCGAACGTCTGACATGGCGCGGACGGTGATGCCACCGCCACCTCCCTCAGACCTTGCCGCTGGGTGGTAAATTGTCCAGCAGCACCGCCGTCTTGTCGACGCCGCCAGCATCGGACTGGCGGGCCACCACCGCCTTGTCCCCGCGGGTGAGCTTCGTGTGCGCGCGCAGCACCTGGCGCACGTGGGTCGAGACGTCCATCTCCGCCGGCACGTGGCTCATAAGCCCCGCCAGGCGGCCCGCCTCCTTCTCCACAGCCGCGCCGTACGGCCGCAGCACCAGCAGCGCGTACAGGATGAAAAAGATGATGGTGCAGACGAGCAGGATGGTCTGCAGCAGCTTGATGCTGTTGTACCTGTTGGTTGGTCGGTCGGTCGTTCGGTTGATTTGTTAGTCGGTTGGTTGGTCTGTTAGTCGGTTGCTTATTTAGCTGTATGGACGCTGTACTAGCTGTGGGCTTCGTCAGGGGAGTCGTCATGGGGGCAAGCCGTGCTAGGGAGGGAGGGCGTCAGCGGGGGGGGGTGAATAATTGAGGCCACGGTAGGGGATCAACGGAGGGACCTAGGCGCGGAGAGACGGGAGGCGAGTCCGGCGCCGCAGACGAGTGACGCCCAAAAGCTTCGACACAGCAGCCTACCCAGAGCCAGTCCGCCGTGGTCAGCCGTTATCAGCCGTGGTCCTTCAGGCCAGCACGCGCAGCAAACCCTTTCCTCCCGCAGCCAGGACCGGCCCTGCCCCCTTCCCCCGCCCCGCGTCTTCCTCCACCCCCTGTCGTCGAATAATCAGTTCTCTTCTGTACCCCCTCCCCCCCCCTGTCGAGCAACCGGAGCTTTTTGCAACAACCCCCAGCCCCTGCACCGCACCGCCTGGCCTACCTGGAGATGGAGAAATCCACAAACAGCTGCGCACTGCTCTGTAGCCCCTCGTACAGGTCCTTGGTGCCGACCATGTACCTGCGAGCGGGTGTACGGCACCGTAGCGGCGGAGGTGACCCGGGTGGCTCGGGGGTGGCGTTGCGGTACCGACGTGCGGCGAAGACATGCGTACAGCGGGCCATTGAGAAGTAGGAGGAGGAGAAACTCAAAGCTTACTTGGCGGCTGCTAGGGTTAGGTGGTTGGGGCAAGGATGGGGGTGGAGAAGCGTCTTTGCGGCCTGGGCACCGACAGCGCAAGTCTTCAGGGGACCGCAACGCGTGGGGGGAGGGGGCACGGGGAGCAGCCAACCCAATCCTCGGAAGCAAACCCACGCAGCGAGGATGCTCAGCTGCGGCCCGCACGGCTCTCAAGAGGCTCTCAGAGGCTCTCAAGCGCCGAACCAGAGGCGCGTTGTGGTGAGGGGGTCAAGCCGCAGACAAGCGGACACAGATTGTGTACGCGCCTCACCGCACCCCGACCCGTCCTCGGGGCACACTCACATTGTGGTGTAGCGGGTGCCGTTGTACACGGCGTCCACGTCGTCGTCTGACGCCAGCAGATTCATCTCGGAGATGATTCGTCGCAGCATGACGTCAAGACCGTGGTGGGTCACCTGGGGAGAGGGGGAGAGGAGGAGAGGGGGCAGGGGGAGAGGGGGACGGGGGGAGGGGGAGAGAGCGTCTTCGGGGGCGGGGGGCGGGCGAAGTCGGTACCGAAAGGAGACAACGGTGGCGCTGTGAGGGCGGGGCGCGGCGCGAGAATGAGCGCTCCCTTCTCTGGGGAGCAAATAGAACGTCGGCCTCTCCCTTGGCCCGGTACTGCACCGCACCTCGTAGTAGGGGCTGTCGGCGGTGTAGCAGTTGGTCTGGTCCCAGCGGAAGCAGCGCTCCTCTTTGAAGAAGTTGAAGGAGAAGGAGGTGCTCTCGAAGGTGGATGCGGGTACGGGGCGCTGGAACACGCTGCCCTCCTGCAGGGCAGTCACGCACGCGAGCCGCGGAGGCGAGAGAGAGAGAGAGTCAGGCACGACGACGGCACCTGATGGACGGATGGGCACTCAGCCAGCAGCTCGCCAAGCCGACGGGATCTTGCGCAGGACGCACATGCAAACACGTACACCATACCAATAATTGGAAGCTACCGCAGCAGGGGGAGCCCTCTCATCGCCCTGCACCCGTACCTGCGTGACGGCAAGCCCGCCGTACATCAAGGTGTCGTACTCGCTCTGTATGTTGGTCAGCTCCACCTTGAGCGTGTCGCGGTAGTACGACATCTCGGAGGCCGACAGGCTGGTCACCAGCAGCAGCGCGGTCGCCCGGATGCGGGTGTACCTGTAGATCACGTGTGAGGCCATGTTGAGGGAGGCCAGCGGGCCCTGCATGCCCTCCAGCCGCAGGTAGCTGATGGCGCCGATGACGATGAGTCCGGCCTCCCACAGGAGCAGCGGCAACTGTCGGGGAGGGGGAGGGGGAAGACAGGACACACGACGCGGGGGGCCGGGTGGGAGGTGGGCACCAATGGTGATGGTGCGATGTGAGCCCCAGGGCGGGGGGGGGCCGCTCCGCTAGCAGTTGCCTTGCCTCGCCACCTCCTCCCCGCACCTCCCGGCCTTACACACAAGCGCACGATCTCCGACTCGACCCCCGACTTTGGGTACCTACACCGACTTTCCCTTCCCAGCATGCGACCACACTAGAGTGTCCCAAACTCGTCTTCGCCTCTTCGTTGGTTTCACTTGTTATCTCCTAAAAGTGCCGACCTAAGGGTTGCCTCTCACCCTCTCCCGCCCCCCCGCCCCCCACACGAGCACCCACCATGAACTTGAGGGTGTTGCGGTAGCTCGGCACCAGCTCCTTGCCGTTGACGGTGGCTCGGCCGCCCCGCTTGATGCGCACCCCGCTGTTGGCCCCCCGCCTGGCGCCGATGATGACGCCTCCTCCTCCGCTGTCCAGCAGCGGCACCCGCCCGGACTGCGCCCCGGGGCCTGAGCGCAGGCCGCTGTCCATGTGGTGCTGCTGCGACGAGTCGGAGAAGCCAGAGTCCTGGTTCTGCATGCCGTCGTCGTTCCTACTGTGCACGCCTGGCTCGGGAGGGGCCATGTCCATCGACATGCGGCGGTACCTGGTGGTGCCAGCGGCGCGGTGCCCCGTAATGTTGTCGCCGTCGCCTCCGCCTCCTCCCCCGCCGCCTCCGCCGCCTCCGCCGCCTCCGCCTTCTCCCCCGCCTCTGTGGCAGGGGTCGCCAGGCGCAAGAGGGCAGCATGGCGACCGCCGTGAGTAAGTGAGTGAGAGTGTGTGTGTGCGGAGTGAGTAAGTGGGTGAGTAAGTGGGTAAGTGAGTAAGTGAGAGAGATGCTGTGTGCGGAGTGAGTTACAGGCTGCAGCTGGAGCCCATGTCCCCAACCGCCATCAGCGGGTACCTACGTCATCCCACACCCGCTCCGTCTCGAGGGTCAGGTACGCGGTTCTGCGGTACCCACCCCGCCCGCCCGCTCACCCGTCGCCCTGCCCCTCCTCCTCGCCTTCGTCGTCATCGCTGTCCTGTGGGCTCGCAAGGGCACGCGGCACCAGCAGCCACAGCAGCAGCCAGAACAAGTCAGGAACAAGCCAGGAACCAAGGAATCAGGAGGCTAACGGATCCCACAGGGTAGGAAGGCTAATTCGGTAACAAAGCATGGGACGGCGCCCGTCTGAGCTGTCGAAGCGCCCCCCCCCGCCGTGTGTCTTTTTTTTGGGGGGGGGGGGAGCTGTGCGGGGTATCGGTACCAACGGGCTGCGCCACAGCCACAGGACGCGCCCAGCCGCACGGCGGTGCCCTGGCCACCCCACGCCAGCCGCATGCCGGTATTTACGACAGTACGGCAGCTCGTACCTCCACGACGACGACGGGTTTGCTGGCCAGCACGCGCAGCATGGGTCCCGGGATGCCCAGGCCGGTCAGCAGGCTGCCGCCTCGGGCCTGCTCCACCCTGCGGATGAGGTACAGCTCGTACAGGATGCAGGCCAGCTGCAAGCCCGCCGCCTCGACAGCCAGCATGATGATGAGGGCTGGAGAGAGGGCGAGAAATGAAACAGGCGAGAGCAGGGTAAGGCAGGAGGCAGAAGCCTGCTGCTACGAAGAACAGAGAGCGGTACACGGCATGGCGAATGACAGGTCGAGCCGGCAGCCGGCTGCTGGCCCCCGTTCGCGGCTCCTTTCCACCCACACAGCGCATTGTCTCCCCTCGCTCACCGTGCTGCACCGCCGACACCTCCTCCCACGCGTAGTTGACCAAGTAGTCCAGGCTGGCTGAGTAGCCCGCGAACACCGCCCAGGGCCCGTTAGCGATGATAAACTTGTAAGCGCGCAGATCACTGCGGAGGGGATGGGGACGGGCCGAGGTGCGGGGGCGTGTCGCGTTGCTTTGGACGATGCTGCTTTGCATGCACCGGCATCGTACGTGCCAAGGAGCGGGAACAGCATGCGGGGAGGAGGTCAAGCAAGGGAGTGTCCGCAGGGGCTACGGCAGCTGGCTGGCTGGCGGGCTGCAGGCGCTACTCACGCGATGCGACCCTGCAGCTCCCCCGCCCAGAAGAGGAGTTCTCGGCCCGTGGCGATGAAGCGATTGCCCATCTGCCACACGCCCGAGGTCTGGTTGTTCCACATGGGGGGGTCCGTGTCGAAGTAGGTCTGCGCGCGACACGACACGATACGACACAGGGGGGTTGCAGGAAGGGGGGGGGACATAAAAGGACCGGTTACTCGACGTGGGAAGAGGAGCTCGACGCATGGGCTACGACACAGGGGGTGGCCCAGCAGAGGGCGCGGGATGTGGGCCCGGGAGCGGCTGTTAGCAGCACCTTCAGACGGTTGTCCTAGTAGCTCGGCGCCAACGACAGCCATGGCATGAAGAGCGAGGCAGGCAGGTGGCAGACCAGCCGTCACCGCTAGCCTCGCGCCATCAGTTCCGTGTACGATGCATGTAGACGGGCCGCCCCGGCAAGGACATGCTCCCCACCGCTGCAACTGGGCGAACGGCCGTTCAAGTTTCTCCGTTGCTTTCTCCGTTGCCTGGAGAAACAAACACCAGGATCAAGCCCCAGCACCCAACGCGCACTCGCACTCGCCTTGTAGATCGACGTGGGGCTGGTCCAAATGGTGAAGGCGGTGGGCTCCTTGATCTTGCGGGGCACCGCGGAGGGTCCTAGGTACGTGGACTGGTGGTACACCTCCAGGTCGTCCAGCGCGGACCGCATGTCGGAGATGGACTTGCTGAGGGGGATCTCGCACACGCTGACGGGCGTCACGCCGGGCCGGGTGCAGAACTCCGCCAGCGCCGCCTTGGTAGTGACCAGCTGGCAACGATCCGCGGCGAGGGCCAGTCTGTGGACCTCACGCACGTTGCTGCGGGGCCACAAAGTAACCGAGGGCGCGGGGGAGGGTTGCAAGGAAGGGGGCGCGGGGGAGCAGGGGAGGGGAACAAGGGAAAGTGCCAATGGGGTGACGGGGGGGGGGGGAACCGTGCGGGCAGTGTTTGGGTGGCACAAACACAGGGCGGTGGGACGCGTATGTGGAGGAGGGGAGGGACGGGGGGAGAGAGTAATTTTCGGCAAATCGTACAGCGTGTACGAGCAGGTGCAGGTGCCGGGGACAGCTGGGCGCGCATGTGCTGGTAGCAGGCACTGCGTAACTCGGCTGGGAGAGCCGTACTCACGTGAACTGGCCGTTGATCATGCTGACGAAGATGACGTAGATGACCACTACATGGCGTTGAGCGGGGCGGCAGGGCAGGACAGTCAGGTCGAAGCAGTGCAGGGGAGGCGTCAGGTGAAAACAAATAAACTTCAGTGACACATACGTCCATTTGCGTAGAACGCCTATCCTGCACCAACCGCACTTCCAACGTGCCGAGAACAATGGCAAGCATGAGCCATGAGCCCCCCTTTACGTGCCCTAGCAGCTTAAGAATAGAGCCCGTCACGACATGCCGTGCCATATCGCCCAGCTACACCCCGGCACAGGCCCGCACCAGCCCACGTAGCCTTGCCCCCCTGGGTTGGTGATCGCCCGCCCTGCACCTCACCGTGTGTGACCAGCATTGCTGCCAGCAGCCCCCACGTGTGGTACCTCATGCGGATCAGCGGCCCCGCCAGCTGCGGCCCGCTGTAAAGCTGCGGGGCGGGGGGGACCAGGGCAGGGCGGGGAACCATACGGCATGCCAGAGGCATCATCAGCAGGCGACAACACGACTTTAGGCCCGGCTGGACACGGGCACTCCTAACTAAGCTCTAACGTCGGCCAGTGCTAGGTTTTGTTAGTGCAGCATGGTATACGTGTCAGCCGAGAAGAACAGGATTTTTCCTTTTCGTGCGCGTGGGCCCTACTTGCAACTGCCACGCAGGGCCTCAAATGCACCTCAACATTCTGCACCGGTGTTGTGTCCCCACTTTATCTCAACCCACCTTGAAGAGGCGCTTCAGCAGCCGGGCTCGCCGCGCGTCTGTGGCCAGGTCGACGTCCACCCCCGAGGATGCGTCCGTGAAGGCCTGGCCCAGTCCCTGGCTCGTGCCCTCATCGTCATCGCCAGCGCTGCTGGCACCATCTGGTGGGGCCGGAGGGTGCAGCAGCGGCACAGGAGCACCTTGTCGCGGTCGGGGCCTACATGGCGTGGACTGCCCACACCCTGGTGCACCCGCAGTTTCGCTCGAAGACGAAACCCGCGGTTTCGCTAAAACACAGAAAATACTGAACAAGGACACTAGGCGGAGCGAGGGGAACCCCGTGGTATGACATGGAGAGGGAAAAGAGGGGAGCAGGGTTGCACGGACGGGTGTGCAGCTGGGTACCTGATGCCGCCATCTGCGCCACGCCTCCGGCCCCCTTGGCGTCCTTGGACAGCAGGTTCTCGTCCTCGTCTTCTTCGTCTTCTTCGTCATCGCCATCGCCCCCTGCGCCGTCGCCACTGGGCTCCTCCGCCACGGGAGCCAGCTCAATCTTCTTCCGGCTACCCCGCCTGTCGTTGCGGGAGCGGGGCGGTTGGGGCGTGGGCGCTGATTTTTTAGCCTTTGGTGTTCGGTCTACAGGCAAGACTGAGACCATCGTGTGGCGTATCAGGGACAGAATCGCAGCAAAAACAAGCCCCCCTGGCGTGTAAAAGCCGTCGCGTTCCAACAGACGTATACCCGTGCCGTTCCGGCGTGCAGATTATAGCACATCGTTTCCTTCCGCCCAGCCGTCCTGGAGCCCTCGCTGAAACCACCACGTTTCCCCAGCGTGCCTTGCGCGGCCGAGCTTCCAGCTGAACTCACGTCATTGTGGCCCCGCGTCCCTTTGCCGCCCAGTGGGTGCCGTCGCTGGAGCCGCGCTTGCTGCCGCCGCCTACCGCCTGCAGCGGCCGGCCGCCCGGCTCTGCCGCCGCCTGGGGCCCCTCCGCGTCCTCGGCCTCGGTGCTGCCACGGCGTTGCGCCAAGCTGGGCCTCCTTGACGCCGCGCGGGAGGGCGGGATGACGTCATGCTCCGCCGCCGGGTCCTGCATTCCCGTCATCTGCTTGGCGAGCGTCCTCACCCATTGCGTCACGAACTCGGACTGGTTGTGGGCCGCCTGAGGCGTGTGGGTGCGCGGGTGTCGTGTGTTAGCTTAGCCGAGCCAAGCCGATAAATGTTTGTTACGGAAAACAATGAAACACTCGCCGCGGAGCGGAGCGCACGACCCAGCGACGGCAGGCGAAGGATGGCAGTGTAAGAATGAGGTTGCGTGGTGCGGAGGACAGGTGCACGCACACATCTGCACCAGAGGACAGGCGCCACCACTACCACCCAAAAGCACAATTGCTTGCATGGCTTTCGGCGGCACGAGGCACACATGGAGTATGCGCATCTGTCGCACTGCCTCGGTTCTGAAGGTCTCCTCACCTTGTGCAGGTGACCGGTGTCGCCGTCTTCCGCGTTGCCCTCCGCGGCCTGGGGTGGCCCCGCGCTGCCGTCATCGTCGCTCCCAATGCTCACGTCGCCGCTCTTCTCCCCAATGCTGGCGTTGTCACGCTCTGGCCACTCCTCCTCGTCCTTCTCGGCTGCAAAACAGGGAGCGAACCAGGCTCTTGCTGTCAACCAGCAGCCGTGCGACTAGCTACACACCGGTGCACCTCACGCGATGCCGAGTAGACCCCACCAAACGGCTGCCGTCTCACACCGCCCCAGAGTGCCACTACTCCAAACTAACGCCACAGACGACCAGAGACCCCCAGGACGCACCTTCAGGCGCAGGTGGCTTCTCGGCAGCTGCCGCCGCCTTATCGACAGCTCCAGCCGCCTGGATCTCCGGCTTGTCCTGGGCCTTATTCTTGCCCTTGCCCTGGGCCTTCTCTTGGGCATCAGCCGCATGCGTTGCCTGGTTGGCTTGGGCAGCTCGCGGCTCCGCTGGGGCGTGATCCTTAGCAGCGGCCTGGGCGCTTATGAGCGCCTCCAGACCCAGCGCCCGGTAGATGTTGGCGCGGGCCCCCTGCACACGACACGCGGTGGTCGGGGAGCGACGCGGTTAGGGGTCGTGTGCTGGTGCTGCTTATGATGGCACACGCGCCGGTGCTGCTGGGGTGTGGGATCAGCAGGTGGGAGCAGCTGCGGGGCAAGCGGAGGGCACGTCCTACGCCTGTTGCAATGTTGCCCTTTGCAGCGCGAAGTTTGGACGTCGGGTCGCACCGTGAAGGTCGTATCGGGGTGGAAGGTGACGTAGACGCGACTCGTGCCGGGGCCACTGACACCCTGGGGTAGGGGCGTCGGGCGCCAGTCCGCGGGGCAAGGATGTTGGCGGATGTTAGCGGTTGTCAGCGGATGTTAGCGGATGTTAGCGGATGTGGAAAGGCGGAAGAGTGCATGGCGTAAATGGCGTAATACTAGCTATAGCGGCAACGCGACAGACGCACTGCGACATACAAGCCGCCAGAAGCCGACCCGACGATGCGTCATGCTCCCCCGACGCGGCTCGGCTCTTGCATGCTGGCGTACGATGCGCCGTAGCAGCAGCAGCGAAAAAGGACACGAGAGCACTGCCTTCTCCCCCCCCAAAACACTCGCTGTATCCTAACCCGTGCAACCAGGTCTTCTCGGACCCCGCCCCAAACCACGTCGAAGAACCGGTTATTTTTTGCAATCCCTCCCGCACCCAACCCCGCCCCGGCCATCTACCGCCCACCTGGATGAAGATGCGCATGGTGCCCCCGTCGGGGTGCGGCCCCTCGAAGGCATGCTGCGGCGACACCACCAGGCCGGTGCTGCCCTTTAGGGCGCTCTTCTTCTTCTTGTCTTTCATCAGGTCGTCCCAGGAGATGCCCTTGGGGACGTCCAGCAGCCTGGACGCCGGCCGGAAAAGAAGGACTGGGGTTACTGGGGTCAAGCGCGGCGCATCCCGCTGGGAAAGGGATATCATATCGTATCAAATCGCGAAACGGCAAAAGGACGCCGACTGCGACTCCACCATGTTTGCTGAGTCGCCGTGCCAGCGCGGGGCGCTGCCTCCGTCCCTCTTCCGGAGAGCCGCCTGCTCGCCCTCCCGACCGCCCAACTCACTTGGACAGCGGCATGCGCAGCAGACTTGACGGCGGCAGCCCCACGATGAGGCCCGTGCTGACGTCAGCCTTCCGCACCACCAGCTTCTCGTCCAGCTCCATGACGCCGGTCAGCAGGTCGCGACGCCACCTGCCGTACGGCACACACAAAGAGAACCCATCAACCGCTCATCAACCGCTCATCAACCGCTGCTCGCACACTTGGTCCATTTTTCTGGCGTGGCCGGCAGCGACGACCCCACATGACGCGACCCACCGTACCCCTCGCAGCACCTCCGCTGCCTGGTAATCGCTGCTTCGTGTGCGCTGCACCCAAGCGTGATGCCTCTTTCAGGGGTTCTCTCAGGTTCCCCACCAAGCTGCGGCACTTCGCATAGCACACATTCCGCTCAGGTGCCCGACAGAGGCCCGACTCTGCAGCAGCGCGCCAAAACTCAGCCCTCGGTTCGCTCGCTGCACGCCCGGGACGCCATCAGCCCTGAGCTCGCCTCGCGGTCTTACACCCCGGCAGACCCCCCCCGCAGACCCCCCGGCAGACTTACAGTACGATGCGCGCCAGGCTGCTTGTGGTGTCGGCGGACAGGTCCGAGTGCTCGGCGGAGTCGACGATCTCGGACTGCAGGCAGGCGCTGCGGCCCACGGCGTGGCGCGGCCCCGCCTTGGGGTCGATGTTTGGCAGGCTGTCATCGGTTTCGGGGCTGTGTACCTTGACCCGCCAGCTGGTCCCCGGCATCTCCATCTCACGATCCAGCAGGCTCAGCAGCAGCAGCTCCAGCTGGTGGGCGCCGGCCTTGGTGCGCCACTCCGCAAACACGTCGATGCAGTCTGCAAGGTTGGAGCCCACGGCAGCCGAGGCCGTGAAGCCGAAGAGTGAGGACTCGGGCTGGTCCACGGACAGGATCCTTCCCTCCATGGTGCAGAGCAGCACCAGGCGCTTGTCGTTGAAGGTGTTGCTGGCAGAGGTGTCGATCTTTCGGACCTGCCATGGCGGGACGGCGACGAACACGCAGGGAGGATTTCGAGGAAAACCCGTGGATGCCAGGAAAAAACCGTTTAGAACAGACATGTTGAGATGCATGCTGGAGAACTGGGAACATGCAGGGGGGGAGAGAGATCACGAGCCCACCACCCCACTAGCATCATGTACGAAGCGATCAGCCGCCACATCGCGCCACCTCAACAAGGTCATGACTGCTATACCGACTTTAACGAATTTGCGCGCGCGTCTTAGTACCGCTTGCGCGGCGAGCCGCGCTCTTCGTCCGGAGAGGCGGTTCGCGGGCCCCCCTCACGTTATCACCCTTACATTACTATTCAGCACCGTCTCCCCCCCGTCTACTCGCCAGCTATACCTTCCTGGACCACCATCTTCATCGCTCTGCCGTGGATTCGCGGATATAATACCCCCCAGGCGGACAAGAGACACAGCGGGTGGAAGGCAGCAGGCAAACCCGCTTGCCTGTACGATATGCTTCGTGTGCCCATTGGTGGTGTCGTCTTGGGTGGAGATCTGGAGCCTGACCGGCACCATGGCGCCGTTGCTGTTGACCAGGTGAACCAGTCGGCCGGCCCGGCAGCTGGTGGGAGGTATGATGACGGGGTGCTCCTGCGGCCGCAGTTACGTGAGGGGTGAGGGCAGCTACTGCGCCGTGTCCGAGTTGACGCGTGCAGACGTGCAGACGTGCAGACGTCCAGCTAGCACGTGTACAAGGACAAGTACCTTGGGGTGATGGTACCAGAACCTTGGTCGATGGTACAAGAAGCTAGGGTGATGTTACAATGGGGTGGTGGTACAAGAACCTAGGGTGATGTGTACCAGAACCTTGGGTGATAGTAAGCTACGGTTTTCCAATCCCGCCCAAAACTCCAAAGCTACGTTGCTGCTCCAGCGCAGCTTACGCCTTTACTCCAGCACACGTTGGAGGAATATAATGTGTGAGACCACACCGCGCCTCATCCGCCTTTCCGCGCCCCAAGGCCCACGCCGACAGCCCCGGCCACGCGGCCCCTCACCCACCCGCAGGTGCTTGGTATGCATCGTTGCATAGGGCGGCGGCAGCAGCTGCTCCATCTTCATCTTGAGGAACTTCTTCAGCGGGTAGCCCAGCATGGCAGCCACGTCCCACGTAGCGAACGTCAGCGAGCCCTTGCTGTCCACCACCATCAGCCCGTCCGTCATGCCGTCGACGCGGTGCGCGTTAAACACGAAAATGCGCTGCGAGTCGGTGCCGCCGGGCGTCACCTTGATCTCCACGGGCACCGGCGGCAGGTGCCTGAACGGGAGATGGGGAGATGCGGGCAACCCTGGTGAGATCGTATGCCGGCCGGGGCCACGGGCCGTACGGGGACGGCCACGCGGTTTGAATTTATGCCTTGCAATCCCAACGCAGCTTCACCCCCCCTACGGCGAAGGCAGGCGGTCTCCTACTCTCCTTACTTGTGGACAAGGTTCACGTCCTTCACGATCGTGCCCGACACCAGCGCGTCGTACGGCGCGTCCTTGCATATCTCCAGCAGCGATTCGACGCCGCCCATGTCTGTGCACAGGGTCTGGAAGTTGCAGCCCACCTGCGGCGGTGCAACGCAATTCCCCAAGCGTTCAAAGGCAATCCAAGGCCCACCGGGCACCTCCTAACATGCCGTACGGCGTATGATAGCAAAGGCAAGGGGCAGTTTTGCAGCTGGCCTGCTTCAATCACAACCCGGTGCACTGAAGCCCGCATACAAATCCAATCCAGGCGAAGACACGCCCGAGGCGCCACCACGCCAACCAGCCGCTGTCTAAAAGTGCTACTACACAAGCGCGGAGACGGTGAGCTGCGTGTGCGCATTTTGGCTGTGGCACTCCGGCAGCGCTTCAACTGGGCGCCCCTGCCCAACCAAACCCCCAAACTGGGTTCCCCTCGCCCCTCGCCACCGCCCAATTCTCCCCCCAAACAGGGTGTGCCCTCGCCCTCGCCTCCGCCCTCGCCCCCGTCCAGCCCTGCCTACCATTTCGTCGCTGAGCATCCCGGTCAGGCTCGCGAACTGTGGGTCGGTGCACAAGATGATGCCGTTGGGGGCAACCCACGCGCGCACGTTGCGTGCGTCCAGAGGCTGCGGCCGCAGCACTCCCATGAAGATCGCATCCCTGCAAGGGTGAAAGGGTGCGATGCGGGGGGCGCGGAAAGCAACGAGGGTCAAGCAACGCAGGGCGTGGGGAGGAAGTGCAAGGAAACCCGTGTACGAAAGAAAAAATCCGAAAGGCCGCGGGGTAACGACAACGCAGCGCGTAACGCCAATCCATGGCGCACTGGACCTGCCCTGCGAGCAAAGGCGGTAATACATATGAGTCCAGCCGACGGCGCCACCCACCCTCAGCCGTCCGCCTAGCTACTTACGTGCCTATTCCCGACAGCTTGGTCACGCAGAGCTGGAGCGGGAAGACGTAGCGGTCCTGCAGGGGTGAGGTGGGGCCAACATGGGATATGCGGTGTTGAGTGCAGCTGGGCACCACTTTGGCGCGAGCTATGCCTGTCGGCGTGCCAAGCTTGCCCGCCATCAGCGCGAACGCTTCGGGCCGAACTAGCCAGGCTGTTCGGTTGACTGGCGGGGGCAGAGCGGGATCGCGCGGCAACAGCCGCCACCTGGGCATTGGAACCTGAGCTGCGAGCCGGCTTGGGAGGCGTCATTTAGGCACCAGAACGCGCATCGCCCCCCCCGGCTCGGTAAGTGTCGTCAATTCCTCCCGCCAAGTCCCGGCTCCCAGGCTCCCAAACCCGCCAAGTCCCGGCCCCAAGGCTCCCAAACCCTTCACCCCCCCTCCCCCCCACCCGCCCCCTCACCTTGTGCAGAGCCACCACATCGCGAACGGTGTCCAGGATGTGCGGCTCGCCGCCCTGTGTCGATTGGAGCCGAATGACGGGGCAGGGAAGCCGGGGCCGTTTTGGCGATGACAGGGGCCATTTTGGCGATGAAAGGAAGCGCGCAGCTCATCCGCGCCAGGAGCGCCCGCGACCAGGCTCAAGACCCGGAGCTGTAAGATCAAGGCAACAGCCGCCATAAGCCCCAGGCCGGTATCCTCCCACCCGCTCTAGCACGAACCTGGACGTATCGGGTCAGGTAGCTGGCGTGGCGGCCGGAGAAGGGCTGCGGCATGATCATGCTGACGTTGGCGTTCTGGAGGTCGTGAAAGCGAGCGGCGGGGGGGAGCGGGCAGGGTGCGGAAGCGTACCGTGACCGAGCTGCACGACCAACGCCGCAACGGTAGCTACCTCATAACCAGAGTCGACACACTGGCCGGGTGCTGCTGCGTTGGCCTCCCCGAGCGGGCGGGCAGGGCCGGGCCAGGTTCGGCGCCATCAATAAAGGCAGGTTTCAGGGTGCAGCAGCACTAGCCCTGCAGCAATTGGCCCGCAGCGCAAATCCACATCCTTGCTCAGGTGCCGGTGTCTGCCGTCTTCCCTCGTCCTTGCCGCCTTCCGCCGCCGTCATTGCGGCTCATTCAAGCTAACCTCGTCCCGGCAGGTGCTGCCATCATGGTCGCCACCATTGCTTCCCCCAAGGTCACATCCCGAGTACAAGCGCAAGCCGCTGCGCCATATTCACGGTGTGCGCTACCCTTCCAAACGGTCAAGGCACGCAGCGCCGACGGGGATGCTGTTCCGGTAACCCGGCTGGACCCACATGGTTCCTGGCAAGCGGCAACAAACGATTACGGCCTGGGGCCCTGTCTGGGGCCCTGCCTGGGGCCGCACCCACGCACGTACCTCCAATTCGGTCTTCGGGTACCCAAGCAATGTCGTGACGCACTGCGGGGATAGGAGGTGATAGGCAGGATGAGGAACGGGGAGTGGGGCAGGGGCAGCCGCCAGGGGAAGCCACCCTTTTCCGTCGCCTAGGCCTGGTGTCCGCTGCCTGAATGCCTGAACCCACGCCCTTATCACCCCGACGTAGGTCGCCGGAGCAAGCCACCCAGGCGCTCATCGTGCAGCCGCAGGTGCACGCATGCCGCTCGATCACCCCCCTGACTCCCACGCCCCCAGGCGTCCGCTTCAAAGCCCCTATCGCTGATCCCCCACAGCCCCACCGACCGAGTTAACCATGAGGATGGTGCCCTCCGCGTTGATGACGATGCACGCGTCCTCGTGCAGATCCATGGTGGTCAGGAACTCAGGTTTGTCGCTGCCTTGGATCTGCAATGGGGTAAAACAGCGGCAAGCGTGAGCCGGCGGCGAGGGCAACAGGCGGTAACCTGATAGCGGATGTGGGCCCCGCTACCCAAACTGGGCCAGCCGAGCTCCCGCCCCCTACCTGTAGGTCCAGCGACAGCAGGCCGTCGCCGCCTCCGTTGCGGGCCGCCTCGGTGTAGGCGCGGGTGGCTGCTATGGGGTCGTTCCTCACGTCCTCCAGGAACTTGCCGTAGCAGCGCAGCAGCTTGCCGTTGTTGGGGTAGCGCTCCAGGACCCTGGGGAGGGCGGGCGTGGCGCAGGCAGGGATAGGGGGGTCGATGTGATGTTGCGTGGGAGAGTGCGGAGCGTACAGCAGCCGCTCATAGATCGGTCCAGGACCCTGCCAGCAAGGAAGCGGGAGCTAGGGCCGCGGGACCTCGTCTCGATGGAAGGGCTGGAGGGCATGCCGGATGAAACAAATAGCCAGGCCAGGCGCCGCTGATCTGCCCGTGGTGCACCGCCAAGTCAGCGTCCGTCCCATTGCCAGCCGTCTCGTGCATGCAAGGATCATGCCGCGATTATTTATCCGCTCCTTCCCAAGCAAGCTTCCGTACCTCTTGTACACCTGGTGTGCCGTGTCCGCCTTCTCGTCCATTTCCGTCAGCATGCACTCGATGGCGGACACGCGAACGGAGGTCCGAAGCATGAGCTGCCAGAAATCGCGCTGCGCCGTCAGCGCGGCCTTGTGCACCCGCATGACGGCCCTGAGCGCAGAAGCCGCACACGAGGGGGGGAGGTATGTGAGGAAGACCCGTGGGTCGGCACGCTGGGGGCAAGGGACGCCCGGTCAGGCACTGAGGTGAGGCGTCTCTGCGCTTTCTGATGCGGCCAGACCCTCCGCTTTTGTTTTGGGCCGGTGTCATACCGCTGCTGCTAGCCTGCAGCCCACCTGTAGTTCCTCTTGAACTCGACGTAGCTCTGTAGGTCCAGCTGCCCCTCCTGGCCGTCCTTGAGCCGCTTGCTGTTCTCGATGGTGCTGAAGATCTCGTAGCGCTGCACCAGACTGCGGGGTGCGGAGGAACGAGGACACACGGGGAGTTAGGGATTTAGGGTTTAGGGGTTTAGGCTTGCTGTCAATGGTGCGCAGGCGCATGCATCGCAACCTCCCTGAGCCATGCCTCACATCTTGGTTTCTGGGGGGGACACGACCCGCTGGGGGGCGAGGATGCAGAGGGGCCTAGTATGATGTGGCGGACCATGTCACAATGCGCATAAAGGCTACACGCCGAACACCTTCAGATTCGCTGTTATTTTTAAGCGCGCGCGACGCCGCTCCCACCTGGGTCCTCCCTTGAGCGCCAGCTGCAGCTGCGTCCTCGCCGCCGGACCGTCCCGCTTGACCTCCATCAGGAAGTTGGCGTTGAGGACCAGCAACTCCACGTTGTTGGGGAACACGGCCATGCCGCACTGCACCGCGGACCAGGTGAGAGGATCACACAATACACGGGAAATAAGCACATATCAGCAAAACTGGTCAAGGAAAGCCAACACTGCGCGCGATTGTGCGGGCTGCACGACGCAAAAGCCTGTCTGGCTTGGTCAAGGAAAGCCAACACTGCATGCCGTTGTGCGGGGCGCATGACGAAAAAGCCCGTCTGACCCCAACCCCAGGGCGCGAGGAGGAGCGACGGCAACAACAAGTCGGGAACGGTATGCTGCGCGCTGCCACAGTCGGGCGCGCACCTTGATGACGGTTTCGCCCACCAGCACCGACTCCTCGAGGATGACGCCATCAGTGTCGAAGTGGCGCATGGTCCGGGCCAGCACCTCCACGTCCTCTGCGGGTCGGGCCCATTGTGGTTCGTCAGTTGCAGGTTCTTCGCTCTAGGTTTCGGAGGGGCACGGACTCGGGGGCGATCCCCGGGCTGTCGGAAACTTAGCGTGAGAACCCTTGACCCCCTCCAGGCCCACATCTTTTTGATTATCGTGTCCATCAGAAGGTAGGTAAGTCGGGCACACTGGCAGGTTACTCCTAGTCCCCGCAGGAAGGCACCGCCGACGTTGCAGGCCGTCAGCACTCAACGCCTGGGCTGAACGTCTTTCATGCTGCCATGTCCCTGCCCTCCTGGCCCTTAACCCCCGTCTAGCCCTCCGTGCCTACTGTTGTACCTGGTGAGCCAAACACATGGATCTTCTTGAGCTTCGCTGCTAGCTCTATGTTGACAAACTTTTTCCTCGGGCTCATGCGGTGCCAGAACCACGCGGCCGTCAAGACCATTCCGAAGAAGATGGCGGGGAACACTCCGTATAGCACCAACTGCACCAAGCAATGACCGTAGGAGACGGCGCAGCGCAAGACGCAACTTCAGGGCAAGGGAATTGAAACGCCAATGCGGTCGAGCATCGGCCATCAGGGTACAGGCTGGCATATGTTGTTATATACCCAAGATAGCGAGGTTTCCGGCACATCCATTGCGCTTGGGAGATCCGGCTGCGTGCGGCTGAGAGCGGCTCAGTTGGCTCGTCGGTGATGCTTTCGCGCACCCTGGGATAGAGCGATCATTCGGGAGCGGATGGCGGACCCGCGGGTCGCTGGGGACACCACTACTGGGGACCCACAGGCTGGGCCGCGGCGTCCCACTGAGGTTTCCGTCATCCCTCACAACCTCATAGGTTATCCTTCTTCCTTGCGCAAATGGGAACCAGGAAACGCTTCGCTGAAACCACGCAAAAACTGACCCACCTGGACCATTTTATGACCGACATCGTGATCACGTCTGTTCTTGTCAAACATGAAGATGCAGTAAATAACGCACGTGTACGTCACGGCCATCCAGCCACCGACCCAGTAGAAGTTGACGTAGTAGCGCAAAAACGGCAGCTGGACGGAGTGCCGAGGGCGCAGACACGCGGGGCACAGCGGGAACAGGATGGGCGGCTGATCAGGATGAAGCAGGCGTGAGGTGTAGGCAGGCAGCTGCAGCCGCGGAGCACGAAGCGCGCGCTGGCCCAGTCAACGCACCCAAGGCGTAGGCAGCGTGCGCCCTCAAACGGGCAGAGATCCAGCAGTAACGTCACCGCTCGTAACGTGTAAGCACACGCCGCCTTACCCGTGTGAAGTTGAAGTACGTAATCGCCGCAGCGGCCGCAGCAATAAGCACCGCCTGCACCTTCAAGGCAGACGCCAGCGTGTTCACGGCCACGACGTATATCGCCTGCTTATCCGTGCCCCAGATGACGGGTGGCAGGAAGGAACACGGGCTCAGGTCAGGCGGATAAAAGCATCGGCTGCTGTCCACTCGTTTTCCTCCTCTCCGACCACGTGAATTCCCGCCCGCAGGACCACCGTGCGTCCCCGTGTGGCCCCACTGCACTCCGCATCCGACCTGCACCCCACGACGCCCGCTCATCGCTTGCTCGTTTGGCTACAGACCTCGTTTGGATACAATCATACAACCGGGCTTGCGAACCCCTCCGCACCTTGAGGACCAAAACGCGGAGTCGCGTGACAGCTGTGGGCGAGGCCATTATGCCGTTGGCTATCGGGTTGAGGTCGCACCCAGCCACCAGCTGCAGGGGACGCATACGAAAGCCAGCAGGCAGCGGCACACGAGCCCTTAGCTTGCTTGCGTGGCAAGCATACGCCCGGGATGCATCGTAGGACAGCGCAATACTACATGCATGTGTTCCATGGGCGCCATGCTACGCTAGAAGCACGCCTGGATGCGCCAGTGCAGTAGGACGCATACCTAAATACGTCGACACGTAAGCGATTGTCCAGGCGCAGGAGCCTCACCGGGCATCGAAAGACTCGGGGCCAAAGCCCAACGACCGAACAACTCGGGGTTGCTCAGCCACTCAACAATACACCGTTGTTAAGGCATCCATGAACCCCGCTACTTAGGTCCTTAGGTCACGGCTCAGCCGCAGGTGCGCTGCCCGACGGCCCCGCTCACCATGAGCCCTGTGCTGCAGAAGAACACGACCGAGGTGACTCCGGCCACCGCCATATGGATGAGGTGCGGAGTCTCGAAGCAATCTGAAAGCGTGGGGGGCAAGGGGAGGAAGGGTTGGCCACGCCGAGGGTCGAGGGGGCGTCAACAAAGGAGAGGCGTGCGTGGTGCTCCTCCGTCGCAAGAGGGCGTGCGATGCAAACCCGAGGAGGATGGGCTGCCTAAGCCCTGGAACCCTACAGGAAGGCATATCTTTATCCCGGGATGAAAGGCGAAGCCGTAACTCAAGACGTCACATGTCCTGGCTATCAGGTCAATGTGGCGGTTGCAGCGGCAACGGCTTTCTCTCCCTGAGGACGCGCCCGGCACTTACGGACTTCCGGCCAGTACGCATGCGGGTATCCTGCACTCGCGGAGAACTTGCAGTTGAAGAGGAATATCATGAAATCGAAACTGCGGGACCGCAGAGCGGCGGCAGACGGTGGGAGGAGGGGGCAGGAGTCACCGCTGAAGCGAGTCGAAGTGCAGCGGCACGTTCCCGCACGAGCAGTGCGGGGTGGTCCGCGGGTGAACGAATGCCATCAGCATGGGTGCCGATGCATTGCCGACATGGAAACCCGCCCAGCGCGCCGCCGTCCCCGCCACCTACACAGCCATGTAGGCCAGGGTGAAGACCACCTCTGTAAAGAACTGGAGGAACTTGGCGAAGCGTTTGAGCATCTTGGAATGCTCCTGCAGAACGCGGGGTTGTTGGTCCAATGTTAGCTGCTGAATCAAAAGGGATAAATCCAATTGGACATGCCCACGTACCTGAGAAAACGTGTACATTCGGCAAGGAACTGTTTTTGCTTTCAGTAAGGTTTTTGTTTGGTGCTTATTTACACTACGACAGTAAAACAAACTCAATAGCTGGCGATGCAAGAGCCGCACCGAAACCAACGACCCCATGCGGAAGCTAGCCGTATACTGCTGCCCCTCGAGTACGTCACCTGTCTGCGCATGGCAAGTGTAAGGATGCCAATGCATAAAACCGCGATGTACACGACCACGACAATGACGTAGAAGATTCGGATGTAGACGTCGTAGCCCTGTCAGTGCGTGGCGGTGGTGGGAGGGCAAGCATTACACACCGCTACATAAGATGTGCCAGTGGAACGGAGCCACGGAAGGCGACGGGGAGGTCGGCAGGTGGGGAGCGAGCGTGGCGTATTTTTAAGCCGACCCACTAGAAATCGCCGTGTATGGGCACCACGATGCAAGACAAACAGTCATATCCGGAGGAGCAGCATCGAGAAGCCTCACTCCGCGTCAGGTTCCGGGCATTCCTTCCTCCCAATGCACTCCGTTCTCCAAACCCGTCAGCCTCATTACAGGCCTCCGCGTTGCTCCACCGGCCATCGCGCCCTCCTTGATAATCTCCTTTCGGAAGTGTGCTGTTCTGCTACACGCTCGCTTCGTTCCAGCTACCTCCAGGTGAGCCGCCCTTTACGGCCGCTCACCCAGTCCATTGCCCGCCAGCCCCCATCCCAGGAGCATCCTTCTTCTGCTCCAAACTACGCAGCCCCTTCACGATCATTTCCCCATGGGCTCGCTGCCCTCATTCGCCGCGCTGTTGCCGTACTCCGTTCCCGACCCTGTTACCAGGTCAAAGCCGGCAGCCTTGCCGGTTGCCTGACCCGCACCCCCCCGCCCGTGCCAGCTCTCTCCGACGACTCACTACAAATACCGCCACCCTCCCTATTGCCCCTCGCCCTCATCATCGATACGGGGCTCGCTCCACGTCGCAACTCCTTACGGCCCTTCCCTCCGTTGCCTGGCCTCGATGCCCAGTACCCTTCAAGACGTTCCTCCAGCTAGTACTCCTTTTCCTCGACTTTCGGTTCCCGGGTTTCTTTCTAGCCCCCTTCCCTCATCCCAGCTACACCAGTACAGTCCCAGCAGCCCCCGTGGCATGCCTACTGTATAGTGCAATTTGCTGTGGAAAGCCGACCGCTACGGTTTCTGCCCCTATGTCCATGCCCCTAATCCTTGAGTTCCTGTTGCGCGGTTGTGCACATTCATCCCATCCCCTTCTTCGCCCCTCCACTCCACATTGCGTGCCCTCAGCCCTACAGTTGGTGCGCCCCCCGGCCCGGCTCACCCAAATCCTCGCCACTGGAGAGCGCGGCAGCGCCCACCGGACAATCTGCCACACCGGATTCGAGGTGTTGATATCCCAGTTGTTGGTCGGGTTGAAGATCACCAGGAATGGGATCAGCCCCTCCAGGACAATCTTCACGGTTGCAAATTTCCAGCTGTCGATCGATTTGCTTCGTGACAGCATGTACCTTCAAGCACGAACGCGAGCGCGCATGCACGTGGGGGTGGCGATGCGTGCAGTTGGCGGTGATGCAAGCGGGAGGTGTTGAGAAGAGCCACAGGACTCATATGCGCACCCGCAGGGCCTGTCGCCGTTGCAACCCTCACGCACGGCGGGAGGCCGGCCCAATTGAAAAGCCAAGGCACCGTGGGCTTCAGGCAATGGACGGATCCCTCTCCCACCACATTGGGCCGGGCTGTCTTTCCTCAATGCTCAGCCTGGCCCCACCACAACGCACACGATACCCCAATTCCGTTGGCAGCGCACAACCTAGCCACACATATATAGATAGAGCTGCCACACCCAGCTCTACTTTGGGTCACTCCGAGGCAGACGCTGATAAGCACTGGCCAAACGACTTTCAGAATTCACCCTTTGCCCAGGTGTTAGGAAACCCCGTTAGCCACCCCGTTGCGGGCCCCAAACCTTACATCGCTGAGAAAATGCCCTCCTGCAACGACTTCTTTTGCTCCAGCAAGTCATCCTCGTCCCCATCTTCGTTATGTCGACCGCGGTTCCTGCCGCAGGCATGAGACCGGGTTCAGACATGTGATGGCACGCAGTCGTTCGGACCTTCTTTCGACCTTCGATACGACCTGAGTCAAACCAATCGATTCTGCTCCAAGTATGCAGCCATATGCAAGAATCCGTGCCCCAGCCTCCCAGCCCGAGCTTGGTCTCGACAGTCAATGCGTGCATATTGGCCGTCCGCCCTTCCGGTCGATGCCGGTTTCACTGGAACATACGCAATTAAGCTGTATGAATTTGGTCGCTATATGGGCGTGAAACGCGCCGAGTAGGCGTACGAACCTATCTCACCTGCGCTTAAGTATTGCCCGGTCCGCTGCCTGTGACGAGGTCTCCGAGGCGTCGCCACTACGTTGAGAAGCTGATTCGGACATTTTCACTACGTTCAGGCCTAGTATTTGGTCTGTAGCAATCAAGCAGGTAAGGGCAGGGCCAACCCGGTCCGGGGCCCGCGCGAACGCGCGTGCCCCAGCGCCTTATCCTGGCGCTTGGGTTCTGTGATGGTGTCAGGTATATATCTGTGCTGCGCGTTTCGACAGAAGTTTGCCAAAGCAGAATGGCTTTAGTGGTAAGACCCTGTACAGCACTGTAACGTTAACATAATATCACAGTTTTTATTGGGTAAAAAGTTTCTACATCTAGAAGCAACGTCGTGTTTGGTAAGCGGCAGCCCAAGAAGGTCGTACATTATCGCTCCGAAAGCAGGCCGACTCACGCGCTCATCCCCTGCACGGGAACAGCAATATCCTTGGTACATGCATACGCGGTCAGACGGCGCCCAAAATGCACAAATGTCAAACCGCTGTCCTGCCTGGACCTTCATCTGACAGTACAGTCCAGGGACACTGCAAGTCGCTGCACACGTGTCTGCCACGGCAGCCACCGGGGCCATCGCAATGTTAACCCCTTTACCTGCAAACTTTGCCCAGTTTGGCCCCACAATAAGCAGTTCCTTGCAGGCCACAAGGGGGCTAGTCCCTGACCTGCACCCATCATCACCCCTTGCCAACCTGGTGGGTAGTCAAAGCAGCCGGTGGCACTCCGCCGGCCCATCTCAGGAGTGCCCGCGCGCCTCACATTGTCTCCGGCCACACATATAACATAACATTCGTTGCGTTGCGGCAGACTCACTGCGCTTTACCGTGTCTCAGTGTACTAATGGCCCCACGGCACACCATACACTCTCCCTTGACACACGGAATACATGGGGGTGTGAACTAAACTTGCCTGGGAGCCCGTGAGAGCCTTCGTCCGTAGCACCCAGACCCAGTCGTCCACTGTGTTTTGCTACACACCGTTTAGTAAGAACAGTATAGTACCGGTGTAAACGGTTCTTCGCCAAAACGTGTCTCGTAATTGGCGGGTGGTTCGCTATCGAGGCCACGTGTATAGTCATTGTTTTCAGTCACAGCCGGTTGCACAAGCTTTATGCTGTGAGGCGTTGGTCGAAGAAGTATTGGGAATGCCTGGAAACGCATTACTTTCGAGTGGTTTTTTATTCGAACGTCGCCTGGTATGAACCCGCGGGAATGCGGCGCTGAATGCCTGATAACCGAATGGTGAGGCATGAAACCATGAACCCCTGTGCATCAGCCCTGTCCCTTGACGTTCCCCGTTCGTACTGTATACTGCATACACAGCGCAACCACAGCGCAACCACAAACCACCGAGCTGCTAAGCCAGACAACTCATAAGATAGAGCGGACGTGGCGAGGACAGGAGGCCACGCCCTGCCGCACCATCATCTCTCAGACGCAGTTAACCATGCCTCAACCAGCTTAAAGGAAAGAGCGTTCAGGACGGGTGAAGCAAAGATCTTGGCCAGCGTTGGGGAGCGGCGGGGGCTGCATTCCAGCTGGAGGGGACATTGTGCCCACAAGGGCCGATACTGGCTGCCCACAAGCAAATGTCATCTCGCGAATTCCTTGGCGGAGGTGCAATTATGGTGGTGGTGCGATATATGGGACTTGCCGGTGCGGGAATATGCAGGCAAGCCCTTCGTGGGCTGCTGCGGTTGGTTAAACAAAGTTATGTGTTTATGACCTTTGCGGACATGTTGAAGGCAAGGCATTTATGGCAAAGGCAACGAGATTGCTGAAGGTCAGGTCCCGTCGTCCAATGTCAGGGCTACCGAAATGCCTGCTAATGTGGCCCGTGATAGCTGAACAGAACCTTTCGGGGAGTGGAAACATTTTCATGGGAATATTATTACTTTGTTATACGCAAAGTAAAAATATGGTCTTTAAGCCAGGAAACCGCGGTTACTAATGGAGAGCACTGCCCAAGAATGATCTTCCAAATTCGAACTGTCACTCCTACGTTCACTCCCCTTGCATGTTATCTCATACACACCTGCTCGAATTGTATTATGTGCCTGGTCTGTAATACCACTGCCCCAAAGAAGGCCATATGCGATGTGCCCATGGCTGTCTCGTGTACAACTTTACTATCATTATGTACGACAGTGGGAGCACCTGCAAGCTGCAGCTGTCCCACTAAAACAGCCAGTGTTGTTCCACCACGGCCATGCTGGTTGGGCTAAGCTCCACTGAGTGAAGCTCACACCTAGCGGTGATTGAGCTGTACTGTAGTCTTCGTAGGAAGGGCAGTAGAACTTGGATGTCATTGCACGTTACATGATGTTGCTTTGATTGCGCACAAGAGGGGACATCGAGAACCTAGGGTAGGAACAGGCAAGCACTCAACTTGGTTGCTTCAAGCCATCCTTCGCGGGCTCGGCCGGCGCTCAAGGTACGTCGGGCAGGGGAATAAAAACGATGTATTGCCAATGCACATATCGGCTTTCACCCATGTCTTTATCGGAGAGCATTTTATACCGCGGGGTTGGTAGTCCAAGAGCCGAGGGTGGGTTGCCCCCGCTGTTTCTAGCGAACGGTGGTTTGGAGATTAACCACTGTTGCTGAGATCTATCTATGTTGACCTATGAGCCATTTATGATGGCGGATTGGAAGAGCTGTTGCTTCACACAATGCAATGACCCCCTTCTCTTAAGCCCTCGCAACGACACCTTATTACGCGTCACCAATTTAACATGTTGTAATCATGCAGTGTTTTCGGCTTTCGGAAGGCTGCGGGAGTAGCTGAAAGTCATCACGCGGCAAGGACCGGGCTCTGGAGGCGACGTCCGCAGTAAGCAAGGGATTATAAGAGATTTCGTGTACTCTTGCAGGGATATAAGGCAAATAGTGCCCATGTCTTCGGCTCCCCAGTCTGCCTGCAAGCCGAAGGGCGCTGCTGCCCACTTTCGAAGCGAGAGTGCGAGGGTAGTGGACCTTGTTTGCCTACCCTAGCCTCTGCTGTTGTAGCCTTCGACATTTGCCGTCGTTAATAATGTACTGTGGAAGCCCTGGGTTGACAAGACGCACATAAAACGCGGCTGCGGGCTGGCTGGGTGTCTGGGTGCTCATCCGTACGGAATATTAGTCCGTGAGCGAGTGGGGTTACGGCCGGCCACCAGCATTGGGAGGTTCGCCTTGGATCAGGTTTCTGCCGGGCGCCTGGACACTGCCGAATTAACTGCGAAGATCTTGCTCACTGGCGGTTTGTCCCGCGGCGGATGTTCCCTCACACCCTGACATGCCGTGTCAGTAAACACAAAACCCTGAACCCTTTGCTGCCTAGGGTTGTTTGCAATGGCTGCCTTACTCGTCTTCTGTATGCACGCACGAATAAGCAGACCCGCGTTATGCCATCCTGCGTGCATGGCCAAACCCCATAGGGCCAGATAGGGTTTGGCCTCACTGCCCGTCTGCACGACCTGATCCGGCCGAGCTTTCTAGGGCCCACGACCCTCTTTCATAAACAGCACCCAACCACCCATGCACCCAACCACCCATCGCCAAACGTCTGTTCTAAACGGTTTTTTCTGGCATCCATGGTTCTTCCTCGAACCACCCACCGCCACTTGGGCCCATCCTGCAGGTTGCGCGTCGGAGGCAGCCCCACCAGCTGGGGCAATACAGCCGCACGGAGGAAACAGGCCTGCCGTACAGCGTACGGCAGGCGCTAGATGGGCCACATCAATGACCGGTATGACCGTGACAAGAGGGCCATACTGGGTGACGGCACGTACGCCATTGTGTATGGTGGCACCTGCAAGAAGACCGGAGAGCGGGTGGCCCTGAAGAAGCTGCGCCACGCTACCGCGCCGGCGGCGGCAGCGAACAGGGGTGGCGGGACAGGCCCAGCGGCGCAGCTGAGCTTCGGCGGCCCGCTATTCTCGTTCCATGCGGGCGAAGCGGGCGCAGCAGCAGCAGCTGCTGCTGCTGCTGCCGCCGGGGGTGCGCCGGCTGGCGCTGGCGCACCCGCGGTGGAGGCTGCTCTGACTGCGGGGGCCGGCGGTGCGGACGACCGCGGCGGTGTGGGTCAGGCTGCGCTCCGCGAGATCAAGGTCTTGCAGGTGCGTGCGTGCGTGCATGCCTGCCTATCTGTGTGTCGTAGGATCCGGGTAGGAACATAAGCTCCGGAACCTTGGCGATTGCTGCGTCCTGCGAAGGGTTGCCGAGCACTTCAGGCTGTTTGCTATCTCCTCCTCATCCACACCGCGAGAGTTGGAGGTTTATTTTAATGCATTCATGGTGTCACCGACTGTTTGCTATCTCCTCCTCATCCACATCGTGAGATTTGGAGGTTTATTTTAATGCATTCATGGTGTCACCGACTGTTTGCTATCTCCTCCTCATCCACATCGTGAGATTTGGAGGTTTATTTTAATGCATTCATGGTGTCACCTCACCGACACTACATTGACGACCTCAACCCCCGTCGGTCGCACCCAGGAGCTGCGCCACCCGTACATCGTACGGCTGCGCGAGACGGTGCCCCATAAGGATACTCTGGTGCTGGTGTTCGATTACGCCGCCGGCGGCGACCTGGCGCGGTTGCTGTACCCGGGCGGCGACGGTAACGGCTGTGGCTCCAGTAAAGGCAGCGGGGAGGCGTGCGAGCCTCCCTTGGCCGCTGACGTCATCAAGGCCCACATGCTCGCCCTCCTGGAAGCCCTCGCATATTGCCATGAGCAGGTGGGCCGAAGGGGGCCGCGGTTATGGCTGTTCGCGGTTGGGCGGACGAGCCGGAGGCGGTCGGATGAGGACGAGTCGTCCGGTCGTGCTCATTTCGGCCGCGCGACTGGCTGCTCACACACCTGTCTTGCCGGCCCACGATCCCCTCCCTCCCTCCCCCCCTCGCTCCAGGGAGTGCTCCATCGGGACGTGAAGCCCAACAACCTGTTGTTGGACGAGCAGGGCCGGCTGCTGCTCGCTGACTTTGGGCTGGCGAGGTACCTCCCTCGAGAGGCGGCAGAGGAGGAGGCAGGGGAGGAGAGGGAGAGGCAGCACGGGGCGGCGGAGGGTCAGCAGCAGGAGCAGAGGGAGCGAGGGGACAGCGGACACAACACCGGACCCCCCAGCAATGGGGCAGGTGCATGGGATCCGATAGCCTGCAGCGGCAATGGGGCGGCCGCCGTCGTCACCGGTGGCGACGTGGCGACCAACAGGTCGGCTGCAGGAGTGGCCGCGAATGGGGGCACTGGTGCTGCGGGCTCTCGCTCCGGAGGCGCAGACCGATTTGGTTGGCGTGAGGAGGCAGATCGAGCCGACGCCCGGCCGCTGATGACCCATCAGGTGGGGCCAGGGCGGCGAGGAACCGGAGGGTGCGGCGGCAGCGCGCGTGTTCAGCCGGGTTTGTTTGTATTGCGTATCGCACAACAAGGGGACGAAGGATGGGTGTGAAGACACCTGCGCGATGGTGGGTTGTCAAGCAGTGCGTCCCAGGCCTTGATAGCGAAGCCGTGTCCAGCTATGGCCCGAACCTCCCGGTTGCCTCCCCAGATTGGCATGCGGTGGTACCGACCGCCCGAGCTGCTCTTCGGTTGCCGTACGTACGGCACCGGCGTCGACATCTGGGCTGCGGGCTGCGTGTTTGCAGAGATGCTGCTGCGCCGAGTGTGGTTCAAGGTGAGGGAGATGTGTTGCGCGGCGTTGAGGGCCTTACTTCACGAGCGCGGACACCGTGCGGTGCTGAGGAGGGCACCTAGGATGGCATGAAGGCAAGACAGACGCCCGGGGCGCGTGCACCTGAGCCAGGCGCTTGCATATGCCCGGGGCACTTGCACCTGAGCCAGGCGCTTGCATCCTGGCGTTTCAAAAGTAGCAACCGATGTGATGGCACGTAAGCGATGAAGGTGGTGCAAGGATGCGGGCAAGAGAGGATTGTGAGGCCGGAGCTTTCTGTATGGCGCGCTGAAAAGCGGTTGCCAACCGAACCATCCATGCAGGGCACCTCTGATGTGGACCAGCTGCGGCTCATATTTGAAGTGCTGGGCTCACCCACCGAGGAGACCTGGCCGGGAGTGAAGCGCCTGCCGAACTACTTGTCGTTCACCCCGACTCCGCCACAGGTGCGGGTCTGGGCTAGGGTCGGTGGGCGGGTGTCGGCCGGATAGTGTGGTCCGGAGATGTGCGCTAGGAAGGATGAGTAACGGCGTCCCCTCGGCGGCATCGCGCCACCGACCCGCGTGGCACCCTGACTCATTCGCCCCACATTCATTCGCCCCACACTCATTCGCCCCACACTCATTCGCCCCACATTCATTCGCCCTACACTCATTCGCCCCACACTCATTCGCCCCACACTCATTCGCGTCGCATCGCATCGCCCACTGTCACCACCACCCGTGACACACCTATCTTGGCCCCCGCCCCCTCGCTTGCCCACTGCTCCCCCTCTGCTCCCCCTGCCAAACACCCGCCTGCCCCTCCCCCCTCCCCCCTCCTACTCTACGGGCTTTCCTCAACCCCCCCTCCCCCGCGCGCCAACCCAGTTCTCCAGCATGCATCTCAAAACTTCTGTTTCTAAACGGTTTTTTCCGGGCATCCACGGGTCTCCCTCGAACCCCCGCGCGCCGTCCCATATCCGCCCCGTTCCCCCTTCAGGACCTCGCAACAGTCTTCCCGGATGCGGACCCGGACGCGCTGGACCTCCTAGCGCAGATGACCCGCTTGTGCCCCCAGCAGCGACCCACCGCCCGCCAGGCGCTGTCGCACCCCTATTTCACCTCGGGCCCCCCGCCAGCCGCGCCGGGGCAGCTGCCACGGACAGCGCTGCTCTCGTCGCGAGCCGGCGCCGCGCCGCCTGGTGGTTTCGGAGCCGCCGCCGGCCGGACCGGCCGTGAGACCGGCGGCGGGGGGACCAACGGCCGGGGCGATGTGGGTGCTCGGTGGCAGCTGGGCGCGGCTCGCGTACCCATCATGGACATTCCCACGATGTCGTCCTCGGGGTCATTGTTCGCACAGGTGAGGGGACAGGCCGATGTGCCGTTTCCGCGGCTACCGGCTCTACCGCCCGTGGCCCCCGGCCGCCTGCCGCCCGGCCGCCTTTCCTTCGACGGAACCGGCGGCTTCGCCCTTGCCGGCGGCGGCGGGCTCGCGCCGCTAGCCGGCACCCAGCCGCTGGCGCCGCACACGCACCACCACCACTACGTCAAGAAGCAGCACAGCTTCCACCTGCCCCCCGGTCCGCTGGCGGGGCTCCTAGCACCGCTGGCCGCCAGCTCCGCTGGCGGCGCGAGCGCAGCCCTGGCAGCGGCGGCGGCTGACGGGGGAGGCGGGGAGCTTGACCGAAGGCCCCGCTTGGACAACGGATCGATGCCTCCATCCTGCTCCGTGCCGTCACTGGCGCTGCGATTCCCCGTCAGGATCGGAGCTCTGGGCTCCGCGGATGGCGACGTCCTCCGGGGCCTGGCCGCCGCGACCGCAGCCGCCGAGTCCCAACCCAACCCGCTGCAGAGGCCGCCGGGTGGGCTGCAGTGGCCGCAAGGCGTGCCGCAGTGGGAGGCGGCAACGGTGGCGCCGGCGGCCTCGGCTCCGAGAAGGTACCGTCGTGGTCGGCGGACGCGCAGCTCAGCGGGGGCTGACATGTCGGTGTCGGCCGCCGCGCTGGTGTCTGGCCGCGGTCTTTCGTTTGAGGAGGAGGGGGTGATCCAGGGGAGCGAGGAGGCCGCTGAGGGGGACTGCGAGGAGGGCGGGGAGCAGGAGGACGGCGAGGAGGAGGAGGTGGAGGGGGAGGTGGAGGGCTATGAGGAGGATGAAGGCAGGCCGTGCGTAGTGCGGCGCTTCAGCTTTGGCAGCAGTCTGGTGACCGACGGCGGCGACGCGGCGACAGCACCCGGTGGAGGTCCCCAGGCAACAGGTATGAGCGTCCGGGCCCCTCTCGAAAGATGTCATCTCACGTGGACCCAATATGTGATGTATGACACGCGATGCCGCACGCTGCCTGCCATGACGACGGCTGCACGGGGTAGATGAACTCTGCCGGGGCCGCCGGTGGTTTCCCCCTTTCCCCCCCTGGCTGGGGCTCGGTGGTTACCCTCCCCCCCCCCCTGGCTGCATTAGGTTGTTCCTTTCCTTTACCGGCCGCCGACGGGCCACCTCCACATGCTTCCTGGTAGCCAATCCAACTGCTCCAGCATGCGCCCACAACCAGGTGTCCGCAGACCGTGCGCCAGCTGCACTACCCATGTCGTGTGAACGGGTCCTTGTGCCAACCGCCTGGCTGGCGCTCGGTGGTTACCCTTCCCGCCCCCCCCCGTGTGGCTGCTGCAGGGCGAAGTGGCGGCGACCGCAGCCATAGGGACGGCGCTGACGGTGAAGCCGGCGCCGTGGCCATGGCGACCACCGCCACCACCGCCGCGGGCGACCCGATGAGCATCAGCGTCAGTATCTGCGGCGGCGCCGGCATGGGCACCGTCGGATCCAAGCGACCGCGCTGTGCGCTGGATGCTGCCTGGCAACACCACCACCACCACAACAACAACAACTACCACCTCGTCGCCCAGCAGCCACCGCACGGTATGGTAGCCCCGGCCACGATGGCGAACACGTCCCGGCAGGGCGGGGGGCAGTCCTACTCGCACCACATGCATCAGGCCGGTGGGGGCGGCGGGGTCGACGTGCACATGCGGGGCGGCAGCGCAGGCAGCGGCGCCAGCGGGGGCATCCCGGGGCCGCCCGTCGCTGCAGCGCCGTCGGTGTCCATGGTGTCCGCAGCCCCCAGTATGTCGTTCACCGCTGCGGTCGGCGGCTGCAGCGGCGGAGGCAGCGAGGGCGGCACGGAGAAGCCGTACCGTCGCCAGCCGGCAGCAGCTGGCGAAAGCGCGGGCGCGCTGATGCCGCCCACGACGGCGGCCAGTACCGCCCCTGGAGCCGCCGCCGCCGCCGCGGCGGCGGCGCGGCGGCCGCCGGGCGGCCGCCCCTCCGACGTCACCGCCGCCATGTCCCTGTCGCTAGCTGGCGGCTTGGACGCTGCAGCGCAGGGGGACTACTCCCATGCGCCGCCCCCCACGGTCACTGGCCCTCGAGCTCACGGCGCCATGTCGGTCGACCTTCCGTCTGTACACAGGCCAGCGGCTTGTGACGCGGGGGGGGGTATGAACCCAGGGGCGCTGCCCAGCTTCCCCAGGTTGCCGCCCGCGGCGCCAAGGGTGCCCGCCGCCAGTGCGGACGTGGCGGGCGTGGCGGGGTTCGGCGGGGACGTGCTGGGCGCGATGGCGGCGGCGGTGCCCGTGGCGGCGCTCACTGGATCGGTGCACTTGCGTGGCTTGCGGCCAATCCTGCCCAGCCCGGACCTGCAGTACCTGAGGTGCGCGATGGCGGGGCGGGGCGGCAGGGCTCGTGCTCGGGCGGGTGCGAGCATTCGGGGGCCTGGTGTTGTTGTTTTGGTGGTGGCGGTGGTGGGACATGGTGGGTGGGCAGCGTGCGTGGTTTGCGAGCTTGAAGGAAGGACGCGGCGTGTTTTTTTCTACCTATCCCCAGCAGGAATAGAGGAAGCATTAAATCGCACCATCGCTTGGCGGACAAGCATCGTCCAGTTTCCTCAACCTCTCCCTCCTGACAAGCATTGTCCAGTTTCCTCAACCTCTCCCTTCTGTCCTTGGCCACTCAAATGCCCGTTGCGACCACACAGGCAGCGCAAGGTCGAAGTCGACGAGGCCCTGCGACAGGTGAGGCGGGGGCTGTTGCGAAGCGTTGGCTTCGCGCAGGTCGGAACGGGGGTCGCGTCAGGGAGGCCGGGGCCACACTGGCAGGCCACTGCAGCCAGTGGGCAATATCGTGTGACATGTGTTGCGTGTTTCAGCTATCAACATGCTGTTGTGCGTGCAGTATGCTTGCCTCCCAGGGCCACGATGGGGCATGCGTGTTTGCAGACCTGCCCGCAGATCGTATCCGCGCTGTCGCCCACCACCCGAGCAGTCCTTGATACGCGTGCAGCAGCAACCACAGGATCGGCATCAGTTTTCCTTGTGGCGCGTCCGGGAGCGGCCGCCATCCATGCCGTACTCCCTGGTGTGCGCTTGATCTATGAAATGCTGTGTGCTGTGCAACGTGTCGCCGGGGGTATCCGGGGTGGGACCTCATGGTGAGGGTATCGTGCCCCAGAGGCCGTCGTCTGAGGCCGAACGTGAAACCGCCGGCCTCGCCACCGCGCCCCGCAGGCCTCCGATGCAGACGGGTTGCAAGCCCATGCGCAGCAGCGGCATGAGTACCAGTTGCCGGACGTAAATGCCGAGGGCTCACAACAGCAACCACAGCAGGAGCGGCAACCGCGCTATTAGCGGAGCGGCCGGGCCACGGAGCACTGGAAGGAGGCGGGCGGGCAGCTATGGCAGTATGGTCGCGAGCCCATGTGAAGGCAGCAAGCAAGCAAGCGAGTGGCTTGCTGGCTGGCTTGCGTGTCGGGCAGTGCACGAGGAGGGAGAGAGGGCTCGTGGGAAAGGTGTTTTGGCGGTGTAGGAGCGTGGTCGCCCCAGAGGGTTGGCGGCATCTTGGGCGTTGAACTAGCCAGGTGTGATGTGAGGTGTGTCTGGAATGGAAGGAACAAGTATAGAGGCTTTGCGGGTGCGGCTGGCCGACTGGCTGGCTGGCAGTGGTTGCGGTTGCGGTCTGGTCAGCCACTACCGATACGTCACCGTGGAGCTCCCAAGCGGCGTGGCGGCAACATGCGTCGTCCTGCGCCGCAGCCATGGGAGAAGCTCGCTCACCCGCGCGTTCGGTACCGGTTTCGTGCCAGTCGCACCCGGCGCAGGAAACAGTGAGACGGAGGACGCGGCCGTGTTGCGCTGTGTCACCATCACTACGAGGTATCATGAGAGGCGCAGGTGGCGAGGAACAGGAGCTTTCTATGTGGGGGGGGCCTGGGTCGAGAGCCACCCCGCTCCAAGTCCCCTCCCCCCTAAATCTCTCGAGTTCTACTGCTGTAGGAATTGCAGCGTGAATCGTGGCATTCGGCATTCGGCATTGATTGACGTAGCAGGGGTGGCGAGGAAGCATGACCCCTCCGGGGGCCGCCGGTTGCGCTCCTTTTGGTCAGCTGGAGGTGCTGGCGTGGAAGGGTGGTGCGGGCCGTGGTCCCTGGGGCGCACCACGATGGGGTCGTTGTTCCCGATCCCTTCGGATCCATGCGTGCGAAAGGGCATTTCGGCCTGTGGCCGAAACGCGCAATGATGCCGCATAGGAGGCCCTGAGCTGGGTATGTGGTCCCAACGGGGGCGGGGGATGATGAGCGGGGCGTGCCACCTCGCGCGCTGTGCCGTCGGTTGTTTCGTTTTGTCGGATGGACGCATTGTTGCCTTTGTGCGCTCGCTTGGTAGAAATGAATGAATGCTGTCGAGGCCGAAGTTAGAGGGCGCTGCGTAGTTGGAAACAGTGAGGCTCAAGTAGGTGCGCACCGGCTAGTGCAGGTGGGGCAACAGTCGGTTTGATATGCGGTTGGCAGTTACCAATCGCCCCGCCCGTAGGCAGACTCTTATCTTGAGTTACGTTAGCAATGCTCATCTAGTTATGGTAGGAGTAAGGCACCTAGTCAGCTTAGCGCAGATCGATCGCGTGTCCGCTCGTCTGACGGGGTGCGATGTAGAAACTAGAGGTATAGGAAGGCGCCCGCCTGGCTCAGCAGAGGCCCTTTTGATGTGCGGATGGCGAAGGATGGCTGTCAGCTTGATGATGTTTGTGGGGGGCACTGGAGGGTTGCGGGGCAGATGGCGGCGGCGCGTTGTGCCATTGGCCGCGACCCGCCGGGTGGCTGCTGCCGGCACAACCTGCTGCTGCCGGTGGGGCACCCGCCTGGGGAGTGGTGGTGTGGTGTGGTGTGCAATCCTGACGCGCCCCTCGCTTCGCAAAAAAAACGGTGCGTCGGCCTTGTTCTGATCGGCTCATGACCCGTTGGGCGTGAAGGGTTTGAGCGGGGCCGGAGCAGCGTGGGAGCGTGTGCGGAGTGGAGCCCGAGGTACGTGGGTGAGCTGGATGGTCAGAATAGAACAGGACAGGATAACGCATCTCGGGTATAAGTGTGACTCTTATCAGATGCCATGGACAAATGCCTGACACCACGGCAAGCACTGCTTATTGTATCGGACCGATGCGCTGTTGCACAATGTTCGGCGTGTCCGCCGTCGGTCCGGAGGCGGGGGAAGCACTGCGCGGGCGTCTACGGGGTTCCGGGGTAGGCTGGTGGGAACGCAATGTGCAGCAATAGGCGATCGGACGGATCCGTGGTACGCTGGGGCTGAGCCGGACCGGCGGGGGGGGAACTGTAGTGAGTACCACTATGGCGGCGGCTGGTGGTTGGTAGCGACATTACGTGGAAGAACACTTACGGTGGTCAGAGAGAGTTGGTGGCGTGCGGCCCCGCAGCTGGCCACCAGATAGCGGCGTGAAAGGCGGCCTAGCAACCGAAGCTGCAGGTCATCAATGTGGCTGCTATGTGGTCACAGGCGGCGCGTAGGGTGCCACTAAAGACGTGGGTCGGTGCCGTTCCGGACGTCCGCCGCCGGCAGCAGCAGGGCATGGTCACGGTAGGCGCTGCCGCGTGTGCACCCAGAGGCTTCCTGCTCCTGCGCTAAGGCCCTAAACCCTGCCGTCACTGCGGACATGCCATGACATACGGTATTGTGGGCTAGGGATAAAGTGTGGTTTCAGATCGACCGGGGTTTTCTGCCACCTCCATGGCTCGGGTGTCGCTGCGGGCGGGCAGATGGCGCGGTGGTCAAGTGCGTGGGGGTGGGCGCTTATCGGTGGCGGGCGGTGCGAGGGCGTCATGGCCATTTCCTGTCGTGCGATGGCGGCTAAGCAAGTGGTGGCGGGCGGGCGGAGTTCGCAGTTCGTAAGTTCGTCGGGGAGACGGCAACCGAAGGCCGGGTAACTCAGAAGCAGTAGTAACGTAGGCTGCAGGTATTAAGCGGGTGCGTCAGCTCCGCGGCGATTAGAGCGCGAGGAGACTAGGTTCGGGGCCGGTCGGAAACACAGGTCTGCAAGGGCAGGGAGGTGGTGTCGGGGGCCAACTAGCGCTTCGTAGCGTATCTCGCTTTTTACTATGTTCATCGATTTTGAGGTTGTCCTCGTCCTATCGGCGCAAGGGTCTACAAGGTTTCGTGCAATCTGGCGTACTACGGCTACTAGACGAACTGCGTCGGCGCTTGCGTTTGTGACTCGCCGTCTCTCGTACGGTTTGGCGGGCCCAGGTCCTGTGCAAGCAGGGTTTTGTTTATACGCGTTGGCCGCTGGTTCACCAGTCCCTCGACTGGTGGCGGCATCGTTCAATTACTAGTGGCGGCGACAGGATGTTGGCAGGAGAAGGTCAGGGGGTGGAGCAGCTAGGGGTTTGATGATAGGCGGAGAGAACAGCTGGCGTGTTAAGGCATGGGCGTTTGCACCCCCCAGCCGGAACGGTCGATTCGTGTACGGACGGGCCCTGGACACTGCAATCTTTCATGAAACCATTGTTTAAAAGGGCATTATACGCGCGTGTGTGTATGTATGTGTTCGCATTCACTACCGACGAGTACAACGCGCAGGTGCGGGAGAACACGGAGCGGGACATCAGGACTGTGGCGGCTTGTCGTCGGCCGACCAGCTCATGGATTGCCCATCGGTAGCCTCAAGAGGATAGCGAACTCTTTTCAAATGGCATTGTTAGAAAGGCACCCTGCATCACGTTCTTACATACCGACGTGGATTCACGTCACTTCCCGACGTACCTGCAGCGCCGGCGCCAGGAGCACTGCTGCAGGCAACACCGACACCGACCGCTGTTGCAGCTGCACGCCCGCCATCCTGCATTGCTGACTACCCGACAGCCTGACTACCTGACAAACCATTTGAGGCCACTCCCGCACGGGAGGCACGGCCGTGATATGTGAGGCCACCTCCTCGCACCCCGCCTCCCCTCCCTCTTAAGATTTGCACCCTCCATCAGCACTAATGCCACGCATGACGCATCGGCGCCCTCGTCGAGCACAGCACAAGCGCAGCCCCCAAACTGAACCGGCACCTGCGCAATACCTCCCTGCGTTCATCCTTCACTGCCCGCCTAGGGTTTGCGATTCGCACCCCCCCATCATCATCGCACCGACGCACGCGGGCGTGCTCACCCCCCCACACACCAACCCCGGGACCAGCCGCCAGACATTCATGCCCGCAGCCACCCTTGTCGCGCACGAACATACCCATAGGGCAAAGCACTGTGCTCGCTGAGGTTCCTGGCAGCAACGTAGGGGCGCTCCAAATCAGGGCCATCACCTGACAGCGCCTTCGCGCCGTCGCCTACAAGTAGTAGCCCGCTCTAACCCGCCTTACAGCGGGCTCTCCGTGCCCTCCGTCCTCATCGCTCCGCAGCGCCGCTGCAAGTCGACCAGCTGCGCGAGGGGACGGCAGCCATGCCGCTGTGCCCCTGCTGCGCTACGCCGCCAAAACCGCCACGTCCGTCGTCGTGCGCTGCGCCGCCGCTACCCCAGAACCATCGGGGGGCCTGCTTGCAAGGTCCTGACACTTCACGGGAGGCGGCAGCCGGCAGTCACCCACCGCTCACTCCTCATCGGCCTGCAGGGGGGACGCGCCCGAGCAGTGGGTGGGGCGTTCAAGACAAGAAATCTGCGGTCATGTGCAGCGATGCAGAGGCCAGCAGGCCATGCAGCTAAGCGCCTACATCTAGGGGGAAACGGCAGCAGGCGAGGGGAGTGAAGTGGAGCCGCAACCCGCACCCGCAGCGGCGCCCTGCGGGGCGCTGCGTGTTGCCCGCCGCGCAGCCCCCACAGCAGCCTGCTGGCGCTCCTCCAAGCGGGACTACGCCGCAGGATTCCTCCAACCGCCAGTCACCCGCCCCAGGCGCCAGAGCACTCCCGTCCCGCGTGATCTCCACGCTCCAAGCACACACCCCTCACCACAACCCCGGGTCCGCAGTCCGGCTCCCTGTGCCCTACCCCCCCACGCGGCCCCTGTGCCGCGCGGCCCCTGTGCCCTACCCCCCCGGCGCGGATTCTTTTATACAAAACCCCCCGGCGCGGCCCCTTACCTGCGCCTTCTGCGCCGGGTACTTGGCCGCCACCTCCACCCACGAAGTGCGGTCGTCGACCAGCGCCCGGATGACGCCGGCGACCTCGGACTGGGGCACCCGTACCTGGTGTCGGTGGGTGGGTGGGGGTCGAGGTGCGGGGTGGAGGCGCGGGGCCGGGGAGAGCAGCGGGCGAGGGGCAAAGCGGAGGAGGAGGGCGGCAAATTCGAGGCTCGCCTAGCACAGGTGCATAGGGCGGCAGGGGCCGACAGCGCGTACCCACCAGTTCTGACACTTCTGCCCAGTCCATGAAGGCATATTCCCTCTTTCGCCCCGCAGGCCGGTTTCACCCGCCCGCTCCGCCCTCGCGCCCCCTGGTGTTCCTAACACTCACCTGCGCCATTGAGTCGCGCTCACGTAGCGTCACCGAGAGGTCTCCCTCGATGGAGCCGAAGTCAACGGTGATGGCGAAAGGCACACCGATCTCATCGGTGCGGGCGTAGCGCTTGCCGATGGTGTTGCCTGTCGGCGGCGGTCGTAGCGGTGGTGGTGGTGGTGGGGGGGGGTGTCAGGGGCGCAATGCATCGCTATTGTGGCGGCGGTATGAATTTCGTGGCGGCAGTTGGCACCGTATGTTCGGTGTGAGGGTGTGGACAAAGCCACCAGCTGCCATGAGGCTGGGTTTGGGAGGTTGGGCCTGCGTCTACATGGAATGGGGGACAGGCATACATGGAGAAGTCATAGCAACCTGCGTGCATTCCTCTTCAAAACCCTACAATAGCACCCGGATGCACCCGGCCCTTCGCTAAGCCCCAGCACCAGCCCCAGCACCACCACTACCGCACCGTGGTCGCCGCTGCTGCCCACCGCGCCCACCCACCCGTGGTGTCGATGAGGTTCGAGAGCCCCGCTGCAGTGAGGTCGCGGGAGATCTTGGCCGCCACCTCGTTCAGCGCGGGCTTCTGGACCAGCGGGAAGACGGTGGCCTTCGTGGGGGCCACAAGCGGCTTGAAGCCCATCACTGCGCGCGTCTCGTCACCCTGGCGGGATAGAGAGGGGGAGAGGGGCGCAACGCAGGGACACGCAGTCGCGGGCGTCAGTCAGCGGTTGTGCGATGGTGGGATGGTGGGTGGCGGTGGTGGCGGCGGTGGTGTGGTGGTGGCGGGGACGTAGTGTGGTGGCGGTGGCGATCACGGTGTGGTGGTGGTTGCGGGAGCGCCGTCAAGATCATACACTGCGGCACAGCTGGTGTAAAGGAAAGGCCAAGCAAATGTCCGACTGTTTGACCGGGACAGTGCGCCCGACTGCCCTCCTGCTTCCTCCCAGCACATTCGCGCTGTCGTCGCGGATGGCCTCCCTCCCTGGACCGACCCACCTCGCGCGTGTAGTAGCAGTGCTCAAACATGCAGTACATGATGCGGCCGATGCCGAAGGACGGCTCGATGACGCTGGGGGTGTAGGTCTTGCCCGTCACCTTCTCCGTCACCTGCGGGGGGCCCGCCGTGAAGGGTGGCGGGTGGAGCGGGTCGGTCGGAGCGGCTGGGGATGTGGGGCTGGGCGCTGTTGGCCATACGGCGAGAGGACACTGTGCGTAGACGCGGCTCGATACGGGGTTCAGCAAGCTGGCGCATTCCGTTCGAAGGGCGCGCGTCTTCTGCTCTACCGCCGCCCGCACCTTCTTGATCTCCACCATGCCTGGCTTGATCTCGAATTCCTGTCCGGTGCACGTCGAGACCAGCGCATTCTCCCCCGCCTCCAGCTTGCTCTGCAGGAAGCGGAAGGGACCAGCGCGAAGGTTGTTTTTTTACAACGGGGGTTTTATAAGGGACGAGCGCGAAGGGGGGAGACTTCACGCGCGAGCACCGCAGTACGGCGGCACTCCTCGCTGGGCGGCCGCCTTGCCACACCGCGAGCTGCGACACTCCTCTTCTCCAGATTCCCGCCGTCCCGTGGGTCGGTCCTCCTCACCTTGACCGCCATTGCCCCCGCCTCGTCTAGCGCCTCCAGCGCCTCCTTGACCGCCTTCTGGTCCTTCTTGAACACGGCGCCCAGCTCCTTGTTGTTTGGCACCACCCGCACCACCTCCTCCATGCGCGGCTCCGGGAACTTCTCGAAGGCGGTCAGGTCGATCTTGCTCATGGAGGAGTGAGCCTGGGGGCGGCAGTAGGGGCCGGGGTGGGGCAGCAGGGGTCGGAGGAGGGGCCGGGGTGGGGCAGAAGGGGGCGGAGGAGGGGTCGAGGGCCTGCCGGAGAGAAGACACCCGGGTGATGACGCAGTTCCGAACACGTGCCACGGCGACACGGCGGTACGGCGGTACGGCAGCACAAACAAACAGCTCCACGACCCCCCGAGATTGCGCCTTTCGGCAAGTGGATGGTGCCCACCCCTCCACACCCCTCCACGCCCCTGCACGCCCCGACATCACGCGAGTTCGTAGTTCCCCCGCCCCCCCACCTTGAGGTCGTACGCCGAGCGGTCGGCCAGGCCGACGCACTCCACCCAGCCGTAGGTGGTCTCCACCTCGCCGTCCCAGCAGTCCGCCGCGTAGTGGGCCATCTGGGCGTGAAGGGATTTGCGGTTGGCGGTGCGGGAGGGGGAGGGGGCCAAGTGGATCGAGCCGGCGGTTAGTTGTGGGTCAACAAGCTTGGGGTGGCCACCCACGGGACGGTGCACACGTTCCTGTAAGTTACCAATAAGCACTCAGCGGCATATGCCCGCGCAAATGCACCCCCTTACCCCGCATGGCAGCTGCGGTATTCCCGCAATTCAACGCAGCGCAGTCCTCCCCTGCCCAACTCAAACCCTCCCCTGCCCAACTCAAACCCTTCCCTGCCCAACCCTTCCCTGCCCAACCCTTCCATGCCCAACCCTCCCCTGCCCCCTCCCCTGCCCTGCCGCACCTCGTGCTGCAGGTGCTGGCGGAACCTCATGCGCAGCGGGTTGACCCCGACCTTGATGAAGAACAGCCAGGTGCGGCCGATGAAGTAGGCCAGCGTCTCGTTGGCGATGATGCCGCGAGACACCGCCTCGCCCAGGGACATGGGCAGGGCCTTCTTCTCCTCGCCCATCTGGAGCTCCCTGCGCACCAGCAGGAGGAGGAGGAGGAGGAGAGGCGGGGGCGAAGGCGGGGGGTTGTAAGGGAATCCGCGAATCCACGGCCGAAGGCCGAGGGCGGTGAAGGTGGTGGTCCAGAGGAGAGGCGCGGCAAGGAGACGGAAGGGGGGTATAAGATAATCTGCGTGTAGGGAGGGGGAGCGGTCAAACAGAGGCGCCCAGGGCCCGCCGGTGGTGCCGCGCTGTTAGGCGACGCTAGGCCCCCGAAGCAGGCGAGCGAGGGGTTTCGAAGGACATCAAAGGACTTGCGGAGCGCCCCCGGGAGTAGGCTCACCCCCGCACCGCACCGCACCTGGAGTACAGCAGCGGCTGCAGGTCGGCAACCGATGCGAACTTGGGATGAGACTTGTCGTCGCCGTTGACGAAGTGCTCGATCTCGGCCTGAGGGCGGCGTGGGAGGTAGGGAGGGGGCAGCGGAGGGCGCGAGGGAGGGAGGGAGCGAGGAAGGGAGGGAGGGAGGGCGTATCCGTCTCAGTGCCGCGTGTCGGTGCGTGGGTCGGTGGCTGAACGGTGGGCTCGGTGGCGCACCGCCCGGGCCCGGCGGAACGGCAAACCCCACCTGCCTGCTTTCCAACCCGTCCCCCCTCCTATCCCTCCCTCCCCTGGGCAGCTGTCTCTCCTCTTCCTTCCGACCTCCCCCCTCTGGCAGCCCCTCTGGCAGCCACACGGACCCACCTGGGTGAACTCGCGGACACGCAGCAGGCCGGCGCGCGGCGAGATCTCATTGCGGTACGAGTTGCCGATCTGCGCGGCGGCGAACGGCAACTTGCCGCCGTTGTAGTACAAGAGGTCCCTGTGCGGCGGAGCAGCCAGGGCAGGCGGAGCATCGGTCAGCGGAGGGTTGCCCCCGAACACTCATCCATATAAAGGCTCAACCCTGGATCATCCCGACCCTCTTCATCCTGATACTATTCCAGACACCGCCAGCGCCTCCCCGCAGCAGTAGCAATAGCAGCACCCGCAGCGCCGCCTCCCAACAGCAGTAGCAGCAGCAGCGCCGCCTCGCAGCAGCCGCAGCGGCGCACCTGAAGTTCACGAAGATGCCCTGCGCCGTCTCCGGCCGCAGGTAGCCGACCATGTCGCCCTTGGGGCCGATGGACGTCTTGAACATCAGGTTGAAGGGGAAGGGGGCCGAGATGTCGTTGCCGGTACCAGGGGCGCGGACGTTGTACTCCTGCAGCGGCGGGCGGGGGGGGAGAGGTTAGGTTGTGGGGAAGGGGGGCGGGTAGGAGGGTTTCGAGGGAGACCCGTGGATGTGAGGACAGGCGGGTAAGAGGATGGGAGGGTTTGTGACACGTCGCGGCCACGGTTACAGGTGTCGAGCGAGGTGTTGAGGCCTCGAGGAGGCTGCGCGAACAACGGAGGAGGATCGCCCGGGTGGGGCTGGAAGCAGCCCAGCACGCACACCAGGGGCCAAACGAGGGTGCCGCAGCGAGCCCGCGCAAAAGCCTTGCCCCGCCCCCTCCCTCTCCAGCCCCTCCCTCCCCGGCCCCTCCCGCCCCGGCCCATCCCCACCGTGAGTGCCGCGGCCATGGTGTCCTGCTTCAGCTCGCCTACACCGGCCAGCAGCTCGCGAATCACCTGCGGATGGGTGGTGGTGGTAGTGGTGGTGGTGGTGGTGGTGGTGGGGAATGGTGGGGAGTGGTGCTATAGGCGGCAGGGTCTGTGTCTGACCAGTATGGTAAACGTAGCGGCTGCTGGGGGTCACATTTGGCGTTCCTGTGGGCCTTGCTGGTCTCTGCGGCCCTCACTGCGGCCGTGCCAACCCCGTCCGCCCGCTCCGTCCCTTTCTTCCTGCTGCCCCCCCCTCAAGTTTCATTGGTACAAGCCCTTTGAAGTCGCTGAACTTTACCCACACCCCAAGCACAACTCACGCCCCCCCCTTTCCCCCCTTCCCGCTGCCCCCCTTCCCGCTGCCCTCCTTCCCGCTGACCCCCTTCCCGCTGCCCTCCTTCCCGCTGCCCCCCTTCCCGCTGCCCTCCTTCCCGCTGCCCTCCTACCGCTGCCCCCTATCCCCCTGGCCCTCCTACCGCTGTATCCCCTCCCGCTGCCCTCATTCCCACCGCCCCCCTTCCTGCTGCCCCCCACCTTGACCTTCTCCGCGCTGGGCGGGTTCTTCTTGTCCTCCAGCACCGCCTCGAGGTGGCCCTGCCACCCAACAGGGGATCAGAGTTGGAGAGAGGAAGGGAGAGAGCATCCGCACCGGTGAACAACACAGTCAACCCATGTTTCCCACAGCCCCTTCCGCTCGACTCATACAAGGGCCCACAAGCCCCAGGTGGTCCACCCCCCCTAAGAGCTCCACCTCTAGCAGCTGCTCCACCGCCCCTAGAGCCCCACCTCTAGCAGGTGATCCGCGCGGAAACATTCGCCAGTGACCGCGTCCGTGACCATGAAGTCCGTGAAGCGGTCCACGTGGCCGGAGGCCTAGGGGCCAGGAAGGACGGGGAGACAAGAACGGGTGAAGAAGTTCGGAGGACAGTTCTAGGCATGGTGCATACGGGGGACGGCCTAGGTTGCACCAGGCTCGATTCAGGTGCCGTCCCGCCCCTTCGCCCCTCCCACCACCATCACGATGCATACCGCCCCACCACTCCCCCTCGTCCTCCTCCGTCCCGGAGCGCCTCCCCAAGCCTTCCCGCACATCCCAATACCAGGCATTCATTTCGGGTCCAGCAGAGCAACCCTCCCGCCCCCCTACACACGCCATTCCCCGCCCCCGCCCCCAGCGGCAGACAGCTCCAACCCCACCCACCTTGAGGACAATCTCCGGCGTCACCGCGGGGCACTCCACCTCCAGCATGCTCTCCTCCAGCACGAAGTGGTTGCGCCACGTCTGCGTCGGCGGACGGGCGCATGGCGGAGGACGGGTGCAAGGCGATGCCTCAGGACGCATGTCGCTGTCGGTCCGCCACGAGCTGCTGAGGCGCGTAATGTTGGGGCAAAAGTGCGCTCCAACCGCATATCCAAATTCCATGCCAGCAGTAGCCGGCCCGATCTGGTACTCCCGCGTCTCTTTCAGCACCCCCGCCCCCCTCGACGCTCGTGCCACTTCCAGATCCTTCAAGGGCGCCAATCCATCAGCTTTGATCACGGCCTGTTGGACCTGGGATGCCGGTATGTGCAGCGCAGGGGCGCAATAGCGCCGGCGACAGCGGCCGCGGCGGCACTGCTACCCCCTGCTGCTGCCATGTTGCTGCCACCAGTGAGCCTGCCTCGGCTCCGAAAGCTCCCACCCCGAGCCTCCGCCTCTTCCGCATCGCTGAGCTCTCCATCTCCACCGGCGCACTCGCCGCCGCTGCCACCCGCAGGTGCCACCGCCCCGCACCCCCCCGCACCCCCCCGCACCCCATCGCCCCCGCGCCACAGTTCCTCGCTCTCTTCCACAGTGGGAGGGCTGCTCCTGTGATACCGCTGCGCCCACCTGCGTCATGTTCTGCTTGATAGCGCAGCCCGGCGGGCCGTAGTCATAGAAGCCGGCCACGGAGCCATAGATCTTGAAGGAGGGGATGTAGAACATGCGGCGCTCCAGCACACCAGCCTGGAAGGGGCGCACGAGATGTGGGTCGCATACACGCGCGTTCTCCACCCGCCGAGCGTCCGTCCGAACCCACGTGCCAACACGGCAACACACCACGCGTCACGGAGTGCTCCGGCTCCCACTAAGCAGCACTCCGCAACCCCGGCGTGCCGTGTTCCGCAAACCCGCCCTGCCTCCGCCGAAACTCACTGCCCCCTGCCCTGCCCGGCACCAGCACTCCGGTCGCTACATACCAGGGCAGCGCGGATGGCCTCTTTGCTCTGAGCCGACACCTTGCCGGTGGTCTTCTCAAACTCCTGCGATCGAGAGGGCCGGGCCAGGAGGAGGTGCGGAGGGTCGGCGAACAACGGTAAGGGGGCTCCTAGTGCTAGCAGGGCCAGAGGATTATCCCAGAGCGTCCGACAAAACAAAGCGCGAGCAAACCCAAAGCGTGAGGCCGGTAATGACCCGGGTGCCGGCAATTGGGGTGACAGACCCGAGGTGGGCCAGGGGGTGTACCTCGTGTGCTTATGGGTTTCGTGCCCTTCACCAAACCCACCCGACACGCCGTATTGAAAGCCTTCCCACGACCCCAAACCCCGCTTCAAATGCTCTATTCAGCTGGAGTCTTCCCAGCCCCGCCTTACAACCAAAAAGGAGAACCCAACACATTCCCGATATTACATAACATAATGGTTCCCCCTACATGTTTGTCAAATACAATGCTGGGCTGATCCAGCTTGCCACGTGCGGGGATCTGCGCTAATTAAAGCTCCCTTTTGGAAAGGCAAGCGATTTCGCCATCAACCAGCAGGCAGTAAAAACAAATGATTAGATCGTTCAACCTGATATGGTAATCAGGAGCGGTGTATGGGGACGGGGTAACATGCCACCATGCCGCGCCGCCCACCTTCTGTTTCGTCTCGAGGTCCACTTTCAGCTCCGCAAGCTTTTGAATGGCAGCATCCACCTCAGCCTGTCGTTGGATAGCAGAAGTTTGAACTTGCTGTGGCACTAAGTACATAGGTGCGTGACATCCCGGAACCTGCCTTCTCCGCCTTGCCCTCCTTCAGGCTGGCCTTCAGAGAGCGAACAGTGTCTCCTTGCTTAGTGACAGCCTCCTGAGCATCCTGAATGTCCTTCTCGAGAACCTCAGTCATCCTTGCTCTGGTGCGATCGACGCCGCCGCAAACTAGGCCCCGCCGCAGGTGGCCAGATACTGGAGCTGCGAAGCGCAGTCCTAACAAACGTCCTGCCTGCCGCAACAGTTTCGCGAAATTGCAAAGAGGAAATCACTGTGGGGATTGGCTGCATTACAGTGGCATCGGAATGGGACTTCAGATTGGGTCACTGATGATTTCCAGTTACACCCTCCTCGCTTTATTCTCATCGTATGATACAAACGTAACCGTTAAGAGGTTGCTTCAGAATCCTAGGGCCTGGCTTTGAGAGCACGCTTGCCCCCCCCCCTCGTCAACGGCAGCGACACGCAGCGCAACCGCCAGCGATTTCGGTCAAGTGCGTCATACGAAAACCCCCAAGAGAAATCGAGTCAAAAGGCATCTTGCCACCTTCTCGGCTCTATCGGAATTTAGAGCGGGCCCTAGTCGCTGGGAGTCGCTGGGGAGCTCCGTCGGCAGGACCTGCCTATGCGTGGCGAGGACTGGTGGTGGCAGCCGCCGCCTGAACCACGGGATGGGCCCTCTGGCGCTCACCTATTTGTCTGCCAGGTGCGCGCGTCCGCTGGAGCGATGGAGCGGGCGAGTTTATGCATGCAAGGCGATTGTCGTCGGCAACCGGTCATGCTTTGCACCTCTCGGCGCGTGCGAAGTGACAATTTAAGCAGCACGTGAACGCATTCACGGCAACAGTGCAATTTGGGAAAGGTTGCTGAGCATTCCCGCCAATGTGCGAAAACTGCCGACGGACGCTGAGTGCTCGTGCTGGCTGCCGACCTGCGTGCATAATTGATACGTGAGGTTTGCGGCGTCATTAAGGCTTGCTTGTACCCTGTAGACCTAGCGCGCGGCTTTTGTATGGCTGATTCCTCGCAACCTCCTTTGTTCCCGGGGCTGTGTCCCTTGGTAATCCCCCAAATCTACATACACGCCCACGTGGGATAAACATCTAGGCGTTTGAATTTATTTCTGTAAACCCCTGATGTGGGTCGCCCATCAAGGTGTGCCTTCGCACAGTCGTAGGCATAGTGAATGAACTGGACACGACATTATACCGAACCGCGCCCCTCCTTCCCCCGACATCGCAACCTACGGCTCCGCGCACCACGTCTGCTCTCCGCGTGTGCCCCTCCCCCCTCCCGCGCCACCTAACAGCACGGACTCTGGGGCAGTCCTGATGACGTGGCCGTCCTGGAGCAGTACCTGCAGCACAATGGCTGGCTGACGCTGAACGCGCGCAGTAACTCCGCGAGGTGTACCTTCGATGGAGCGGATGTGAGACGGCGCTAATAACCTTGGGTCTGGTTACTACTTTGGGCAACCAGGGGATGCGGCGCAACCCGCCGGGACGTCGACGGACCCGTGGGGGGACAGTGGGTGGTGGCGACTCCTTGCGTTGATCAGGGTTGGCGCTCCTTATTCCCTCCGTCCATTGCTCCCTCCGTCCAACGCAAATGCAGCGAGACGGTAATACCCCCCGCAACGCTGCAGGTCTGCGGCGACCGGCTGGCCGCTGAGGTAGTGGGCCACGTGAAGCGGCTGGCGGCGGCGGGAGTCCGTGTCACCCACATCAGCTTTGCAGCCTACTCGTAGGTCTCCCGGACTCCGAGGGTTCCCCGAGTTTTCGCTGGGCCGTATTGGGTCATTCGTCGGTACGGCGACGTAACACCCGAGCCCCCCCCAAAAACTTCTCACCCCAGCCCCCGCTAGCCCCTGGACTCGACTCCATCCCTCAAGTTCCATTAGAGCCGAAATTCGCCCCACGTGCAGGTTCGGCGGCCTGATCGCTCGTTACGCCGCCGGCAAACTGCTGGCATCTGGGTTCTTCGGGGTGGTGGTCCCGGTGAACTTTCTGACCATCGCCACGCCACACCTGGGCTGCTGGGAGCACCCCAGCAGCATGTCGCACCTGGTGGGGCCTTATGTGTGCGCTGGCGTGTGGGGCCGCAGGAGCAACAGATTTCCTGCTGAGTTATACGGTTGGTGTTGCTGGAGGGCAGGCGACGGCGGTCTTGCCCATTGCATGGTTATTCATGGGCTGTTTTCTCCCAGCATGCTATTAACTTAGGCTTGCCTGGAGTGCAGCGTTGCGTCACGGCTTGTTGACTCCACCCGCGAAGCCGCCAACCCACACGGCTAACCGGCCGAATGCTTCACCCGCTCCTTCCTGTTGCATGCAGGCCTACAACAGCATTCTTCCGTGGACCCTAAGGTCAGTTCGCCAGGCCCGCTCAGCCGACCCGTGGTTCCTGGTGGTGACGTGTTATCACGTCGTTGAGTCGAAGCTGGGAGGCCCAATCTAAGAGTCAAGTTTGCTCAAGAGTAGCCCTTGATGCTTCATGCACCCAGCCCATAGGACGCTGCATCGTCTGCGTCCTGCAGCAACTGGGTCTGGGTCACCCTACTTCGCCGCCGGCTCAGTGCTCCGTGCCTCCCCGCACTCCCCGCAGCGCGCGTACCTGGGAGGCAATGCAGTGCCTTGGCAATCACACCTTATGTCTCCGTCGCTCTGTTCGCCCGACATGCATGCCACAATGCCTCTAGGAAACCCTAAAACCGGAATCCTCAAGGAAACTCTAAAACCCGGAATCCTCTAGGAAACCCTAAAACCGGAATCCTCTAGGAAACCCTAAAACCGTAAAACCGTAAACCCCGCGCGTCCTCCCGTTACCCAGCCCCTCCATTTTCAAACTACCCAATCCCTGACCCAAACCCCTAACAGCCGCACTGGCCGCCAGCTGCTCCTAGCCGACCGCTGGCTGGAGCCCGAGGGCCTGCCCCTCCTGGCAGCAATGGCGCGCCCAGACTGCGCCTTCCACGCCGCACTGGCGGCCTTCAACAAGAGAGTGCTGCTGGCCGATATCCGCAGCGACCGAACCGTGCCGTACACGACTGCCGCGATCACCGCCGTCAACCCCTACTTGCCCGCCGCGATGCCATACGCGCTGCCGCCCGGCGCGTGCGGGTGCGATTGCGCTCCGCCGTATATGGAGGGCGATGCCGACATTGGCGGCGACGATGTGATGGACGGAGGCGACGGCGGGGGCGTAGGCAGCGGCGGGGGCGGTTGGAGCAATGCCCTCGGATTGCGCTCCATCTTTGCCTTTGGCCTGCGCTTGAGCTCGGTGCTCGTCGGGGCCGGGTTATTTGGGCTGGGGTGGGGTCGCCGCCCTGCGGATGAGCTCGCAGGCGACGGTGTGGGAGGACGAGACGCATGCTGCTGCTGCGCTGCGGCCGCCGGTGCCCAGCCCGCGCCGATGCTCGCTCTCCCAATTAGCTCCTCCTACCCCTGCATTGTGTCGCCCCACCCCGCTGCGCAACAGCCGGCCTCGGCGGGGCCCGCATTGGCCGCCGCCGGCGGAGCAGCCGCCGCCAGGGGGTCGCTGCGGCCGCCGTGCCCCACCTCGAGCCGCGCCTTCCGCCCTGCGCCGTCTGCGGCGACAAAGTCAGCAGTGCCGGTGCCAGCAGCGGCGCCGTTACCTAGCGTACCTCGACAAGATCACGTTGCGGGCATGCAGCGGTCGTGCAGCTCACCTCTCCCCAAGTCATGGCGCGCCGCCGACGCCGCCGGCCCAAGCACCGCCCCTGCGGCGGCAGCTTATATGATAGGCCCTCATGCTCGAACGGCCGGTTCCAGCAAATGCGGCGGCAGCGGCGGAGGCTCCCAGGCCTACAGCAGCCCGGGATCTCGTAACATGCAGCACCAGCACCAGTGCCGCGAGCTGGCCCACCGCCGCCACCAGCGGAATAACCGGTGGGACGACCAGCAGCTGGGGTCCTCGCGCCCCGGCTCAGCGCCTGTTGCGGCGCGCAGCGGAGCGGACGACGCGCTGTCAAGCCGAGTGCGCCTGGGTCTGTTTGTGGCCCTCCTGCCGGTGCTGCTGTCGCTGTGGCTGTGCATGGTGGCCTGGCTGGCGGCCATATGGATGCACCATTACGCCGTGCTACTGACGGTGCGGCCAGATCGCAGTTGGGAGGTGCGCATACGGCGGGCCTCTGCGGCAGGCGCCCGCGACGGAGCGGCGCAGGAGCGGAGCACGACAGTGGAACACGGCGGCAGCAGCGACGGTGGCGATGCTCGCCGTGCGGGTGCTTGTGAAGGACGGACTTGCATGCTGGCGGAGGCGGCGGGGGCTGCGGAGGCCGCGGAGGCGGGGGGGGCCGGGGTTGGGCATTTTCGTGTGGTGGAGGATGGCGACACCGGCGTTGGCTTTGGCGGTGACTGTGAAGCTGGCGAGCTGCTGATGAGCCTCACCGACGCAGCGCCGCCGCGCACCGTCGCTACGGCAACCGCGCTGCGGCCTTGCCGGCCAGTGGACGCTCAGCCGGTGCAGGAGCAAGGCGGAGGCCGGCAGCTGCCACAAGCGGGGCCCGCAGCGAACGTGGAGTTTCCCGCGCTCGGTGGTAATGCCGGTGATGACGCCACCGCGCAGTGGCCGGCTGCGGCAGCGTCTGACGAGGCCGCTGCTGCCGGTTTCACCCGGGCGGTGGCGGCAGCTGGTGCCGCCACGTCCAGTACAGGCGGCGGCGACCTCACAACCGGGGCGTCTACCATCCATGCAAGGCCACCACCCGTGGCGGCCGACACCGCAGCAGCAGCACCAGCAGCAACCGGAGCTCAGGCGGTGCCTATGGGCTTGCCGTCCTCAACGGGGTCGCTGGAGGGGACAGCTCCGTCGGTGGCGCTGGAGGAGGACGCACATGCGCAGGCGTCAGCGAGGGCAGCAGTGGCGTCAAAGCTACCGGGACTCGGCGTGGCGGCGGCAAAAGCGACAGCGGGAGAGGCAGCGGGCGCAGCGATGGCCGAGGCGACTGCTGTGGACGCCGCAGTACGACGGGCGGTGCAGGAAATCTTCCGGCGCGTTTTGTGGCGCCACGGCGAGCAGACTGCGCACGCGGCGGCGGCGGCGAAAGGGCCGGAGCTGGTGCCGGACAGGCTCATGCGGGCCATGATGCGCACTGCCGTCATGCGGCGCCAGGGCTACGCGGCCAGCGACCGCCAGACCGAGTCGGTGTCGTCCAGGAGGTCATCGTATTCGGGTGCCGCAGCGCTGGCCGAGTTGGGATCATCGAGGAGGTCATCGTACTCGGGTCTCGCAGCGATGGATCAGGGCACCACATCGAAGGCGGCGAGAGAGGAGGACGTCGTTGGGGTGATGGTACGGTCGGCCTTTCAGTCCATTGTGCAGCAGTGTGAAGAGGCACCGCATGAGCCCGGTGCGGGCGCAGCAGCGGTCGAGTCAGCGGAGGTGGGGGCGGCTGCGGTGCGGCAGGTTATTCGGTCGGTCGTTCAGTCGGTTGTGAAGCGGTGCAACGCGGACACGCCTGAGCCGGTACAGGCCGCCGCAGCGGTTGAGGCAGCAGCGGTTGAGGCGGCGGTGGTGCGCTCGGCGATTGACTCCGTGTTGCGGCTGCGCCATGCGCCCGGTGATGGCGGTGGCGATGAGGCCGCTGCCGCCAGCCGCCCCGCTGCCGGTACCGCCGAGACCATGGCAGCGGTGTCTCAGCCGGGGCCCCAGGCGCCAAGCGCTGTCGGCGCGGGTCTCGCTAACGGCGGCGCGGCACTGTCTGGACCCAGTATGCCAGCGGGCCTCGGCATAACACGGCCGCAGGCGCCAGCAGGGGACTCCCTTGCGCAGGGAGGGATGCCCGCGACCCGCGATGGCACGGGGGTGCTTCCGCGGGGCCGCCCGGAGGCTCCAGCGGCGCCTCAAGGGGAGGCCACCGAGGTCGCCCAGTCACACGATCCTGCGCTGCTGCTGTCAGAAATGATTGCCTTCCTGAACGAACTGGAGTGGCAGAAGGTGAGAGGGCGATTGGGTGGGGGGTGCGGGGCGTCTAGGGCCGACCAAGGGAGGGGGGTACAACCGGGCAATCCAGAAGTGAGTAACGAATGGAAAGGCGGGGCGCCGCCAGAGCACCAGGCGCAAGGTCCCAGGATGCATGCAGACTACCGGGCAGGGGGTGCACAGCTTGCCTGGTAAGCACCGCCCGGCGTCCGTGGCCCCGTTCTGCTTTTTCCACCGCCATGAGGCGCGGTGTGTGCGCTTTTGCGCTTTGGATGTGAGCGATGCCCTCCGGCTTGAGACACGCACGAACTGCTTCCACCTATCCCAGGGGCAGCGCCTGCGCTGATCACTCCGCCCTTGCGCCACCCTCCTAGGTCGATGTGGACACGCGCCACTACCACGCCCACGCCGCCATCGTGGTCCGCAGCAGCCGGCGATTCCGCTCCCACATGCACATCATAGACTACGCAGTGCGCCAGCTAAGGCTGTAGCGGCGTCGCGTCGCGATGGCGCCCGCTGCACCGCAGCAACTGCAGCTACGGCAACTTGCTGGGGCCTGCTGTCTGGTTCGTCATTGGACGGCAGGTTGACCGGGTCAGGGCCCATCTGATGCGGCTGAGGGGAAGACGCGAATAGGTGGAATGGATGGGGAGGTTTGCCGTATCCCAGACGCCGGTCGTAGGCGAGGGGGCATGCCAGGAGGCAGGAGGCGGGTTTGGGTGAAGTCGGGATCGGGGCTGCGGGTGCTAGCGGCATTTTGAGGTATGATCTGGAAGGGTGTAGGCACGGCGTGAGGGATGGACCCGCGCCGGGGCCTTCCCTGGAGCACCGCGACAATAAAATATTCGGTGTCCAGATGGGTGGTAAAAGCTGCAAAGACGATCAGTACGATATGTTTCCTGAATTTTGGGGCCCGATGGCCCAGGGGTTCAAACTGGTGATTACAAGCGCTCGTAGGGGCGCAGCCGGGTGGTGGTGGGGGTGGTGTTTTTTACTGGTGTGGGTGGTGCCCAGATGCCTGTGTGGAGGGGTCCGTGCCGAACCAGGGATGCGGGGTGGCAGCGGTGCGGCAGGAGGGTGTGCTGGACACATGGCTCAGGATACTTACGAAACGTCGTTATCATTACGAGTCATGCCGCGCAAGGCTGCCGTACAGCTCATAAACCTTCGCGAGGCCACGCGAGGCCCGCTTCATCCGAAAGTGTCACACCCCTCATATCCAAGCTGCGCGGCGAGCAGTGGAGCGTGTGCGCTTGAACCTCCAATATTATCGGCCCGGGTGTGTTCCCGACATTTTTGGTTACAGGAACTTGTCACTGCGCAGGTTACGGGCTTAGCAGGATCAGACGTTTTTGTTGTTTGTGCTCTGAAGGCTGTTATGCTGTAAGCCATTTAATAGCGAGCGCTGGTGGATGCGCGATGGGGCGGCCGGCACGAATGCCCCTTGGCGGGTAGCCGGTCCGGGCTTCAGCGCCGAACATCACTCCATGTTCAGGCTCGACGCTCCGTAACTTTGTGTACGATCTAGGTAACGCCGAGGCCTCATGGGTGCGCGTAATTCTGTTCTTTGTGTGCTGGGGGCCGGCAGATGACGTGAAGGTCAGGTTTTGTAAGCGTCCGTGTGTTACTCATATAGTTTAAGTGGCTTGCTAGTGTGGTGGCTGGCCGTGTGGGGATGTTGGATGCAGAGCACCGCTGTCGCCGACCGTGTGTCCTGATGAGGTCCATGGAAAGGTGAGGGCCGACCTTGATTGCTACGGTCTCGGGATTGCGCCGGTCAAGAGAGGACAAGGCGGCAGAATACGCCCTACTTCGCTTACACCGTAACAGAAGGGTCGCGCTGCGCCGTTCATTACACAGTCGTGGAACGAATGTGTCCGGGATGGCATGTGTTTTTATCACCCATGTGGTGAAGCACACCTGGAATCCGCGCGTTTGAGGAATCCCGTTCCTCTCAAAGCAGCGGGCAGGACTTGCACAGCCCCTCCTGCTTTTTCCTCCTGCGTATAAAGCGCCCACCGCGATTGTCCTATCATGGCGATGCAACCCGATCATGAAGTCATGCTATCGTGGTTCTGTAAAAGGCGCTGCTCACACCCGGCGGGCCACTTGCGCGTCTCGCGATTGCGGAAAACTGCTCGCGCCCTTCCTGGCCTCTCCTCATCCGCCTCCACTGAACACTCCTAACCTCACGGCCAAGACATCTCCCTACTCCGCACGTCTCTCGTGCTGTCCTAGGTGCGTTTAGAACCGGACTGCCACGACGGACTCCTCGTGCAGGTAAGCGTCCTTCTTGAAGGTGGCGCCCAGGTTGGTGAGCATGGTGAAGTAGTCGACGAAGTCGACCTCAAAGTCTGGGACAAGGGGGCGAGCGAGACAGAGGGCGGAGCGATTCACAGTGGGGGGTGGTTGATGGGGATATGTTGGTGTGATCCTTTCGTGCCGTCTCGCGCCACGGGAGTAACCGTGCGCGATTGACGCAGTGGCGCAAAGCCAAGGATGCCGGTGGCGGTTACGAACGTCAGGACGAGCCACAGCGACCTGATGCGTCAGAATGTCAGGCACAGCGGTCTTATGCGGGCGGCGCAGGGTAATTGTCCTGTTTGCTGCAACGACACGAACTGCGGAACGGGTTTGCGAACACTGCACTATCATTCCGTGCGCGCTCAACCTGATGCTGTGCCCGCCGCACTCCACTCAACACCGCACAGGCGTTCAACCCGCTTCACGCTCAACCCACCGGTGCGCGTCACGGTCTTGCGCGAACGGTCGTAGTTCTCCTTGTAGCCCTTGAAGGTAGAGGGGTCCTCCGCCACGAAGCGCGCCTCCTCGGCGGCGGGGTCGGCGGCGGCGGCGGTCCACAGCACCAGCGCAGGGCGCTCCCAGAACGGCGGCTTGGGGGCGAAAAAGCCGCCGCTGCTGGCCTGGCCCGGCTTGACGCCCAGGGACAGCATGTAGGCCTGTGGAGCGCGCAAGGCAGGTCTCCGGATCAGTGCCGCTTCGGAGCTTCAATCCGACGGATCTTCCGCAACCCAGATGCTAGCGGACCCTGCGCAACCCAGATGCTAGGGACCCTGCGCAACCCAGATGCTAGCGGATCCGGCGCAAGGCCCGACGGCACCCTGGCGCCGCCTCCACCCACCTTGATATCCGCCACGGACGCGTCCGCGGCGGGGATGCGGCCCGAGGGCGCAGGCGTCGTAACATCCACGCGGCCCAGACGAACCGGCCATGCGGCGCTGAACGCCGGCCCGGCAATGACATCGCCGCCGCTGGAGATGGCCGCGCGCGAAATTTTGATGGACGCCCACTGCATCTGGGTGGAGACCTGGGGGACCACATGCGAAGCGCCCGGGGCCGTGCGGTGTGGCGTTGGCGGAGCTACTTGCTGGGTATGCCAGTGAAAAATCCATTGGGGATAGTTTGAGAACCCGCATGGCAACTCAATCATGGTTTTATCAAAACACCCTACGCGCGCAACGCGTGTTTCGCCGCCGTCGCTCGCCGCAAGCAGTTCTCCTTCCCCGCGACACCATCCACACCTCCGCGACACGCCCCGTCATGTGCAGGGCGAGGCGGCACGCCCAGCTTGCAAGCTGCAGACCGTCCATCCTATCCTCCGACCCGACCGTGTCCATTTGCCCTACTCTCATCCACCTCGCTGCTGGGAAGCCTGCGTCACCCACCTTGGCCGCCAGGACTAGCAGGTCAGCCCAGCTGATAGGGCCCGCGCCGTCCTCAGCACCCGCGGCGTCGATCTTGGCCTTGGCCTGCCGCGCAGAGAGATGACCAGCGGGGCGAGTCCGTCAGGTCAGGATTGAGGCGGCGGCGGCTCTGGACTAGCTCGCATGGAGTCCAGACGCGTGTAATGACGGGGTTAGGTGATCGGCGTGAGGGTAGGAATGCCCCACATCGGTGGCCTCGACTAGTGCCAGAGTGCACCGCGCTTCACCCTCAGCGCGCAGAATCTCCCTCGCCATCCTGCCGCCGCACCCACATACCCTAAGTGCTGTCCCGCTAGTAGAGCACCAGTGCGCAGTGCAACCAGTACTCCTGCCATACAGCTCCCAACTCCCGCAACTGGCTGTTGAACCTACCTGAGACAGCTTCTCTACCAGGGTGTCCAAGCCGGCGTTCTCGGGGCGGCTCAGCTCCTCACTGCGGCGTCGCATTAAGTGGGGAGAGCAGACGGGCATGCATACGCTTACGTGGGCGCGAGCGTTGACTATGGGCAGCAGCCAGCTTGAGTGCGCGCAGCGCTTATGTGCTATGGGCGACGCAGCGCTTGTGTGCTATGGGTGACGGGACGTGTGAGAGCAGTGCGTAGGTGCGCAGATCCGGGGGGAACGGAGGAGCCAACCCACAAGGACTCATCCGAGGCCTCAGCCCCAAGCGTGCAGCACTCGCAGCGCTGTCGTACTCACGGCAGGACGATGGAGCCGTCCATGCCGCCGGCCTTGGTCTCCGCGTCGTACGCGCCGGCGTCGTGCAGCACCAGGCGCATGCAAGCCGGCGCGTCAGCGGCGCCGATCACCTCCTGGGGGTACGACATCAGGCAGACGAATGCACATGTCGTCAGGCCTCGGCCAAAAAAGTCTAATATCGCCCCCACACTTATTCAGGCCTCCGTTCGTCTCACCAACACGGCGGATGCGTGCTGGAAACGAGTCCCTACAGCGCGCTCGTTGACCAGAGCTCCGTTTCGAGCGGCATATCGCCCTGTGTCAGCTCCCCAACATTTCTGATGCTGCAGGTATTTGGGTTGGGAGACGAACGCATGCTTTCCTGCTCCATGTCAGCAGGGTATCGTTATGCCACATGCCGCAACGGCCAATTTCTCGCTGGCAAGGGTGCCGTTTGTGTGGAAGGGCAAGGGCCCTGCTAATCGTAACCTGTCCTTTTCCACCTGCCCACAAACCCCGCCCTCCCTCGCTTCGTTCGTAGGTCAAATGGAACGGCATGCGTCGGCGGTTTCTTTTCTCTGTGGCCGCTTTTATGTGGATCCTTCCTACTAAAACCTTTTCGGTTGCCAGTTAGCTGTGGCCTACGCCCCGGCCACTTAGTTGCGTTCCCTAGGCGACACAGCGGCGCCATGTGTGGCCAAGGCCCTACCCGGCATTCCCAATCCCATCTCCTTTCCGACCGCAATCCGTAACCCCTCTGTTTCAACATCCTCCCCTTGTCGTGTTCGACTCCTGGCCAATTGATACATTCAAGTGAATGCGACTCCTGCGGCTCCACCAATGTCGCTGTTCTCATCTCAACCGGCCGCACCTTGAGCGCTGCCTCCGCCCGCACGCGGAAGTCCTTCAGCTGGGCCTGCCTCTGCAGCAGTCCAAGCTGGTCCACGGACACAATTGCCTTCGGCAGTGGCCCGGCAGCGGCGGGCTGTGGGAGCACTAGCGGCGCCGCACCGGCAGCCAGTACTGCAGCTCCCGCTGCGGCAGCAATGATGGCCGTCATGTTGCGATAGTAACACGAAGTTATGGGAGAGAGCGGTCGGGGGAGGTGGTGGTTGAGGAAATGTCAGCAGGGTCGGGGGGCTCTTTTCCGAGGGGTGGGTAACACTATCTTCTGGGCCGCTTAGTCGTTACGCCGAGATCAATGTGCCAGGTTCCGCTGGAGTAAAACCATATACCAAACAAATTCGTTAGGCGAATCTCCGACGCCATCCGTGCTAGATCGCCGCTGTGCAACGAGTGATCACACAAATGCGTGCGATGGCTCCTTACACCTAGAGAGGCTGATGTAATTGCAAAAGAATGTGACCCATTTCTATCTGAAAACTATTGCATCTACAGCGAGGCTTGAGGCCTCACCAGCGCTGAGCAACTGACGCCTGCCGAGAGCATCCTCGCGCGACAAGCTGCAGACCACCACAGCCGCACGCGATCGGCTGGCGCCAATCTTCGCCGGGGGGCCAGACCGGCGAGCAGAACCAGCGGATTTGAAGGCTGCGTGGCGCATGATCGTTGCTGTGAGAAAGGGAGATGCCGATAGGCTGCAAGTGTTTCTAAGCAAGTAAAACGAAAATAGGCCAAGATTAATATCCTTTCAGGGAAGGTAGGTCGCCATGCGTTGACAGACAAGAGGTGCACCCCCCGTACGGTAAGATTCGCTGTGGAATGGACGGTGGCCCCCACTCAAACTGCAAGCGCGCGCTTCCAATAACATATAAAAGCTGACAGTCACAAACTTTTGGCATTTACCGCCCAAAGTAGTTGCTTACAGACTCTCACTTCTTCCGCTGATCCTCCCGCGTAAACGTCGACAGTAAAAATGATGCTCACTGCCAAGCCCTCGCTATCCGCCTGCAAGGCCACTGGCCGTCGCAGTGTTGTTTCGGGCCCTCGCGCCGTGCGCCCGACTGTCGGCCGCTGCCAGGTGCGTGGCATGGGGCGCATGGCGTTGAGTGGAGCCCAGCGCGTCGGAAACTGACCATCCAGCAACCGCTATGCAGAGGCTGGTGGTGCGCGCTGAGGAGACTACCACCACATCGCCCAGCTTCGATTCGGAGAAGGTGCTGAAGGACCTGCAGGAGAAGGTGCGAGCCTGTTCCGTAGGATAGCTGATGCGACCCTGCCGCAACAGTCTTGATGCATTTGTGGGCGTCTGCCGCTGTCTAGTGACTTCAACACTCTACACGCAGTGGGATGCCGTCGATAACAAGGGAGCCGTTGCCGCCTATGGCGCTGGTGCGGTAGTGGCCCTCTGGCTGAGCAGCACCGTCGTCACCGCCATCAACGCCGTGCCGCTGGTAGGCCTAAAGGTCACGTTACAGCTGCAAACGCTCGGCAAGTAATCTTATTCGATCCCCGTGTTCTTGTGGCAGCTCCCGAAGATGATGGAGCTTGTCGGCCTGGGCTACTCGGCCTGGTTCACTTACCGCTACCTGCTATTCAAGGTATGTGTTCAAAGTGGACGTGATGTATTTTGCGCTGTGTTGGAAGGTCCATCTAGGTCTTTCGTGACCTCGTCAAACCGATCAGTGCCTGATTGCTCCTTCGCCTTACCGCAGTCGAGCCGTGAGGAACTCCTCAAGGATATTGGCGATCTCAGCAAGAAGATTACTGGTTCCGAGTAAATGCTAAAACATCATCGTCGTATATAGTGGACCCTAGCGCTGGGCTTGACCGGGTGCGCGGATTGTGCGTATACTGTAATGTACCATTTCACCCTCGCGCGGATGTCACCAGCGACAAATTGCGCAGGAGAGCTTAGCCAGCGGGGTGGTAGCACCCCCAGTGGGGCGGTGAAGGACGGTTAATGAGCCTGTCGTGGGCAGCAGCATAATTTCATTAAGCTACGGCGTGATTGATTTTTCTTCTTTTGCTAGATTGTACCATGGCTGATGGAGCGGGCGTGGCCCCTGCTGGTGATGAGATCCGCCTTGTGGAGACCATAATGATGTAACCACCGGATTCTACATATATCGTTTGCAATCCCTATATCCATTCCGGTGGGAATGGTATAAAACAATGCGGTACCAAATACATCCAGTGAAGTTTTCTATCGAACAGGATATGGTAATCTACCAAACACGAGGTCGAGTTACGTAGTACGTGGTTTACACACTGCCCACATCCATTCGTAAGAACGCTGCTTGCATGCAGCACATATTCTGCATTGCAGTCGAGATGCCTGCTACAAGGCAAATTACCATAATCTGGACAATGATAACGACTAATTATAGTAAACAGCTTGGCTATGATACACTAAACTGCACCTGGACCCATACCCCTCACAACGCGGACCTATTCCCGTTCAAGTCAGGTCCCTGAAGCTAGGACGGCGTGAGCAGCGCCCGCCTAGCCATCTCGTTTTTCCGATCGCCCCCGACGCAGTTACTCCTCGTCGGGCGCTTCATCACCATCGCTCTCCTCCGCTTCCACCATGCTAAACAACTCATCCGCCGTCTCCTCCGGGTCGCCACCATAAATGTCATCCGCGTACCTGGCACCGGGGCACAGGATGAAAGGGCAGCACGTCAAATCGGGACAGCAGTGTTGCAGTCACGTGCGATCACAACATGACACGACCACAGCCGCGTGGCGCGTTCAATGGAAATATGGGCCTACCGTTGTGTCCTCGCCGTCCACGACACAGGCTTGCAGCAAACCAACGGACAGAGGACACGAGAGCCTGCACGTCGGCCATCCACATCTTTGCACAGACCTCAACCCCCTGTACCTTTCCAACTTCGGTCGCCCCCGCCCCGCCCCCCCCTCCTCACCGCTCCATGGGGTTGGCCAGGCTGACACCCGGCAGCACCCCCTCCAAGAAGTTGTCCTCCATGAAGCGCGCCACGTCCGCAGACGAGGGGAACTTAGGCTCAGCCTGCTCAGCCTCCGTGGGCGGCAGCAGTGTGGCCTCACCGATGGCCTCCAGCCGCTCGCGCAGCTCCTGCGGGGCGGGGGAGATGAAGCCGGTGGGTTGGTGAGGCGAGGTGGGGCAACGGTGTACGAGGGGGCGATTCTACAGCGCCAACAGGCAGCGCCAATGCGTCATAACTCACGGGCAGTGTGCAGGCGGTCAACATTGTGCCACGGGAGTGTACATGCGGGACGGGCGTGGTCCATTTGCGTCATACACCACCGGCAGCCCCGTGGCATCCACGTGCGCACACTTTCCGCCGCCCGCATCTTACGGCACCCACCTCCTCCAGCGGCTGCCGCACGAGCGCGTGCATGTTGGCCCGTACGGCCTCATTGAACTGGTCATACTCGCGGGCAAACATGATCTCCGCCCGCGACCACGATGTGAAGTACGTCTGGTGCTCCGCCATGTTGAAGTCCTCCACCTCCAACACCCGCATCATGGCGGCCACGCGGTGCACGTTGGCGTAGATGTTGTGGGCCTGGCGGGCGGTGCGGATCCAGTTTTGGTGGTGCGTGTGTACTGGATTGCTCGAGTTCGGTACGCGGGCGCGGATGGGACATGGCGCTGGGCGCCAACACGTGCAGCGCGCAACACGTACCTATGCGCCAATGCCTATGAGTAACCTATTCAGCGATGACCCCCTGGTGGGAGCTGCCCCCCTACACGAGGCGACGACCCATGGTGGGAGCTGCCCCCCTACACGAGGCGACGACCCCTGGCAGGAGCTGCCGCCCTACACGAGGCGACGACCCCTGGTGGGAGCTGCCCCCCTACACGAGGCGACGACCCCTGGCAGGAGCTGCCGCCCTACACGAGGTGCCCACCTTCCCACGCATTTTCTCCGCCTCGAAGAACGCCCAGTCGTCCACGTCCTCGTGGTTCCACGTGCGGGCAAAGTACGCCTCCATTTGGAGCTGTGCATGTTTGCGGGGAGGGCGGGAGCAACCCGTGTGAGAGGACGTAGGAGTTGAGGAGGATGGACAGGGTGACGCAAAGCAGCAGGCGGCCCCTGGGTCGGCCGTCACACCGCCAGGCCCAACATTGCAGGCGTCCTTCCCTGCCCGGTAGGTCACTTCCACCCCGCCTGGCCTCGTCACAGTTCAGCGTGCTGGCGCACCTGCCATTAGCCAACCACTGCTCGCAGCCAACTGCCGACGTTGTTTGTCACCAAAACTGTCACCTACTCCCGGCGCCCGCGAGCGTGCCATCCAATATGCTGCCCCAAAGCGCCCCTTTAGCAGGACGAAGCACTTCGTTCGCTTCTCCCCCCATCGCTGGCGGGCCCAAATCCCCTCACCATCGCCATAAGCTTGCGCTCTTCATCCCGAGTCCGTGGCAGCAGGTTTATCGGCAGGTCCCGCCAAGTTGCGTCCTGATCGCCGTACACTTTGCTGTACATATCCATGTTCGCAGCGACATGGCGGATGGCAGGCGCGTCGTCGCTGGCATTTGGGTCTGGCCGTGAAAGCAACCGGCGCAGGTCCGCTGGGGTGTGTGTGTCGATGGGAGCGAGGGAAAGGCCACCAGCCGATGGGTTGTTACTGATACTACGGCACACACCGCAGCGCGGGGGCAGCTGAGGCCCTCATGACAGGTGGTTTAAGAGAGAGCGCCTGGCCTCGGAGGCATCAAGCGACATCCAACAGCCCGGAGCCCAGTTTAGTCCACAGCCCCAGTCGAGTAACCAGAAGGTGGGTTGGACGCATTTCCTAGCATGTGCGCATGTGCGAATGTGCGATTATTGTTACAAGCATGCATGGAAGCGACAAGAGGGTTTATGCCGGAGACCGGCGAACACCAGGATGCGAGTGCACGAGGCGCCGCTTTGGGGATGGGGCAGGGAGGGAACGAGAGACTAGTTGCGCCGTTCCATTTGCATGAGGGATGTGTCGCACCTTGAGGCTGGGGCTGTAGCATAAGGTCTTCCGGGCCATGTTCTTCATTCTGACGGGGAGAAGAAAGACGACAACAAAATTGGCCGTCAGCCAAACCCACTCAATCGATAGATCAAATTTCATCTACACGAAATGAATACGGCCTTGCCTGCGGTGGTGGCTGTGGCGGTGGCACCTTGCTCTGCCGTCCCTTGCGTCGCGGGGTCACCTCCGGTCCATCTGGCGTGTCCCCTCTCTTGGCTGAGACAATTCTCCCACGTATGTGGGAACCCACTGTGGGTGCGTATGACGTAGAGCAATCCGACTGAACCTCGCCGCAAATGCGTCCGTATACTGGCGGCGGTCGTAATGAGGGCACGCATGAGCCGAGGGGCGTCCGCATGCTGCATGCAGTTGATGGTATCCCATGGGAAAGGATATGGGCCATGGTCTTTATCTTGCTCGCTTTGGATGAGGTTCCTGGCGTCAAACAATGTCTAGGCAACAGCCGCAAAACTTAAATTGCATATACTGAAAACAATCCAAGGCCGACGCCCGAACTGAAGAAGCAATTTCCTGGGCCCTCGGCACCTACACCGCAAAAGGGTTGTACGGCGTTGGGGCGCGGCGCGGCCCGCGGGCGCGAAACTGTTTGTACCAAAGGCTGGTGTACTCCTTTGCTTATCTTTGCTCGATTTGCTCCTTCCAATTGCAAATTACAAAGGGTAGTTTTCGATGCACGTCTAAACGGGTGTAAACCGTAGAGGGTCATAACGCTTATTTATTGCTGGTTATGCGCGTTCATATTAGCCGCACACCGCCAACAGCCTGTTTACTCCTATTCCATATTGTATCTTGGATCAGACCGCCGCTTGATAGGACGTTGTCGAACGACGTCGCCACGTCGCAAAGGCGCGAAACTGCGCGCAGCTTCGCAGCAGCATAATCGAGCCACGAAAGGCGCAACCACAGCAAGAGGATGGCGGATGACTCCCACTGGTCGCCGCTTGCTGACATGTTTGCGGCCGGCGGCAGCGGCGCGTCGCTTCTTCATCTGGCGCCCATCGTCTTGCTGGGTGGAGGGGCAGTCCTATACTTCCTCTTACGCCTGTCGATCTTCGTTATGAATTCGATACGTATTCAGCGTGGTCTGGCCAATATTCCTTCGGCACCAGGCGGATTTCCTGTAATCGGTCATTTGATTCCCATGATCACCTGTGTCCGACGCAACAAGGGCGCATGGGATGTAATGGAGGAGTGGATGGACTCTACTGGCCCCATTGTTAAATTCAATATCCTTGGGACGCACGGCGTTGTGGTTCGCGACCCCCTCGCACTGAAGCGCATTTTTCAGACGGGCTACAAGATCTATGAAAAAGACCTCGAAATGTCCTATCGCCCCTTCCTCCCCATTCTGGGAAGCGGCCTTGTGACTGCGGACGGTGCTCTTTGGCAAAAGCAGCGCATGCTGATGGGTCCCGCACTGCGGGTCGACGTGCTCGATGACATTATCCGGATCGCCAAGAAGGCTGTTGACCGGTTGTGTGAGAAGCTCAGCCATCACACTGGTCAGGGGCAGCCAGTGAACATCGAGGAGGAGTTCCGCCTGCTAACGTTGCAGGTGGGTGCGAGGGAGGGCGCTGTCGGCGGCGCTGACGCGGCCCAGGCTGCCAGGGGAGGATTCATGAGGGGACTGTTTCGCTGGATACGTAGAGAATGGCGGGATTGGGGGAAGACATAATGGAGTAGTTTGGAAGTGGATTCCACATCGTGTCCGTTGGTTTGGCGGGGAAGATGTGTGTGTGTTTTATAAATGCTGAGCTGTGTGTGTGTGTGTATGTATAAACGGGACCGAGGGTAAGGCACCTCCAGGCGCGCATCTTGCGTGGGCCGTCCTTTCGGAGCTGCATGCTGCTGCGTCGTGCCTGGGACACCGTTTTGTCCTGTGCTCCGGCTTGCTATTCGGCTTCCTAGCCGGTGGGCTCTACCGGGTAATGCACTGGGGGATAGGGGACAGATGCCTCCGACCCTTACCCCATCCACGTCCACGCACTGGTGATACGCCTCCACTCCCTTCACCCCCGGTGGTACCCACGCCGCACTTGATCATACCCACGCACGCCACTGATACTCACCCCGCGCCCTCCTGCCCCGCCACCCCGCGCCCTCCTGTCCCGCCACCCCGCGCCCTCATGCCCCGGCATCCACTCGCGTGCTCGTAGGTCATTGGCGAGGCTGTCCTAAGCATGGCGCCGGAGGAGTGCGATCGGGTGTGTCCAGGGATGTAGACTTCGTCGGGCAGGGCAGGGTAGGGTCGACCTGCATAGGACAGGGAGGTGATGCCCAGTGGGCGTGTTTGAGGGGTCAGCCATGCTCGTCCCAAACCCTCGCTTCCTACACGTTGGTCCACATGAGGCAACGTCCCGCATGTTCGGAATCGACAACCGACTGGTGTCCGCTATGCCACTATTGCCAGCCTCCATGTCGCCACCCTTCCTGGAGGTTCTGTGCGCGTCCCCAGCCGCACGGCCCATCGGCGACATGTAGTACTATGTGAGCCGCTGGCTTCGTCTCGACTCCCGCCAACCGCCCCATCCATCGCTCAACTGTGCACTCAGGTCTTCCCCCAGCTGTACCTCCCGGTGATGAGTGAGGCCAACCACCGTGTACTGCGACCGTACCGTATGTACATCCCGACGCCGGAGTGGTTCCGCTTCAGGTCCCGGATGGCCCAGCTGAACGAGTACCTCATTGACCTGTTCAGGTGCGCCATACACTCCCTGAAGGGTACATGGCTAGTCGCGTGATGCGGCCCCCGCAAGCTTGGGGAACACCCTGGGCTAGCCCAACGTTGCTTTACTCACCCAACGTTTGCGCTTCCGTATCGCTTATCGCATGTTGACGCCTGTGGTTCAACCCTGGAGTCTGTTTGCATAGACACGTGAAGCAGGCGGGCGGGGCGATGGCAATTGACGGGTCCTGCTCCCCTCCTGATACACGTGCTGTCGCCGCTCCTCTCTCCGCCCCTCAGGCGCCGCTGGCAGGCCCGCCAGGCGTACGGCTCGGAGCGCCCTAAGCCCGCGGACATCCTGGACCGCATTATGGAGGCCATTGAGGTGCGCAACGGGGCTCCAGGGGGGACGCGACGGGGCTCCAGGGGGGACGACTGCTGGTCGTCGAGGATTAGGGAGCGTGGTGGGCCTGGTACCGCAGGACTCCTGGAGCGCAGCGTCGGAGGGGACATGGCCTGACCTCGTTTGCCGCGTGTATGCCCCGGCCGCTTATGGGCGAACGGGCGGGCGGGGCTTGGTGTCTGTTGCCAGGTTCCCTTCTGGTCGGCCGCTCCATCCCGCTGCACTGCATCCGCCGGCCTCCTCCCGGACAGGAGACTGGCGCTAAGTGGGACACCGCCATGGAGACACAGCTGTGTTACGAGGTGAAGACCTTCCTGCTGGCGGGGCACGAGACAAGCGCCGCCATGCTGACGTGGTCCACGTACGAGCTATGCTGCAGCCAGGATGCCACGCAGAAGGTGGGTAGCCGGCGGGCGCAAACGAGAGTATCGGTTGCGGGAGGCATAGCCCCTGGGCGCATCATGGTTGCCTTCGGTTGGGCTGGGTGACAAGAGTGGTGGAGAGGCGGTCATCCGGGTGGCAGAGGACCACACACCCTCGCCCACAGGAGTAGCGACGGGTGGCAGCGAACCACACCCTCGCCCACAGGAGTAGCGACGGGTGGCAGCGAACCACACCCTCGCCCACAGGAGTAGCGACGCGGTGCGGTGGACACCTGCCCCCCCTTCAGGTGGTGGAGGAGGCTGAGACGGCCTTTGGGATGAAGTCGGAGGTGGAGCCCAGCAGGCGGGCAGTGGACGAGATGACCTTCACGCTCGCTGTGCTCAAGGTGGGGAGGGCGAGGGGGGAGCTGGGGATGTCGGGAGGCAGGGTCGCTGGGCAGGATTTGAGGGCGTGAAGTGGAGGGGTGAAGCACTCTGGATGGATACAGTGGCAAGCATAGAGACGCGAGTTTGCGTGGAGTGTTGGTAAGGGTGGGATGAGGGGCTTGTGGCCCCCTTGCAAGCCTGCAAACACATTGAGGGAAAGGAAGCACCCGCCCGGTTTGGCGCAGATGTAGGGCGATGGATGGGGGGAGGCTACGGGCGTCAAACTTAGTTCATCTCATGTCTGGACATTAGTGTGCATCGTCGCCGCCATTTGCCTTCGATCCTTCGCATGCCCTGGATGGCTCAGCAAGGTTCCGCTCCTTCACTCGCTTTCGTGCCGCAGGAGGCGCTCCGCAAGTACAGTGTCGTACCGGTCGTGACACGCAAGCTGGTGCGTGCGGTGTTGTGGGCTTGAGTGGGGAAGCGGAACTGGATGGGGGAAGGGTGTGGTTGAAAGCTCGCAGGAAGCCCTCCCTTGTTGGGGAATGTTAGGACAAAGGCAGCAGCGCCCCTACTTCACAACCCCTCGACGTCCTGGCCGATCCTCGGGTAACCTGACCCGGCCCCCATGGTTGCCCGAACGCAGGCGGTGGATGACCCTGTGGGCCTTATTGGCCACCCGCTGCCCAGTGGTATCATGATCGCCTGCCACCTGCAGGTGAGGTGGTACGGGTTTTCGGGCTGGTCGTTGTGCCCCTGCGCTGAGTAACAAGCCATGCTAGGCGAAACTTGTCGAAGACGCGGTCGCCCCCTTGGAAAACTAAGCTGGGGGCCAGGCAGGAGGAGGGCCGGGCGTCTCCGCGGTCCGCAAGAGAGCGCCCCCGAGGGGTTCGAGTGCCTGGCGGGTTCGAAACGCTCCTTCCGGATTACGGCCATTCGTTCGTTATGATGGTGATGTTTTCGATCCGCCGTCTTCTGTGCGTCCGCCTGCTGCCCTCAACTTCCCCTTCCCCGAACTCGCCCCCGCCTCCGCACCCCAGGGCACGCACCGCATGTACGAGGCACCCGACGAGTTCCGTCCGGAGCGCTTCATGCCAGGCGGCGAGTACGACAACTTCGATGACGCGATCCGGGCGTACATGTTCGTACCGTTCATCCAGGTAAGGCGGCGCCGCCGGAGGTGCGGGTGTCAGGATGGTTGGTTGAGGGCGGGTTTGCAGTCCTGGCCAGTAACGCCGATGACACAGTGCCGCCCGCCGCGCCACCGCATCATCCGGCGCCATCTAACCCATACGCCTGACCGCCTGACCCCCATGGCCTGTACATATATAGTATAGTGCGATACATGTATATATAGTATAGTGTGATGCCCCACCCCCTCGCCGCGTAGCATGCGCGCGCGTCCCGGTGTCCTAAGGCTATGCACCCACTACATTTCCCCAGTCGCGTTACCGGTCCTCTTATTGTAACCCCCCCGCGGCCGCTACACTCCCTTGTCGTCCGCAGGGCCCTCGGAACTGTCTGGGGCAGCACCTGGCGCTGCTGGAGGCGCGAGTGGTGCTCTCGCTGCTGCAGAAGCGCTTCCGGTTCCGGCTGGTAGACGGCGACCAGGTCGGTCACCGCCACCCCACAGTCATCCCCGTCGGGCCCGTGGGGGGCCTCAACGTGGTCCTGGAGGAGCGTTAGGCTAGGTGGGTGCGGAAAGCTTGAAGCAGGCGGAAAGCTGCAGCATTGCCGGGGTTTAGTAAGAGAGCTGCAAACGGGGAACAGCAGGGGCAGTTCGGTAATGCAGAGGCGAGTGGGAGCTGGAGGGTAACAGCGCAGGAGGAAGGCGGACTGTGGTCACGTCGTGGGGGGCGGACTGGAGGGTGCGGACTGAGGGGGGAGGGGGGCGGACTGAGGCGTCGATGGCGCGCTATGTAAGGTGGCTGAGGGCTGTCTTGACGTGTCTTGACAGAGAAGTTGGAACGACAGTGCCCGTGTTGTGCGCGTTGAGTTCGATGCTGCTGTGTTGACGGCGCGAGGTTGGATCCCCCTCACGGACGGGTCGCTAGGTAGGTACATGGCTACCTATAACGGATATTTGTTGGACGTAAAAGCGGTTGCGGTGGCGGCGACATGAGCGTGCGGGACGCTAAAGAGGTACGGCAGGCGGCGGGGGGCTAATGGGGATCCTCTGCCGCCGATAGTGTGGTTGTCCTTCCCTCTCCGGTACTCCGAGGGCCTCACGCGAGTTTGTCACACCAGCCACCGTCCGCCGGAGTTTTGCGTTTTTGGTGGCCGCGGTGCTGACCTATTGCTGCTAGGTAAAGGGCGCACGCGCATTTTGTTATTGTGGATCCAGCGCAGGGCCGCCATGGGCGGGTGACGGCGGCGGCGACTCTCGCTGAATTGCGCTCTGGCTGTCGTGTATTGACCTAACCTGCCTGCGAAAAGGTGTCCCTTGACATGCATTTACCTGCGCTCGGCTAAGGCTATCGGAGTTGTTAAGGGACGCAGCGACCTTTCTCACCTTTTTGATTCTTCGCCCGGACGCCGCCCCCACTGGTTAGTGCTAGAAAGGGGAGGGAAGCGTTCGGATGCGCGGTGGTTATTGGCAGTAGGCCGTTAATTCTTAAGACGGACTTCGCTGATTACTAAGCTGATACCGGGTACATTACTGAAGTGAAGTGGAAATAACGGCCTGCTTCGAGGATACCTCTGGCCGGTAGGGTGCGTTGAAGCGGAGCATGCCCATCAGGGTGGGTCCCCCCCGCGCGCTAGGAAGAGCACGGACAGCACGCTGGCGTTCGCCGGCAGGCTGGCTGCTTTGCGAAGTAGGGTCGATGGCTACTTAAGTGGTTGCGGCTGGTTTGCGTCGGTTGGTTGCGGCTGGTTGCGTCGGTTGGTTTCCCCTGGCGAGGATTGGTGTTGTCCTTGTCAGTACCTGGACGCCAGCGCTGGGTTCGGTTCTTCGACTATGGACGTGCGGAAACTGCAGGGCGGCTAGGTGAGGCTAGGAGAGAGGGACCAGAACGTCAGGAACTTGGCGGCAGCACTGGCTGCGTCATTGTGCCGGCGCGTTGGCAACGAGGATTAGGTTGCGGAAAGCGGCCGTGCGGATGTGTAAAGGTCCAGCTTAGCGAGGGTTGGTCAAGCTTGGCTGCTGATGGAGAGACGAACCGGGCCGGGGCCCCCGTCAGACCAGCACCTCCACAGGAGCACCTGTCACTGAGTCAGAGGGCGGTCTGTTGCCCCACTTGGCCTGCTGTGGCGACATCGGAGGCGGACCCTGCACCCATGCTTTTAACCAGCCCAGCAGTGCCCTGTGGGTCTCCGCAGCGGGATATACTTCTTAACCTAAAACGTCTAGGTGTGGTCATTCCACCGGGGCACTGGACATGAGACGCCCTGGGCCTGCCTGCTGCATTCTGGCCGAGCTGGGATTCACGCCAAAGTGGCAACGGGCCGATACGGCGCTGCGACCGGCATCATCAACTCAGCATGCCGATGACTGAGGTACGCAGGCTGTGCTGTCCGGGGCTGTAAAAACAAGTTAAACGCGGGAACGCTGGCCACCGGCAGCGCGCCTAGGAGCACAGTGATATGAAGGTCAGTAGGTGCTTTTTAATCTGGAGCCATTAGACGTAATTGGAGAGCTCCAGGGATTGAGGACGCCGGAGTCCGCGAAAGGTGCGTGCGGCAGGAGGATCTTGGATTGGGGACATCGAACAGGCAGTGCCAGTGTGCCACCACCCTGGCCTTACGTTTACATTTCGCATCTCACCCAACCAACGCCACAGAGGACGAGGGTTGCATCCATGCCTGATCAGGGGTCAGGGAAGACGCTACAAGCGACCTGTAACTACAGCATCGGACGGTGCTGAACTGCTGATGAGGAGTCCGCATGGCGAGGCGATCGGCATGAGCAAGAGCGAAATTGTGCATGAGGTGAGCAGCACATAATTGGAGCACGGCAAAGACCGTTGTACGTGTGGATGGCGTCAGATGGACCTAAGCCCGCGGATGTCAGCAGCCTCACAACGCGACGGCAACGAGAAATGGAGGCAGCCATTTGGTCGACGCGTCGCCTGTGGCCCTCTGACTCCATACAATGCATTCATGTCGCGCTAGACGCGCCTTGCGTCCTGGATGTACGGCAAGCAGATTCTTGTTCGGCGCGTGGCGGTTCAGCGCCCGTGGCAACAGGCAGGCGGGAACGGGCAGGCACGGACGAGAGGCTTGACCGGAGTGCACGAAGAGCCGGTAAGAATTCTGCCATGCACTAACCTATCGACTACAAAAGGTTGGAAGCGTCCTCAGCCCAGGATCCTGCTCACGATCGCACCTTTGACCTTTCGGAATAGCAAAAGCCATCTATCTAAGGCATTCACATCGTTAAATAGCTTTCCAAGAAAAATTAAACGTAGCAATTTTCAGCGATTTTGCTGTCAGTCCAACCCTAAAATGGTAGCCTTGAGGCCGGCACCGTTACAACTGCTTCTGGTTACCCTTGCCTTGGCCCACACAAGCAGGCTGGATGCCTTAGGTAGGAACGTTTTAAGCATAATTTCAGCTAAGAAATGATATGGCTTTCGCATACCATGCTCGTTCCTATCCGACCCAACTCCATACACCGGACGATCCTCCCGCCCTGACCTTCCTTCCCTTTCATTCCGTAGTTCAATATCCGTCGCCTTCCGGAGCAAAGCCACCTCTACCTGCTATTCGAAACAACACACTGTAAGTTCTTGAGCGAATGAAGCTAGGGACCTGCCGCAACGTGCCGCACAATCCGACAACACTTTCAGGAGGCGGCAAGTTGACGCCCCTGACAGCTTGTCAAGTTCCATTCCTTTCATGGTTCCGTGCGCATTAGACGTCGCACGCATTTCACACTCACCATGAACAACGTCTCCGCCGCTGCCCGCTGCAGGGACTCCTTCCCGTACAAGCCGTGCTCGGCAAAGGCCGACTGTAGCGAGGTGCCGCTGCAGCTGCAGGTCATGTCCGTGCAGAAGAGCAACGATTCAAGCCAGGGGAAATTCCATTACCCGTCGATCTGCTTCAAGCTGCTGCCGAAGACCATCATTGATTCGCAGGAGCTGCCGCCGCCGGCCGCTGGTAGCCAGCAACAGGGCAGCGGCAGCAGCTGCAACTCGATGCTCCAGGGACTGAATGAGCTGCGCATAAAGACAAGTGAGCTGTCGCGGAGACTCAAGGGTGACGCTTTGTATGGAATCCAGCAGATGCTGAAGCGGCGTGACGGGTTTGGGTTTTCTCGAAGCAGGCGCTCGTAGCGTGTAACCCTTGGTAGCGTGTAACCCTTGGCATTCCGCACCCGCTGCTCGCAGCTAACATGACCCTCTGGAAGCCAAAGCGGAAGAACATCACCGACAACTCCGTCACGTTCACCACCACCGTCAACGGCGCCGTCGTCGCGAGCTCGCTGGAGAAGCAGCGTGTTGGCGGCTCGTTGGAGACCTTTCTGAGCATCCCGCTCGGGTTTCTGTCCAAGAAACAGATTGCGTCGGGCAACACGACCATTTGCCTGAGCCTGCCGGTGGACGAGCGGCGCCTGTCCGTCACCGACTACGTGGTGCAGGACAAGGAGTACTTCGGCGAAGTGCCGGGCGCCGAGAAGAACAAGACGGTGTACATCGTCAAGACTGTGTACAGCCTTATTGGCAAACGAGGTAGCTGCTGCCCGGCGTGCTCGGCCAACTTCTACTACATTGAAGAACCGCGATGCCCGGGGTGCGGTTTCGGCACAATCTACGACACATGCATCAGGTCCGTGTCCTCAAACAGCTGCGTGCAAGCAACGTCGCAGTGCGGGTTCAGCTACAGCCAGGTGTCAGCCTTCGCGTACAAGAACCCGCAGGGGTGTGTACGCTGTACCACGAATGTTTACGGGTGGTGCGGAGTTGGAAGCTACGTAATTTACTGCTGCGCTATCTGAATAAGGAACGCGTGGAGCCGTGAGAGGTGAGACCGTTAGGTAGGTAGGTACGTTGGTCGGTTGATAAATGGTAGCCTGCAGGACACGACATTGCGTCTGCCCTCGCGAGCGAGTGAGGTTCAGAAGATTCTGGAGCTGCAATTCCATACGATGGTGCTGGTCAGTCACCCTAGTTAATGATGCCGCCGGTGGGTGGGTGGTCATGGGCATAACAGCGCGGATCCAACATCGGCCAAATTCGTGGTGGAAACGTTCTTCGAAATTTAGCAGACGTTAATTCATTGTGGGGTTGTCGTTATTGTTTTGGACTGCAACGTCAACACCACCGTGTCAGTCACGCCTGACGGCTGCCGAACGACAGTCCTATATTTTTCCTTCCATAGATCCATACCTAGAGCGTCTCCATTTATTTATTTGGCATGTTAGCTGCTATGCAATTATATTGTTTTTTACGATTCATTTAGCTTCCCCAACCGCTGTCCACATGGTGCTCGCTCTATTCCGAAGCATGAGACGTTCACGGAAGGCTCCAGACCAAGGCTTCGTTTTAATTCGTGTAAGCACTGAGCACTCGTGGAACCCGCATTGCCTATCGGTACCCGTTGCTGCTGTTTTCTCTTTCAAAGGCGACATGGAGTGACAGGCAGCGATAAAACAAAACAAAAATATAACCACGACGGAAGGACACTGGACGATGCGCAAATAGTCATTCTGGAGAGGACCAAGCATCAAAGCTCGGGAAGAGCGTTCCTCCCAACGGAATGATGGGCCTCCTTGCGTCTGGGCAGCGGGTTCGCTCCGGACCCGCTGGGCCCGCTGTAACGTTACTCACTCGTATAGCGGTGCGCATGTGCTTCCTTTTTCCTTTATTACGAGAGCCCAATGCTGCTTCATCTATTCATGAGGAGCCCAGAGCTAAGGGACTCCGCTGGTCCAGAGGGGAGTAACGCTGACTGTCAAGGGCAGGGTTTACATCGTGCCATGCCATGCTGCGTTAAACCTGGTAAATTCAGTTCGGCCCAACTGTTTGACTCCTAATCAAAGGTAATTCCGATTTGGCACCCCATGTTTTATCAGCGTGCAGCATACCGGTATATGGCCTGTTGGCCGTCCAAAGCTTGTGTCACGCCATCGATAAGGCATGAATAATACAACGCTTCCTCGTAACCTGAGTTCGGACACTAATGGATCCACGTTGAGCGCTGGTGGGCCCTGGTGGGCTTCCGAATCCTCAACATGCTCCTAAACTGTCCCGGAAAACAGATTTCTAGGGTCCGTGTGACGGCTATGGATACTAGTGCATTCCAGCAATTTTGGTCCTAAAAGCAAGCCATACCAATGCCCTTGGAAAATATTGTACAAAATGGGCGAAAGTAAAATTACCAACGACGCGAAAACAAGCATCGCGTGTGTCCCAGTAACACGCCAAATCTTCTCCAAATAGCACGTTATCGCTTTCAGTATAATATCTCAATGCCTCCTGCTTACCGCGCGGCCGCTCCTTTCGCACGGAAACAGACAGGCGCGAGTAACGAAACGCCCTAACGTGCGCGGAGCCCGTTCGAATTCTTTACGTCGCCATCAGTATAAAAGTAGACATAATGTAAAAATATATTAACACTTCGCATCATCAATCGTATCCACCGTGCATCTCCTGGACTGCCGATCATAGGACACTGGCCGTAGACTCGGTTGTTCATTAACAAACATAACGCTTGGGCAGCCTCAGCGCTCTTCCACGATTGCCAACCTCAACTTAGTTCCAAAGTTCACTTCCTCGGCAGCCTTTCTGGCTTAAAGGAGCCAAATATGGCAGCTCGGAGGTCCCTGTCGTCGCAAGCCATTACTCTCCTCGTGCTCGGCTTGTCCATCATTTACGAGCTCAATGCTAAAGGTGAGACATGGAGTGCGTCTTTGATGCAGAACATTGTGGGTGCCAGCAGTCCGCAACAAGTCAGTGCCGCACGGCGCCATGCCTCCAAGGGACACTGCTGCGAGTACCGAACCGGCATGCGGTACCGGCCCTTCTCTGTTACCTTCTAGCTGAGCCAATCCACTCACTCGGCGGCCCCTGCCGTCTGTCCTTTCCGTTCCACAGACCTGAGCCCGTCGACCTCCAGTCCTGTGCAGCTGGTGCCCCTACCTCAGAACCCATTGTGAGTGCGACCGGGGCGATGTAGGGTGCGCGCCCGAAGGCGTCCACACCCCTGGTTTCCAAACAGACGTGATTTTGAGCAAGGCAACCTCGCCCCTTCCATATCGCATCGATTCGGTGGAAGGTGGTTTTCCATCCTTTGTCTAGATTTCGAGCCCTGCCGACGTGTAAGGGTGTTGTCTAGAAGCACAATGGCTACTGCGTGCATACGCAAGGCTTCCCGCCTTTCACACATCAACATGCACACCTCTTCCATCTGTCGCCCGCCGCAGGGACTCCTTTCCGTACAAGGCGTGCGCGGCAAAGGCTAGCTGCGATGATATGCCACTGCAGCTACAGATCGGCTCCGTGGAAGAAAGCGAAACGACGATCCAGGGCAAATACAGTTACCCGTCAGTCTGCTTCAAGATCCAGCCGAAGACCTTAACCGTTCCGGCGCAGCTGGCTCTGCCCACTGCTGGCGGCCAGAAGGATAGCGACAACAGCTGCAACTCAATGCTTCAGGGACTGAAGGAGTTGCGCATAAAGACAAGTAAGCAGTACAGCGAGCAATACCAATGTCGTGGCATAGCATTCATATGTGCATGCGTGTCTAACACAAGCTTTGCTTTGCTTGGGTTTCATCTTGACTTTTTGACTTTGGGTCCTTGTAACCCTGTCCCACTGTCGATTCATCATTGTTGTTGTTGTAACGGTTACAGTGGGTTCCAGACCAAGAGGTGTGTAACCCTTGGCTAACCCAACTGCATGCGCATTCCGCACCCACTGCTCGCAGCTAACATGACCCTCTGGAAGCCAAAGCGGAAGAACATCACCGACAACTCCATCACGTTCACCACCACCGTCAACGGCGCCGTCGTCGCGAGCTCGCTGGAGAAGCAGCGTGTTGGCGGCTCGTTGGAGACCTTTCTGAGCATCCCGCTCGGGTTTCTGTCCAAGAAACAGATTGCGTCGGGCAACACGACCATTTGCCTGAGCCTGCCGGTGGACGAGCGGCGCCTGTCCGTCACCGACTACGTGGTGCAGGACAAGGAGTACTTTAACCAAAAGGTGGTTGGCGAGAGGAACCAAACCGTGTACACCGTCAAGGTTGTGTATAGCTTCTTCGGCAAAAAGGGCAGCTGCTGCCCGGCGTGCTCGACCAACCTTTTTGCTGCCGAAGATCCGCAATGCCCTGGTTGCGGATGGAGCACCATCTACAATACCTGCTGGGACTCTACATGGAACAAGGACTGCCAACAAGCCTGCTGGGCGTGCTTAATCCCCTATTCCAAGATCTATGGCTTCGCATACAAGAACCAGGAGGGTTGCCGCATGTGTACGACAAACACTTACGGATTGTGTGGCGCGGGTTATAGTGTGCTTTACTGCTGTTCGTATTAGGCAGGGATTGAATTGGGTGAGTATGCAACGCCAGTGCACCAGTCCGCTCCGTAGCGGGGAGTGGGCTCAGCCAGTGTTTTGCACGGACAAGCAGGTTGCCAGAAGTTCGTGCCTCTGACGACTCAAGGTGATAAAGAGCATAGCCCGCTGGTGGGCCCGACGCATTGGTGTCTAGGTGTTTTTCGATGATGAGGCGCGCGTTCAATGCCACGATATTTTCCGTAGTGTGTGTGTGTATGCTTAGCAGGGGCTGCAATCGCTCACTAGGTTATGGATGTGTGCTTAGCATGGCCCATGTGCACAGCATGAGGCCTGCTGCCCACCACCTGGGGAATCCTGATGCTGTCGAGTGAACGGCCCCGCTCGGCTGCGAGTGGTGTGCGCGGTTCATGGCCAAGTGGATGTAGACGGACCGGATTAGCACCATAGCTGCAATAAAAGCACCACTGTGCCACTCACGCCATTGCGAGGTGGTTGCCAATTTCTTAGCTTGATATACTGAGGTGGCATGCCCTCAGCATCCTTAGTCCAATCGTTTATGCTTAGTACAACTTAGTCGTTAGCTTCCCATTTCCTTCAGTTCTCCTACAAATACGGCGCTCCCTTATAATTATAGTTGCACCGAGCTATTCATTTCGGAATGAACACAGGCCAACCCTTGTAACAAGTCCTTTCATTAATGGACCCCGTAAGCCATCACGTTCTGCACGTCTGCGCGACAAATGAGGCCATGCAGTTGGCATACTTCCTTCCCGATTGCCGAACATTCACCTTGTAGCTCTATGGGATTGGGGGTGGGTGGTTGCTGGGCGGGCGTGGAGGGCTGCAAGGAAACCCGGGCGTGGAGGGCAGGCTGGCTGGGTTCGCACGCCTGGGCACTGGCTGGATGATAGCTGACGCTGCTGCTTCCGTCAGCCAGTGTGGGTGTAGCAGCGCTACTCGCCAAAGCAAAAGCGGGCCTGTCCAATCGAACACCTATTTACCGTTGGCTCGTCCCTTTTCCGTGCAGGATTTGCTACTCATTGTTGGTTACGTTCCCTTCTGATTCAGTATGCCTAATACATCGTTAGTCATGTGACGCTTCTCTGGGTGCTGCGCAGGTCGTGCGCGCATCGCGAGTCCTTTGGGCCTGGAAGGGCAATGCGTCTCCTAAGGGTTTGAAATGTTTCCTCCGCTCGCCGAAGCAGTTTTAAGCCACCTGGCATTGTGCACCTCACCCCATGCCCTACTTCGTTGACCAGAAATCAACCGCCTATTACCACATACTGCATTCCATCCCGCTGAGGTCGGCAGTGCGCTACTGGCTCTCCCTCTTGCATTGAGCCCCCGGTGCAATACATACGGCCAGTTTTGACTACAAGGATCCGCCGGCTGCCCTCGTTGCATGGCGCATCTAGGCAAGTGGTACGGCGCAGGCAAACACGCCAGGTATGCCGTGCTGCCTAGGTAGACGGTGCGAATGTGTGACCGTATAATTAGGGTTTGATGCCAGGCAGGCAGGCAGGCAGGCAGGCAGGCAGGCCGGGGTACGGGGTACGGGGTCGGCCGACAAGGTGTCAACAGATGCAGGCGCCCAACGTACACCGTACGGCAGTTCTGGGAATGATAAGGCCCTTCAAGCCCCTCTCAAAGCACTCCGGCGCCTGGACAGCTGCAGACTGGCTAGTTAGGAAGGCGCCCAGCCAGTCGCAGTTCTTTGCCGCCCCAGCCTCTCGACCTGCCCACCCCTACTTGGCTACAGTCAACGTTGCCTATTCCTACACCTCAGCCGCGCCTCCGCTCCCGCTCTTTGGCGCGCCACTGGACCATCACCTTCACCGCCCTCGGTTTGTCGGCCGTGGATTCGCGGATTCTCTTATTAAACCCTCACTTCCGGGCGCCCATCCCCTCGTCCCCCCTCCTAATGTTTTTATGCCTCGTCCCCCTCCTGCTATTGCTCCTGCTGCTGGACACCCTTGATCATGTAGAAAGCCAGCATCTCCTCCTCTGTCACGTGCAGCTCGCCCGCCAGCACCAGGCAATGCAGCGGCGCACCGAAGTCCACCTGCGTCACCCATATCACAACACATGAGGACTAGGATGATGGCCATGAGCCGTGGGAGGTGGGCGGTAGGTTGAGAGCCCGCCTCCTCCACCCCCTCGGTTCCCCGATAGCATCGTGTGTCTGCGTGTGTGTGTGGCACATCTCTCGGCTGGTACGACAATGAGATGACTGCCCCCTCCACACCAACATCACATACCCACGTCCCTTCTCTCCTCAACCCCCTCCCCCACCGAGTGCCACGGCGCACCTCCTTCAGTTGCTCCAAGGTTCCCGCCACGATCTGTTGGTCGTCGGCCTGAGCGGGCCGAGGAGGAGCGGTACGGCGTCGGGTCGCAGGTCGGGATCGATACCTAGCATTCGGCGGTGGTGGTGGTGGTGGTGGTGGTGGTGGTGGTAGTGGTGGTGGTGGCGGTGGACGATGGACAGCAACACGGGTACGTTGTCCGCCGCAACCTCGTGTACGGCGCCGCCGTGTGGCCCCCCGCAATAAGGCCCAATCGGCTCACGCGCCACCCGCCGCTTCATCCGCCGCACCTGTAATCTTGCTATCCCGACGCCCAATGTGGAGGAGTCGAAAGCCTTTTCCGCTCTCCGCTCCTCCACCTCCAGCAGCTGCTCGATCGCCTGCAGCCGAGGGGGAGGCGGTCCAGGGAGGAATCACGTAAATGTGGGGACGGACACCGTGCGTCACGGCTCACGGTGAACCACAACCCAGGTAAAGAGCGAGGGACGGGCCGCGTAGGTGGGGTGACCACTGGTGGGGTGTGGGGCAGATGGGTCACATCAGTGGGCAATCAACGGGTGCGCCGGGTGCGGCCTCAAGGTCAGGGTGCGGCCTCAAGGTCAGGGTGCGGCCTCAAGGTCAGGGTGCGGCCTCAAGGTCAGGGTGCGGCCTCAAGGTCAGGGTGCGGCCTCAAGGTCAGGGTGCGGCCTCAAGGTCAGGGTGCGGCCTCAAGGTCAGGGTGCGGCCTCAAGGTCAGGGTGCGGCCTCAAGGTCAGGGGACCCCAGACCGGCTGGGGGGCCCCCGGAGGACCGCAGGGCGCGGCAGTTGGGTTACAAAGCGCGTCGCGGCGGTTTCAATCTGGCTGCAAGTTGGTTACAATCTGGTTGCAGTCTGGTTGCAATCTGGTTGCACTCTGGCTGCAATCTGGTTGGAATTTGGTTGCAATCTGGCGCATCGTTCCCCGCCCTCCAACACCGGGCAACGACCTATACACGTCGCCACTCGCCCCCCTGGTCGCACCGTGTTGATTGTCATGTAGCGGGGGGCCTCGTACACCACCTTGCCTCGAGCCAGCGCCGCCAGGTCGGGCTCCTTGACCTGCCGCCACCACCGCCCGCAGCGCAGGGTACAGAGGAACATGAGGCGGTGGGTGCAGGAGGCGGTGGGTGCACGCGGCGGTGGGAAGGGGCCCCAGCGATGGGAGGAAGGGCAGTCGAGCACTGTGGGTGCGCGAGAAGCTTCAACTCCTCACCTCCGTGCCACCCCCTCTGATGCACTTCCTCCTTAAGGCCGCAGCCACAGTCCAGTGCAGCGCCTGGCCGCCGCATCCTCTTACATGATGAGGTCGGAGGCCTGGAGCTGTGCAAGTCCCTTCCAAGCCAGCCAATGCCGTACATAAGCCCCTAAGGGGATCGCGACCTTCTGGCTTCCTGGCTGCTTTCCCGGGGGACCGGCCATCGGCACCGGCAACAGGCCACCGGGCCCTTCCCACGGAGCTACCTACCCCCTGCTCGCGCAAGGCCCCCGTCCCAGTGCCACCCTTGCTCGCTGCAGGTGCCCACCTCTGGCCCCCGCCAAGAGGCCCTGCAGGGGGCCCGGTGTTCGAACCCTGTGATGCTTTCCTTCCGCCGCCGCCGCCGCCGCCGCGCAACGCACCTTTATGTCCAGCAGACACAGCGTGTGCAGTCCCAGCCTGCAGCAGGAGGTGAGGCCGCCGGGCAGGTTGGGCGCGCGGGTGAGGAGGAGGTGAGGGAGGGAGGGTGGGGAGGGAGGCAGGGAGGCAGGGAGGCAGGGAGGCAGGGCGGCAGGGCGGCAGGGCAGCAGGGCGGGCGGCAAGAAAGAGGGGGATGCGAGGACGGGAGGGGTCGACCATGACAGGGGTATCCTCCCATGACAGGGGGTTTGGGGCTTAAAGCCGCGGTCGCAGCCACGTGCCTGCGGTTGGCCACGATCTTGTCGTAGAAGGAATCTGGTCGCCAGCTGTCGGTGAAGAACACCACGGAGATAGCCTGGGCGCATGGGGGATGGCGTGGGGGAGGGGGTGCGGGTGGGAGGGGGTAGTAACTGTTGCAGGGGGCTCCAGGCAAGAAGGTAGAGCCATCGGGTGCATCGCGGGGCGCACGCGGCAATGCAGCTGGCTGGGTCGGGTGGGGCGTAAGATGGGTGTGAGAGGTGTGTGAGAGAGCTGTGAGAGAGGTGCGAGAGAGGTGCGAGATGAAGCCCGTGGGGTTGAACTGGGTGGGGCGATCAGGGCGCTCCATGACCCTGCACGGCCGCACGTCAACGCCGCACCCCCCACCGCGAGAATTGTCCGGCTGCTTGCCACTTGGCAGTTGGTCGCCTCCATGCCGGTGGTGGCCGCCCCGCCCCGCCACTGCCACATGCCCGGAGCTAAGGCGCGGTCGGCGGCTGGGAGGTGCCGGCTGGTAGTGCTGCTGGCGGCGCCTGGTGCGTCCGCCTCCCGCCCCACCCGGTTCTTTTCTGTAACCCCCGCCCCGCACCCTACCCCCCCCCCCCGCCACCCCCAGGCCCCACCCACCTCCCCGAAGCGGTAGAGCGACAAGCCGCACGCCCCCACCGCGTTCATCACGGACGCGTTGTGGATCACCCGCACCGGGATGCCCCGCTCGCGGGCCCGGAGCTGCAGGTCGGTGTGGGTGGTGGCGCTGAGGGAGGCGGGCGGGCGGGGGCGGGGGCGGGGGCGAGAGCGGGGGCGGGGGCGGGCTGGGAGTGAGCTTTGGGGGAGGGCCGGGGCCGGGTTGGGTGGACGGTGTCCGCCCGGGTCGTGTGGCGCTGGTCTGAAATGCGGTCAGCCGACCTGTGGGTGGGAACTAGGGCCCGCTTGCCTCTAGCCTGCTTGATAGGGCCCGCTAGGGCTCGATAGGGCTCCATAGGGCTCGATAGGGCCCGCTTGCCTCTAACCTGCTCGATAGGGAGCCGTCCCCCTGTGCCACCCGGCCCCCAAAGCAAAGCTCACGTCACCCACCCGCCCACCCACCTACCCTCACCCACTCACCCGAACGGGTCCCCCACCACACAAAATGCCACGTCCTCCGTGTCCGCCCCCTCCAGGATGTCCTCCGCCCGCTGTACACCAGGGAGGGTTAGCGGTTGAGGTGGTTGGGATGCGGTGTGGTGGGTGGCGCAAGAGGGGGGAGGAAAAGGGCGAGGGCGGCACTGAGGTGGAGGGTAGGCAGGCCGGGGCAGAGGCGGGGTAACGGATACCGGAATGTGCCACCTGACCTACAGGCACTACATCACTATAGCCCTTTCCCGCTGGGTGTGTTAAGTCCGGGCTCCGTTAGGGCCCCGGTCGCTCACCGACTCCACCATTTCTCGGTCCGCGATGACGACCTCCTTGCCGTACAGCGCCTCCTGTGGCACGAGGAGCGGCGGGCGGGGAGGTATGTGTGTGTGGGGGGGGAGGCGGCGAGACCGCCCTGTGTCCAGCAAGTTTGCCATCGTCCCGGCACACTATCCTCCAACCGCTGCCGCTCACAAACAGCATCCTCCTCCTCGCCCTCCTCCCACCCCTCCCTGCCCCGCTCACCAGCTTCTCCTTCCCGCACAGCAGGATGGAGGTGTAGGCTTCCAGGTAGACGCGGGAGCTGCCGCGCACAGCCTCCAGGCCTCTGTGGAGGGGGTGGGAGAGGGCGGCCGCGCGGCGGGAGCACGCGCGGGTGCGTCGTCGCGTATCTTGCCTACGGTGGAGCGAGTTGCTTGCCCTCGGGCAAATTGCTCGTCACCACGATCCTAACGTACTGAGCGATTGATACGCAGCTGTTCTTCTACCATTGGCGCCTGCTACAAGCCGCAACCGATGCAGCCGCCGCCGAAAGTGACCGGGTACGGGGCATAACTGACGTCTCCAGTGATGTTATTAGATGTCGCATACGTGTGTGCTCCTGTTTGAAAAACGGCTGCGCTGGTGCACCTCACCTCAGCGTGATGTCCTGTTCATTGAAAAGGCCCAGCCCCACTAAATATAGCACCATGACTTCAAGTGAAGGCCTCAGGAGTACGTTGCAGCTGCTTATTGCGATGCTCAATGGGCTTTCTGGAGAGAAGATGCCCAGCAAGCGCGTCGGCGAATGGGCGGGACGCGACAGCGGAGGCGTGGCTCAGCACCCGTCGTGATGCAATTTTGACGTCGTTTACCGTCTGTTCCTACAAATTTCAAGCCTGACACCGCGGATGAAGGTGACAATTCGGTTGAAGTACACCCCGGAAAAAATCCTTATGCCAGTCGCCAATGTCGCAGGCGTACATCTCCTGTCTTTGGGTGATACAATATTTCCGTATTTTGATTCTTACCCTCTTCCGGTGTGAAATAACGAACCGAATAACTGTAACAACCGCCTTAAGCACGGGAGAGATATGCCCCGGGGAGCTGCCTTCGCAGAGGCCGGCTGACCTAAACACAACTGAGATGCTGGTAAGAGCAGCGGCAGCTGCAGCCGCTTTGCGGCCAGTGAGCGAGAGAGGTGCTTGGCGCAGCGTGGTGCAGCCCGCGGACACGTATACGTCAACTTCGGTCATGCCCACTGCTCCGCTATCGTACGTTGTCTCAGAGAGGGAGCCTAGCGCAGTGCGAAATTGATATGCCGCTGTTCTTCTTCCATGGCCGGTGGAACTGCGCCGGCGACAAGCCGGCATTGCCGCATTGTGGTCAACATTTTCGCAAATTTGGGCCGAGATGAGCTTGAGAATACCGGTTATAGTCAGTTACAGTCCGCCGGGCGGGTGTCCCCACGAGCCATGAGTTCCAGGACAAGCTGCTGTAGCTGTTTCCATAAACGCCGAAAAGGAAAGCCCCAAAGTATGTCGTGAGTGTCAAGGTAGAAAGCAGGACCCCCCGTTTCGATGTCTTCAGCTGATGTGCTCCACATACCGTGACCGCTTTCTCAATGCCACTACCGTTTTCATTCGACCGGTAATAGCATGTGAATAGCATGTCCTCTTCCGAAACCACTCGAGGCTGACACGCGGCCGCAACCGCGGTCGCATGCACGAGCTAGCAACCCCCGGCTGATGCAACCGCGGCTTGCGTGTCGCCTCCCACACCCCAACACAACGCACACGGATGTCCCTTCGAGCGACCCACGTTACCCCCCTCATAGCCAGCATCCACACCAAGCTCTAAAGCGCAGCTTTGGCGCTGTCACTGCACGCACGCTTGTTCAAAAGGGAAGGGACCCCCCCCCTTCCGCTCTATCGCTCCACCTCTGGCGCAATCGGTTAGAATTCGGTTCGGTCGCCCAGCGCCGGCGGCGCATCCGCCACCGAATCCGACGTCCCGCTGTCTGCTGCCGGCGGCCCCCAGTCGTCTTGCTCCCAGCCCACCGGCTGCCCGGCCTCGGGGGCGGACCCGTGCCCAGCCTCCACCCCCGCCTCGGCTGACGGTAACCCCGTCTCCTCCGCCTCCAGGAAGCTCTGCGCGAGTCGCGTCCGGGCATCGGGTGGTTGGTTGGTTGGGTGGGTTGGTTGGGTTGGGGCTGGTTGGGGTTAGTTTCCGCGCGGACGAGCATGTGGACTTGCGGAAATGGGCAGCGGCCGCGCCGCCGCTCCCCGCCCCTCCCGCGGCTGCGGCCCCACCTGCACTGTCCTCGTGACCTCCTCCTGCTGCCGGTCCAGCTCCTCCCACAGGGGGCCGATGATGCGGCGCGCGGCGTTGAGCTTGGGCTCCTTGGTGCGCGGGTTGTTGCACAGGTCGATGGTCTTGGACTGGAGGGGGGCAGAGGGCGGCGGGAAGCCGGGGCGCGGAGGGGGGGGATTGAGATTATGGAACCACCTTCAATCGAAGTAATACCTTCTTGAAGACCACACATGTAGGTTGCAGATCCGAGAATCCACGGCCCACAAACCGCAACCACAGCCCGACGCGTAGGGGGGGGCATGGCAGGCTGAGGACCTGTGGCAGCAGGGCTGGAGCAGATGCGGCCGCCTGCGGGTCCCTCCCGGCCCCTGCTCCCCGGCCCCTGCTCCCCGGCCCAGATCGCTGCTCCCGAACGGTGGCGGTGTCTTGCTGCCGGCTGCGTGCTTACCTTGGCCTTGGTGGCGTTGCCGCACCAGCTCTCGCACCATAGCCACTCCTGGAGCGCGGAAAGGAGGGAAAGGTGTTGCGGGGATGGGTCGGGAGGAGCACCGTTAGGAGTGCGGGGGGCGGGGGGGTATACGAGAATCCGCGAATTCACGCCGACAAACCAAGGGCGATAGAGGTGGTGTTCCGGAGGGGCGGGGGGGGTTCGAGGAGGGGCGGGGGGGGGAGGTGCCGGAAGTACTATCGTACGCGGTGAGGGCGCGTTGACCCCCTGCGGCAACCTGCGAGCTGGGGGCTGGGGCCGGCAGGCAGGTAGGCCGCTGCGGACCACCCCTGCTCCCATCCGGCCCCCACCGCCCTGCCCCTCCTCCCCGACCTGCCCCTTCTCACCGCCCTGCCCTTTCTCACCGCCCTGCCTCTACTCACCGCCTTGCCCCTACTCACCGCCCCCACACCATCACTCCCCAACTGCTTCACACCTGTGGCAGCGAGAATATCCGGATGCTGTGTTGCGCGTAGTTGGGCAAGTCCTGGTCCAGGTTGGCCAGGCTGTTGGGGTCCTTGCTCAGCTGGTCGTACACCACGCGGAGCTGGTCGCCTGGATCCAGGATTCGGATTCATGAAACCCGAAGCGGGAGCAGGGAGGGAGAGCTTGGGTTGGGCGGTTGTGGTGGTTGGACCCCCAACCGCGGGAGTTGCCAACCGACACGGGATGCGGCGGAAAGCGTCCTCATTGCCCCGCGGCCTCCCGAATCCCTCCCTCCCACCATTGGGCGCCGTACTGGGCGCTCATCGTGAGGTCCCCTTTCCCGGCTCCCCCCCCTGGTCCTGCCACGACCGCAGACCCCCCAACTCCCACTCCCGCCCTCCAGTCCAGGGAGGGGCCTCACCAGCTGCGACCTGTCGGAAGCGCTTCAGGTCCACCAGGTACAGCGCCGAGATGTGGTACGGCTTGCCCTGCACGTTTGCCGTACGATGGAGGGCAGGCTCGGTGACAACCGGGAGGGAGCGGCTGCTGGTGCCAGGTCCAGCTGCCCCGCAGGCACCGCAGCCGGGAGGCCAGGAACCCCCGTCCCCGAGTCAAAGGCCCCTAGCCGCTCCGTTGTGCTCGTCAACAGTGCGTTATACTGGCACCTTGATCTCCCGCCCTGCCCCTCGACCCACCTGTAGATGGTCCCGCCAGAAGCCGCCCTTCCAGAAGCGGTACTCGTCCATGTCCTTATTGTTGTCGCAGAAGGGCGTGTAGGCGTACGGCGCACCCTGGAGGGGGGGGGGGCGCAGGAAGCGAGGTCGGAGGCCAGCCCCCAGTGCATCCCCCTCCCTCCCTCCTTCCCCGGCCCCCATGCATTTCCCTCCCTCCCTCCCTCCCTCCTCCTCGTTCAGCCGCACCTTGATGTCCTTGTGGTACAGCTCCGCCAGGTCGGCACGGACCACCTGGGGGTGAAGGGGGGGTGGGGGTGGGGGGGAGCGAGGTAGGTGGGCAGGTAGGAGGCGAGTTCGTGGACAGACGGATGCGAGGAGGGGGCCCCTGTGAGGGGACGACACGAGGAGCAAGCCACCGGCATGCCGCCGGCACCCAACAACCTCTGTATTGAGATGGGGATAGAAGAGGGAGGGGCATACTCGTGGGGCCTTATGTGAACCCGTCGGACGGGGTGAACCCGTCAGACGGTCCCAGCCGCCCACCTGGTCCGAGTCCACGAAGATGATTCGCTCGACGCCCAGCGGGAAGAGCACGTCCAGGAACAGGATCTTGTAGGCCCAGATCACCCGCTGCTTGTCGGTCTGGGGGGGGCCAGGGGCAGGGCGCGGAGGCAAAGCAGGCTCGAGGGGGGGGGCGCGGTGAGGACCGTGGCGGTGTGTGTGCGCGCTGCTGTTGCTCTGTGCGCACACCAGGTGGCAGGGTGGTCGGGACTGACCGGTCGTTGCCGTCTTGGCTGGTGCCGATGTGGCGCCGTGCGGCCGGCTCTGGTCGCAGCAGGTGTCAGACAGCCCCGCGCACCCCGCGCCAGCAGCCCCTGTACACCACACCGTGTTGCTGCCCCGGCTGACCCCCGCCTCCCCCTCCCCCGCCTCCTCCGCCTCCCCCCCCCCGGCTGACCCCCGCCTCCCCCGGCGCCGCACCTACACGCCACGTACCTGCTTGTGCAGCCAGTTCGGCCACTTGTACGTCACGAACTCGTACTCGAAGCCGAAGGCCTCAGCCAGCGCGGGGATGACCTACGTGTGTGTACGGACAGAGGCGGTACGGCGGTCGGTCCGGGCAAGTACGGCTGCGACACCAGTCACTGAGCTTCGGTGCTCCGCAAGGCTACGTGTGGGGCGGTGCCTGCAGGCGGGCTGGCCCACCCCACCCCACCCCACCCCGGGTCTTCTCGCCACCCCAGTCCCCTGCACTCACCTCCTTGTGCTGGGGGCTCATGTAGTTTTTGATGATCCAGAACTTGACCCTGTGCCCGGATGTGTTTGGTGGGGAGGAAGCGGTGATGGGATGCAGGCGGGGGTGGCGGGAGTGGAGGACCGCGTGGAGTTGGCGAGTGTTGGGAGGGAAGGTTAGGCGTCGTCGGCACCTCTGCACCGACGTTTTGACACACGGCAACGCTTCGATGGTCCTGGATGCGTGCCTTGCTTCCTGCCCCGCACAAACCACACCGAGCCCCCCAGCCCGGACGTGCAGTCCCTCCCCCAACCCCAGCCAGTTTCCGGCCTCTCTCTCCCATGTCGTGTAACCCGGGTCTTCTCGCCACCCCAACCCCACCCCACCCGCCCGCCCCAACGGTTTGCCCTTTCGTACGCGGGTTTTCTTTGCAACCCCCCCCCCAGCCCCAACCGCGACCCACTTGGACTTGGTGTTCCGCAGCACCGAGAGGATCATGATCTTCTGCAGCCGCTCGTACATGTGCCCCGAAGCCACCGTGAAGACGTTGATGGTGTCGCCCCCCCGCAGCCGGGTCTTCGCGACCTCGCCGCCTGAGGCCTTGCCGCCGCTGTACGACAGGGGCGAGGTGGATTCGAGGTGCGAAGATCAGACGGGTGTAAGGAGTACATGAGGAGAGGAAGGGAGAGAGGGGTAAGTTGGGCAGGTTTACCCAACAAGTGTCGGTCACGGCTTCGAACAGCCAACCCACCACGACGCCGATCCAGGCGCGCCTCAGACATGGCGACGGCACCACATGACTCACGAGGTAACGGATTTCGTTGGCGGCTTGTCGTCCTCGTCCGCGTACTCGTCGTCCTCCTGTACGGCACCATGGCGACATGCGCCGTGGTTACTGGCCGGGGACATGCGGTGCAGCGGCGGCGGGGAAGGGGCCGCCGCACCCCAGCTCGCGGCACCCTTCACCTCCAGGCCCACAAGGCTCCATGTCCTTCACCCCCCCACCCCCCCTCCATTCCCCTGCACCTCGAAACGTCTGATCTGAAGGGATTTTCCCGCATCCACGGGTCTTCCTCGAAACCCTCCATTCCAACCTCCCGCACCTCCCGCCCCCTCCACGCCCCAGCACCCACCAGCTCGACCTCCTCCAGCCTGTCCTCCGCCTTGTCCGCCTCCTCCCCTGCCGCCTGGAGCACGTCCTCCGCCTCCATGCCGGGCCGCTTGCGAACACGCAGGACCATGTGCTTGCCTGTGTGTGCGCGTGTGTGCGCGGGGGGAAGGCGGTGGAGGGCGGGGGTGGTGACCTCCTACACCACGCAGCGCTCGGGGCACAGCACTGGGCATCTTGGTGCCTAAAGTACACACAAACCAACCCGCCCCGGCCCGCCCTGCCCCGCCTACATCACAACCGTGGGATGTAGACACGGCCTCCAGCCCGCCCCCAGGCCTCAAAACCCACCCCCGCAGTCTCCCCCTCGGCCCCAAAACCCCTGCTCCGAGGCCCCCGGAACCCCGGCTCCGAAACACTCACCCGTAAAGCTGGATATAAGGACCTGCGTGCTGACGTCATCGCCGCCCAGCTCGCCCGCCGCGTCGGCTTCGTCGTTCTCTCCCCCCAGCGACTCCAGGCTGGTTCCGGAGCTGGACTGCAGCGAGTACAGCTCGCGAGACCTGAGGAGGGGACGGAGGGGGCAGGCGGTGTTGCGGAGGGGGGTGGCATAACGACCCGGTGACACGACATGGGGTCTAGGGTGCGGAGGGGGGTGGTGGGGTCCGCGGGTGGGGTGCTCACCTGCCGGGCGCCAGCGACAGGAGCCAGCGTCCGGGAGCCGCCTGGGGAGGTGTGGGAGTGGGGAGGTGTGGGGGTGGGGAGGTGTGGGGATGGGGATGTGGATTGGTGGGCTGTTCGGGGGTTGGGAGCGGAGTGTGGCCATCAGGGGAGGTAGCAGGCGGGGACACCCGAACGACGACAGCAACTCAGCAGCGCAACCGACGCCACAACGTCCAGCCCGCCAGCCGAGACACCTCCCTTACACCCGCCCCCGCCCCTCACACCACCACCACCACCACCACCACCACCAATCGCCTGGCAACCTGAGCGCACGGCCCCCGACATGCTCCCCGACATGGCCCCCCCCACGGATTCTCTGATTAACCCCCCCCCCCGCCGTCGCCCACCTTGAGCTGGAAGTACGCCAGGTTGGCCATGACCAGTGTGTCCACCAGGTGCGGCTGCGAGGGGGTGCCCAGGTGCAGCTGCAGGCCGCGGGGGGGAGTCTGGGGGGGAGGGAGGGGGGGGGGCCATAGGGCTTAGAGAGGGGGCCAGAGAACACGCAGCAGTACCTGCAAGTAGTGCGCAGCCAGATAGAACGTCCCCACACCGAAAGCTCGCTACCCGGGCTGCCTTCCTTCTCCTCGCCGTTCCGCCCTCCCTCCCTCCCCGACCCGACAATCATCTCTTCTTGGACCACATCTTCATCGCCCTTGGTTTGTCGGCCGTGGATACGCGGATAATTATCGGCCCCCCCTCCCTCCCTGCCCCCCCTTCATGCGGTTTCCCTCCCACCCCCACCCACCATGCGGCCGGACGACGTGGTGTCCACACACGAGCCAGTCAGCATCAGCGCGTCCAGCTCGAACTCGGCGAACGCGACCTGCCACCACAGGGGGGGCGAGCAAGGAGACGTGCGGGCCGAAGAAGGGGTCAGCTGCCCTTCAGGACCCGGTGTACGGGTCCCCTATCAATCCCCTGCCCTTCCTCCGCCTCTGCCGTATCCCCCCTCGCCGCCACCCCACCCCCACCCCCACCCCTCAGCACGTGCCCGCAGACCCGCCTCCCATTCCTGCCGCCTGCGGCCCCCCACATTCCCCCCATGCCGCCCCCCCTCACCTCCCCCTGCACGTCCTCCAGTCGCAGGTTGTCCAGGTCGTGCAGCGCCGCCGCGGGCTCCACCAGCCACGACTCGGGGGAGTCCAGGTTGAGCGTCAGCACGCGGCGGGCGGGCAGGCGGGAGAAGTAGGCGGTGGGGGAGCCGGGCAGGCCACTGCCGGGGGCCAGACCCTGCGGCAGGGCGTACCTGCGCGGGGCGGGAGGGAGGGAGGGACAGGCAAGGTTAGCGCGGGCGGTCGCGGGAGCAGGAGCAGGAGCAGGGCGATACCCTCCCGTCCCACCGCATCGACCCACATGAAGACACGGGAGGGCCGCGCCGAATCGCGACCCGTGGGTCAGCCCTGCCCAGCATGCGCCTGCAGCAGCGCCACAAGCCAGCCCCGACCCTACACCCTCTAGCCCCGCCCTATGAGTCCCGTCCCAACCCCCTAGCCGGTTTTTTTCGGGCATCCACGGGTCTTCCTCGAACCCCCCTAGCCGCGCCCCTCTACCCCCGTCCCGTCCCGGTCCCTCTACCTTCTACCCTCGTCCCGTCCTTGGCCCCCACCTGTAGTAGCTCTTGAGCGGCATCTCCGTGATGTCCCTCTGCGGGTTGAGCGCCAGAGTCATGGAGGGGCCCAGTGCCTCGCGCAGCAGCAGCAGCAGAGCGGACAGGCGCTGGGCGGCGCGGGAGAGCGGGTTGAGGGCGGCCTCCAGGTGGAAGGGCGCGTCGGGGCCGCCGGGCACCTGGGGGCAGGAGGGGCCGGAGGGGGGTTGTGGAATCCGTTTTACGCGACGGGACAGGATAGTTGGCGCATGGCGGAGGGGTTACAGTAAAAAAACCGGTGACGCGACTGGGGAAATGTAGTGGGTGATCCCACCATGGCGGAAGGGGGGGGGAGGGAGCAGCAGCAGGGCAAGGCAGAGGGACAGCGGGCGCTGAGGGGCAGCATGGGGGCGGACACCGGGCGATGGAGCTGCAACATAGTATCACTCGACTGCCGCGCCCTCCACCGCAACCGTCGCAACCGCAACCGTCTCAACCGCAACCGTCACCTCCTCCTCCACCGCACCTCCAGCGTTTTGCCCTTGAGCATCCCCATCATCTGCTGCAGCTGCTGCGAGTTGCCGCCTCCTCCTCCTCCTCCTCCGCCTCCCGCCACCCGGCCCACTGACCCCAGGACCGCCACCACCGCCATGGACACCTCCGACAGCGCGTCCAGCGAGGTGGGGTTGGCCAGGCCGGCTGGAACACCCTGCACATGGCGGGCGTTGGATGTTTGGGGGGGGGGGGGGTAAAAGGAAGACCCATGTACGAAAAACCGAAAAATAATTTTGACGTTTCGAGGTGCATGCTGGAGGACTTGGTTGAGGAAACTAAATACGGAAGTCGTATGTCGACCCCGGCGTGGGTGGGTTGGGTTGGGTGGGAGCGGGGGTGACGTTGCCGTTGGCGATTGAGGGGCCAGGCTGCGGCAAGGCTGAAGGCAAGAGCGCAGTGTTGCAGCCAGCGGCTTGGCGTGCAGGTGCGCCTCGGCGGGTCGGATAGTAGGGAGGCGAGCTGAGCGGAGTGACAAAGCGTGCGACCCACCATCGGGTTACAGACGGTATCCGAACCCCCACCACACCGTCCCCCGACCCACCGCTAGGGGTCCGTCGTCCGTGTGCGCCTCCTGCAGAGCCTTCGCCACCGCCGCCGCCACGCCGCCGCCGGTGACCAGCTGCAGCAGCGAGAAGTCCTCAGCCAGCAGCTCGAAGGACTGAGGGCGGTGCGACGAGTGGTGGCGGCAGTGGGCGGTGGTGGGCGGGGAAGGGAAGGAGGCCGTCAGTGTGGCAGGGGACGAGCGGCGGCACTGGCGGCCCCAGCGGACTAGGAGGGCACTGGCGGCAGAGCTAGCCGGGCCTACCCGGCGGGCTGGCGCTGTGACGCCGCAGCAGCCTACACGCGCCACCACATCTCCGCTACGTGCAGAACAACAGCACAGATGGTGCCGGCACACTGGCTGAGGAGACCCGCACCCCGCCCTCACTGCCCTCACCCTCACCCTCCACCACCCTCACTGCCCCCACTGCCCTCACCCTCCACAACCCGCCACCCACCCACCCCACACCCTGCCCACCTCTCCCCCCGGCTGGTACACCGGCGTCACCCGACCGTTGCTGATGACCGCCGCGGCTCCCGGGTCCAGCTTGAAGACCGTACGGCAGAGATCTGCTTGTACGGCGCGGTACGACATGGACTGCGTGCCCCCCTTCACCTCGCCGTTGTCCTGCAAGGCCTCCTCCACCACCTTGACCAGGTACGACATGAGCTTCCGGCTGTCCAGGCCTGCACCACCCACAATAAGGATACGGTGTACGACAGAGTCAGCTCGAAGGTTTAAATGTTTCCTTCCACCCGGACCCGGGGCTCGAGCCGGATCTCCTTGGTTCCCATTCAGATGCACACACAGCCCTCCAACAGCTCCAACTAGAGCGCCGCCGCTTTCAACCGCGTCCCCGAATCTCCGCACTCCCAAACCAGATCCTCCCCCCCCTCCCCCCTCCTGGCACCCACCCGCTTCCTCGGCGTACTTTGCCGCCACCTGCGCCTCCTCCGCCGAGTTGGAGTCCAGGTTGCTCGCCAGCCGGGACACCAGCGCCGAGTCGGCCAGCAGTCGGGCCAGGAAGGTGACCACCTGGGGGGGGTGACGGAGGGAGGCAGAGGGGGGGCTTGATAAGAAAACTCCGCGGCATAAAAACCGTTTACACGACATGGATAGGATAGCCGGCGCATTATTTTCGGACACCTATATTCTGTGGCTGCATGCTGGAGCACTTGGATTGACTACCGAGGGGAGCCCCCGGGTGAGGTGGCGGGGCAGGAAAGCTGGACTTCGGGACGGGAGGGGCCTGGCAATACACACAGCTCCGAAACCCGAGCCCCGCACCCTCCCACTTTTCCTCGTGGTCGCTTTCCCGCAACACCTCTCCCTCCCCCCTCCCTCCCCGCCTAGCGCCCAGCCCCACCTTGTCCCTGTCCGCGGCCGCCCCCAGCTGCCCCAGTGCCCCCTGCACCACTAGCTCCAACATGGTGGGCGGCGCCTCGGGCTGCACCGGGTTGACCGTCAGCACCACTCGGACCTCGCGGGCGGCGGAGGCCGGCAGGCCCGCCAGGAAGCGGATAGCCTGTGTGTTTGGGGGGGATTCGAGGAAGACCCGTGTGTTTGGGGGGTTGTGAAAACCGTATTACGCAACGGGACAGGATAGTTGGCGCATGGTCGTCGGACACCAATTTTGTGGGCGCATGCTGGAGCACTGGAACTGACTACCGGCAAACCTGTGGTGTGTTTGGGGGGAGGCGGGATGGATTGGATTGGATTGGGAGTGGGGTGTCGGGGGTGTCGGGCGTGTCGGGGGTGTTCCAATTGCGGTTGTGTGTATGGGGGCACGCGTGCGTCTGGGTGAAGCGCAGCCAGGCTAGTTGGCACCCGCTTAGCCCGTCCGACGGTTCAACCCCTGGGGGGTGCCATGCAGTGGGCATCAACAAAATAGAGTGCAGAGGGAAGGCAAGCAGCCGCATGCCGCCCAACACCCTCCTCGGGCGGCCCACCTCCGCCACCAGCGCCCGCCCCTCCTCTCCCGCCAGGTCCGCCACCACGAAGTGCGTCGCGGGGGCCACACGCGCCCCGGACTTGGCTCCGGAACCGCCGTCCCGGTACAGCGACCGCAGCGTGTCGTGCGCGGGGTGGCGCAGCAGCGGCGTCAGAGGCAGCACCTGGGGGGTGGGGGGGTGCAAGGAAGACCCGGGGATGCGAGAAAAACCGTTTAGAAGAGGCGCTTCGTGGGTGGGGGTGGTTGGGGTTGGGTGGTTGGGGTTGGGGGGGTGAGGTGTGGGGGTTGAGGCAGCGGCGTGGTTGGATCCGGGTGCTTGGGGCAGGGTCGTGCTAAGGAGGGGAACGTGCGAGGTGGCACGAGCCGCTCCTGCCCCTGCCACCAGCTGCACTCCAGCGCACCCCATTCGCCGGCGCCTCCCCTGCCCATCTGGTCCCCCCACCAGCCAGGCGCATCGCGGTGTATCTCCCCCTGCCTCCCGCACCCCACCCACCCACGGGTTTCCCTCGAACCCACCCACGGTTTTTCCATGCAACCCGCCCACCTGCGCGCCCGCCGCCTTGGGCCCCACAATGCGCGGATTGATCCGGTCCACCGCCCCGTTGAGCGCCAGCACCGCCGTCAGCACGTCCCCCCCTCCACTGCTGTCGTCCAGCTTGCCGTAGTAGATCATCTCCTGCATCTTCTGCATCTCCCCCATAACCCTTGACGCAGGTGAGAGGGGGGAGAGAGGGGGGGGGGTGAGGGAGGAGGGAGGGGGCGGGCGGGTGAATATCCCACGACAGCGAAACGCATTAGGGATACACACGGAAAGGTTCTCTCGTGCAGGGCTATATGCGAGATTTCCACCGGCTGCTACCCGAGGGGGCCAGCCAACATACTCCCAATTGTTACCTCCAACCGCCCCAACCACCCTGCCGTACTTGTACATCATGTCGTCATCTGCCTGGCCCGCTGGGCGGCTGGACAGGCCGTTCACCCACACCAGCGGCTGCCCCTCGCACAGCTCCGAGTCCTCCTCCGGTGCCGCCTCCGGGTCAGGCAGCGACACCGACGGAGCGGCCACCAGCCCCTTCGCCAGCAGCCACGCGGCTGTCTCGGTCAGCTGCATGCCGACCTGCAAAGGGCGCGCGTGCAGAAGCGGGCAGTTGGGGGTGAGGAAAGAGGCAAACGGGAGGGGGCCGGATGGCGGGTCGAAGGATGCGGAGGATTGTGAGACGGCGGAAAAGGAGTCCGGGCTTGGTCGGATTCGCTTCGACTCCTCCGCAGCACATCCCACCCCCTCTAGCCCTAAACCCACCCACCAGCATTTTACCTTTCTCGAAACCCGCCACCCCGGCCCTTCCCTCCCGCACGCGTCCACGTGCGACCTCACCTCGGCGGCGTACCCCGACCCCTCCTGGAGCATCTTGAGCGCGTCCGCTGCGCTCTTGCGCGCCGCCACCTTGGCCCTGGCCCCGGGTGGGGGGCTGCGGGCCGCCGCCGCCCAGGCCAACCTGAAGGCCGCCTCCACCAGCTCTGTGGGGTCGGTGACGCCGCCGCCGCCGCTGTGGGGGGAGGGGGTAGGGGGAAGGGGGAGGGCAATGCGGTGAATCGGCTGGAGCAGCAGCGGGTCATCACACGGGCGAGAGGAAAGCGGCGGATGCGGTGCGCGTCAGGTGAGGCGAGGCAGGAGTTAGGGTTTGCCGGCCCGACCCGCGGGTCACTCACGTGATCTCCTCCCCTGCGCTGATCCACATCCGCCAGGCCGATGGGGCTCCGAAGGCCTCACGCAGGGTGGCGAAGGCGCGGCCGAAGCGCTCGCTGAGGGAGCGGGGCGGGGCGGGGGGGTACCAGAAAAGAACCGGTTACTCGACATGGGAGGTGTAGCTGAGGGGGGAGGGGGGGCCGGCGTGGCAGCAGCCGCGTAGTGACGAGAACGATGGAGTGCCGGGGGGGGGGGTTCGTGGGCACGACATAGGTATAACAGCTGGCGCAAGCGGGGGGGGGAGGGCGCAGCGGGCGGCCGCCTAGCGTGCGCAACAAGGCGGTGGAGGCTGCCAGCTGCCAGCTGGCACACATCATCGGCAGTGACTGTCCACTCCTCCGGACACACACACATACACCTTCGCGGCTCAGCTCAGCATATTTAAAACACGCGGCACTACCCGGCTCTCCCCCCTAGTGCCCCACCTGGCGTCCATCTCCTTCCAGGAGGGCGTCCCCGCCTGCACGAAGGGGTAGCGCCGCTGCTGCACCAGGCGGGCAACCACGGCGGGCAGGTGGAACACCACACCTGGTAGTGGTGGAGGTGGAGATGGAGGTGGGGTGGGGCAGGGGTAAGGGGTAAGAGTGGGGCAGGGTGGCATAACTGGGGCGAAGGGAGGAGGATGGGGCCAGGGGGGACTACGAGTGGGGCGGGGGGAGGAGTAGGAGTTTAGGCACATGGCGCTTGCGGAGGCGCAACCACCCCCGCCCTCGCGTCAGCACCGGACCCCGCCCCTGCCGCCACCCGCCAGCCGCCCCTGCCGCCACCCGCCAGCCGCCCCTGCCGCCAGCCGCCAGCCGCCCCTGCCGCCACCCGCCCGGCCCTGTCCCCGGAGGCTCGTACCGAAGCGGACTGGGTAGCCGCCCTGCCACATGCGGTCGATCGTCATGGCCAGCTCCAGGGAGGGGGCGCACAGCGGCTCCGCGACCACAACCGATGTGAACGCGTTGCGGGCCATGGGGCGCAGCCTGCGGGGGGTACGAATGGTACGAATGGTACGAATGGTACGAATCGTACGAATGGTACGAAACGCTGTCCGGCGCTCGCTCGAACAGAAATGGAAATTACTTTTTTCATTGCTTGGGCGCTCCGACCAGACCGGCCGCTCGAGTCCCACCCAGTTCCCGCCACCCGCTGGCGCACCGCCCGCTGGCGCACCGCCCGCTGGCGCACCTGCCCGGGAACGTGTTAAGCAGGTCAGAGATGCTGTGGCTGAACCGCTGGTACCTGCGGTGGGGGCAGGCGGGGGCGAGGGAGGTGACGAGGGAGGTGACGAGGGAGGTGGCGAGGGAGGTGGTGGAGGAGGTGGCAAGGGAGGTGGTGGAGGAGGTGGCGAGGGAGGTGAGGGCAGTGAGGTGAGGATCCCCAGCCGCGAGGGGTGTCCCATTGCTCGACTAGTACCGGCAGGCCCTCCCCACCCCTCCCTGGAGTCGTGCAGCATCCGTCCCTGGAGTCGTGCCGTACCACTCACTTGACGTCCTTCTCCAGGTCGTTCAGGAAGGCCACGTGCTTGGTCATCGTGCTAGGGGGTGGGGGAGGGGGTTTGATAAGAAGAGGGGGGGGGAGGGTTTCGTCGTTTGGAGCTCCCGTCGGGGAAAGGAATGGACGAGGAGGGGAGAGGAGGGGTGAGGAAGAGGAGGGGAGAGGAGGGGTGAGGACGAGGAGTGGAGAGGAGGGGAGAGGAGGGGTGAGGACGAGGAGGGGAGAGGAGGGGAAAAGACGACCCACCTGGTGGGCCCAAGGCTGAGGCGGGGCTCTGCGGGCCCCTCCCCACCGCCGCTGCCGCCCGCAGGGGCCGCCTCCGCCCGCAGAGCCATGATTTGCTGGGCCAGGGTAGGCGGCAGCTCCAGGGGGGCCGCCAGCAGCGCATCGCGCAACCGCATCTCAGACCGCAGCCGGCCCAGGAAGCCTGCGCGGCAGTCGACGGTTGGAAGTTGGTGGTTACAGGCTGGCGAGATGTGCTGCTGAAACCAGCGCCTGGATCCCTCCCCAGGGCCCCAGGGCGCGCACCGAAGTAGTCCAGGTCGTTGACATCAACCGCCAGACCGTTGAGCAACATGTAGTTGGCGCCGGCCGACAAGAACTGTTGGTTGTGCCCAACAGCTGACCGGAGCGACGAGTTGACGGCCTGAGGTGTGTGGGGGAGGGAGGAGGGACCCCATACGCGCGATCAAAACGTTGCGCTGCACAGTTCGGGGGTCTTGCTGTGGTTCGTCTATGCCTAGCAGCCGGGGGCGGACCCCGACCTCCAGCTTTTCCTTAGGCACTGACCTTCGGGTTTCCTCTCAACCCCACCATCGCCTCCCAGTGCGCCCCCCGCCCCTCTCGAACGCCCCTCCCTCTCGGTCCCCGGCCCCCCCCCAACAGGATCCCCCCCCCACCCACCTGTCCCGTCGCGTAAAACAGTTTTTACAACCCCCCAACGGGCTCCCCCCCACCTGTCGTGACAGGCTGGACACAATGCCCGGGAAGTTCTGCGACAGCTCCGCCAGCAGCCCCAGCGGGTCGGCGGAGCCCAGGATGCGCTGGGCGGCCTGCAGCCCCACGTCGCGCAGGTCCCACACCTGGGGGGAGCGGGGGGAGCGGGGGGGGGGGGCAGGGGGCAAGGTTAGATGTGGGGGCTTTCGGTGAAGCCACTATAAAAATTGTCGTCGCAAGCCAATCATGGACGGCATTGGCTGCAGGGAGGGCGTCGCGCCATGCCGCCCGAACCCCCCATAAGGCCAGCCGCCGCCGACCCGTCCCTTGGACCCCAGCTCCACCCTAATAGACCCCCCTCCGCCTCCCGCAGCACCCACCTTGAGCGCCGCCTCCACCCTAATGCCCCCCCCCCCAGGGCAGCAACCCGTGTCCTGTAACCGGGTTTTTACGGGCCCCCTCCCCTCCCTGTTTTTCGTGTCACCGGTTTCACACCACCCCCTCCCCCGGCAGCACCCACCTTGAGCGCCGCCTCGTCGTCGTCCGCCGCCAGCAGCTGGTCCCGGAAGGTGAGCAGCTCCTGGCGCAGCTGCGGCCGCCGAGCCGCCAACACGTTCAGCCGGAAGCCCTTGACCACGGCGGCTTCACCGGTGCCAAACGGCGAAGCGCCGTCGTCGTCGTCGCCGGCGCCTGACCCCAGTGCCCCCGGAGGCGTGGTGGGGGGGCAGCTAAGGACGCACGATGGTGGTAGGTTCGCTTGCTTGCAGAACAGCTCCGAAACCAATCGCAATCGCACCAGCTCAAGTCGCTAAGTGGCTCTTCACCCCCGCGTCTAGTTTCTGCCCTCCGTTTCCTAGGTCGTGTAACCGGGTCTTCTCGCCACCCCCTACGCACACACCACACCTCTTGGTTCGTCGGCCATGGATTCGCGGATATAACCTATCCCCCCCCAACGTTTTTACGACCAGTCGCCGTTCCAGCCGCCTTTAGTTAGTTCACCACTAAGTCGGCTTTTCTCCCTGGAGGCCACGTTCTGAGCGCCACGCGGTCGGAGGGAGGCTGACAGCGGCCGTCCCTCGTGAGGGGGAGGCGTTAGTCCGCTGGCTTGCAGCACATTGGGCAGTGATGACGACAATGAACTAAAGGCGGGTGTGGTTTGTCTGCCGTGGATTCGCGGATTTCCTTATACCCCACCACCACCACCTACCCAGCTGCTGCCGCTGCTTGGACGCCTCCTTATCGTCCATGGCGCTGTACTCGGTGTTCTTCAGCGCCGCCTCCATGCCCCACCCGGGGAGCAGCAGCTGGCCGCCGGTGCCCGCACGGCCGCACCCAGAGTACGGCTGCAAGTCCCCGGGGGAAGGCCGGGAGAGGGCGGGGGGCCGGGGCGGAGTCAGGAGGGTTTCATTTGTCTCCTCGTTGTGGAAGTAAGTAAAGCGGCTCTCCCGCCATGGATGCATGAACGACACCAGGAGATCAACAAGCCGTTCGCGCCCACCGACACTCCGCTGCTCCGCCCCCACATCCCAGCCCCTCCTCCGATGCCCATGCCCCCCGCCCGCCCCCCCCACGGGTTTCCTCGAACCCCACGGGTTTCCCTCGAATCCTCCTCAATCCACCGTCCTCCCAGCCCCCCGCTTCACTGGTTCCCCTCGCCCCACTCCCCTCCCCTCCCCCCGCTGCACCCCCCGCCGTCCCGACGGCCCTCGGGGGCGCACCTCGCAGGTCTGCAGCAGCAGCGGCCGGAACGCATACACGATCTTGCCCGCCGACCCGTCAGCAGCCCACTTGAGCAACCGATGAAACGTCGAGAAACACGGCAGGCCGGGGGTGCCGTACAGGATGGCGACGTGGTGGGGGCTGGCGGGGGTGGAGCCTGCTCGGGGCCGAGGGTGCGTCGGGGTTGCGGGGGGGTCGCATCGGGGTCAGATCGGGGTCGGATCGAGGGCGGATCGGGGTCGGATCGAGGGCGGATCGGGGTCGGATCGAGGGCGGATCGGGGTCGGATCGAGGGCGGATCGGGGGCTGATCGGGGAGGGCAGGCCACGGCCAGACGTGCTGTGCTCTATTGCAGGTGCGGCACTGCTCGTGGCTCAGTCGCTGCCGCGGCGCCTCCTTACCGGCCTGGTGCGGTCATCGGCTGGGGCCGCCTACTAGCGCCCCCTCCCAATCCATTCCTCGGACGCACTCCCGGCCCCATTTTCCGACCCCACTTTCCGGCCTCGATTCCCGGCGCCACCTTCCGGCCCTCTTTTCCGGCCCCACTCCCGGCTCCCCACTCACCGCCGCTTCCGCTGCCGTTATACACGTGATCAAACGAGAAGAGCTGTTCCGCGGCCGAGGGCAACTTCTGCCCGCCCACCTTGGCCTCCAGCAGGTCCGCGAGCCGCAGCGGGGTAGCTGCCACGTGGCCGTCTACCGACACGAAGCAGCAAGCAGTCTGGGGGGCCGGGCGGAGAGGGGTCATGCCGGTGCGCGCTTGCTGGTCGCCGTTCCCCCACCCCTCTCTGCAACCCCGCCCTCAGGACCCACCCCTCTCTGCAACCCCTCCCTCCGGACCCACCTCCCGCTGCAACCCCTCCCTCAGGACCCACCTCTCTCTGCAACCCCGCCCTCAGGACCCACCTCCCGCTGCAACCCCTCCCTCCGGACCCACCTCTCGCGGGTGGAACTGCTCCGCCAGCTGCCGCACCATCTGCAGCTTGGCGGCGTACTGGCGGGAGCCCAGCACCAGCGGGATCAGCTGCGGGGGCACCGACCGAGAGGGTGCGTGTTTGTGTGTGTATGGGGGGAACAGCGTCCAGTCTTCAGCGCTATGTACGGCCACCATGAGTGACGGCAGCGGCAGCAGCAGCCACCGCCCCCTACCCCGCCGCCTGAGCCGTGGTGCAGCACCGAGATGCCCTGTACCCCCCACCCAGCTGCCCCCCGCCTCGCACACCAGCCTTCCTGAGGCTCGATGTGCCAGTGCTCCCTTTATTGCCGACCCCTCTCTCTCTCTCTCTCTCTCTCTCTCTCTCTCTCTCTCTCTCTCTCTCGCTCACACACACACACACACACACACACACCAGCTCAGCATTTATAAAACACACACACACACACACACACACACACACACACACACACACACACACACCGACAGGCTAGTTTCTGCCCTCCGTTTCCTGTGTCGTGTAACCGGGTGTTCTCCGGCCCCCTCCCGGCCGGCCCGCGCCCCACCTTTGCGACACCGGGTGTCACCAGGTCCGCCGCCTCCCGCGTGATGTTGCGCCAGCAGGCGTCATCATCAGACGCCGCACCGGCGGCGATGACGTTGGTGTCCGACGCGCGGTCAAGAAAGCGCCACGCCAGCGAGGCCTCCTCCTCGGCCTGCGGACCGGTCGCGAGGTGGTGCGGCAGGAGTGAAGGCTGAGCGGTGCGGAGCACCGGAGAAAGTAGTGAAGCGTGTGGCTAGTCGGGAAAGGTGTCGGCGAGGGTATATCGGACTCATGTGTGCGTTGTCATGTCGTGTGTAACAGCGGTGGTGGTGGTGGAGGTGGTGCTGGCGACGGTGGTGGCGGTGGGGGGTGGGAGAGCAGGCTGAGGGACCGGCCAAGGCACCGGACTTACAACGCCGCCCGTACGGCGCACCCTGCAGGGCGCCCTGGTGCGAATACCACCCAACCTCACCGAACATGTTGGAAAGCCCCATCCATCGCGCCCGCCCGGCAGTTTGTCCTACAGCAAGGCTAACTCTTTACCCCTCAAGTGCTCGTGCACCTCTGACGGTGCCGTGCCGCGCTAATTTTTGGAACTTGCCACGCCACAAGTTGGTTGCGGCTGCGTTACCATTTAGTGGAAATAGCTGCCGGGCATCCGAAATGAGCGAAGCATTACCGTTGTGGGTACGCTGGCTTGTATGACTTTCCTCGGGAATTACCTCGACAAGTCGCGGGGAACTGAACCGGCGTCGCCAAGTTATGAAGGCACGGGCACGTTTGTTCCCGCAAAATGATAATGGTTAACAAGGACTCGGAACATAGTCCTGGTTATGCGTTATGACGGGCTATGCCGGGCCGACCCGCTTCAAGAGCCATCGGGCCAGTTGGAATGATCGCAACCCTCCACACTATTTCGATCGCTCATGTTTGCCGAAGTGGACATATCCAATACGATAATTACTGCAGTGATCTATGCTCTTACCAAGAATTCCACTGCCTCCAGCAGGTAGGATGTCGCGTTAAATCGGGCCCTCAGTGTCAAGCTTGCTCCTTTTGGCTTGGCAGCGGCAGCAATAGACAGTACTATGGCAAGTACCAAGCCCGCCAAGAGACGTTGCAAGGTACGCATTTTCTCCTCAATACCCCCACATTTGGTTCCAATGTAGCAGGTTTACAGATAGCGCGATATTCACAGTTTGGCAGCGACACTAACGACTGTAGACGGCTTGCATATGTTTTGCTTGCAACTGTGTGCCGTACAGGTGCATGCAGTATATAGCAAAGACGGGTACCGCCTTCCTCGTGAAGCAGATGGTCGTGTAAATAATAGCGTTGTGTGGTGAAGTGTGCCATGTCCGAAAGCGAGTGGAGGAGCAAGCGTATTGTTTGTGATGTAGTCCCGTATGGAGAGTAGTATTGCATAGTCTTACAAGATGAAGTACGCTGAGGCCGTACTATCCTAGCGAATAACAAGGAAGCAGGCAGACAAGACTTCGCAGCAGTAGCCATCGCAAGCGCGTAGGAGCAGGACATACGCAACGCAATGCATGGCAATAGTCTGAACGGTCTAGTAATAAGGCACAACTCAGAAAAGACGCCTGGAAAACACGTCTGGGAAAGCCACGTATGGGAAAGCATTCACGGAAACGGAGCTCCCTACTGAGCTTTACCGCCTAAGCTCGTGAACTAAGCCATTTTCTCTCAAAGACATGCTGACCGAAATGTACGATCCCATTACCCAGTTGGCCGGAAAGAAAGATACTAGCCAAACGTCATGTTGGCCGGAAACCTTAAGACTCACACCGATGCCGCCTACGGTGTTAGGAAAGTGCTTGCATAAGGAAACCTAGCAGGCAGTAAACCGGAAAATTTGATGAACCTAATCCCCAAACACACTCGTCGCAATCAGGTGCTTCCGGCTTGGTTGCTGCGTGGTTGCCTCACATCCGCAATCGCACTTCGCCCGCGAATGGTTGCGCTACCTCTACTGTGTTGGCGATGAGCCACAGCGTCTCGCTTGGCACCCTGCCTAGGCGCCACTCCATTCCCGTCGGGAACCACCAGTGGCGCATGATATCCTCGCAGATCTTCAGGATTGTGTCCCGCTTGTAGACACAGTTAGCGAGAAGGAGGACGTTGCCCCCCACAGAGCCGTCGCCCTGCCGTGGCTGCTGCGGGTGGCCATCCGGGAGGCGGCCGACGACCGGGAAGCCCCGCGCAGCGTACTTGATTGCGCGCGCGTCTGACACCCGTCCTACGTCGTCAAGCGGCAGCAGGAACTGCAGCCTGCCCCTGGCGCAGCAGCGCAGGAACCTGTGTGGAGCAGGGAGGTATGGGGTGCATTAGGAGCTCGCGTGTGTATGTGTATTGGAGTCGGGCGGCATGCATGGCAGGGCGGATGGAGGATGCACTGGGCGTGAAGAGGCTTGCACGCACGGCAGTGTGCCTATCAAGGGGCCGGAGCCTGTCATTTTTGCAGCACGTCAGGTAGCACGCAGTGGATATGGTAGACGCTAATTACGCAAGGCGGCGCCTGGTGACGCACGCGCCGAAGAGTACCAGTAGGAATCAAGTTGGGCATGGAGGATTATATCTATGCACGGCAGATTGCTTGGTGGGCGACTACTCACCGCTCGTGGACCCTGATAGAGCCGCAGGGGCGGAGGAGGGCCATGGCGGCACACAGGTCGAAGGATGATAGGAGCTCGTGCTCCGTGAGGTATTGACGCAGCGTGACCTGGACGTGCTGCGGGCCTGTACAAGTGGATCAGTGGGGAATGGCAAGCGGGGAAGGGTGGTGAGGGAGCGCCACGCAGATAGAACGTAGAACATAGACACGGCAGTAGGGGGAGAGGCACGTAGGGCATATGACGAGTGAGCGTGAATGGATAGGTGGCACAGCAGGCAAAGTGTGTCTTGTTATTCTGAGAGCCCAGCCTGCCTGTGAGAAGCCACGTACCGGCCTGGGTGTCCAGGGACAGGTTGAGCGTCCGCTCGGTGATGGTGGTCGTGTTGTGGCGGATCGGAAGGGTGCTCATCTCCAGCCGCAGCAGGAACTCCTTGAGCATGGCAGCAGCAGCCGAAAGGGAAACCGCACCCACGATGAAGAGGTCGACATCGGCCTCCATGAAATCACGCCATTCCTCCCTAGGGCTCAGGGCATTGACCACCGATCCCCCAGCGAGGACAAAGCCCGTGCCCGCCTCCACCCCGCAGCTGCTCGGCCTCAGGTGGCCACGCTGGGTGCCCCAGCGATTCACTGCAAGCAAGCAGGCAATCAAGGGCTTCAGGTTGGAGCTTAGCATGCGCTGGGATGCCGTGTGACCGCACGGCACGTAACGTTTGCTGCCCAGGCAGACAGGTGTGCGCCACGTGAGAGCGTTAGCGGCGGCGCTGGGCAGCGTGAGAAGGTCCAGGCATGGGAGCGCGATCTTGTGCTCCTGTGTTTCCTGGTCACGACAGACGTCGTATACAGCACCGTGGAGGGTATCCACGATGGCTTCTTTGGCGTCCAGGACAGCGCCTGGAGGCATGCTCTCGCCGAGGTTTGACAGGTAGGATCCGATGGCGCCGCTGTTGGGCCGGATGTCCGACGCCACCTCGGTGAGCTGCGCTCTGGATGGCATCCGATCGGAAGCAGCCAGCGAGACGACGCACATCGCCTTGTTGCGTGGTGCCTCTGCACGGACACGCCTGACCTCTGCCATGCTCAGGCCGGCTGCTGGCTCCGCGATGCCTGTGAGGATGTGGGCGTGGGGAAGGCAGACAACGACGGTGTTGTTGGTCGGCGGGGGCAGTTTGTTGGTTGTCATGCGAGGAGCAGTCAGGGTTGGCGTAGCATCCTTGTTATGAAGCCGGTGTCTGGGTGGGCGTTGGTTGGTGTTATGTATCCCCGTCACAGGAACCACACTTACGGCGGCGCTTGATGGCGAGCGTAGCAGCAGTAGTCGATTGCGCCATTGATGCAGTTGTATGTGGTATGTACGTCACGGTTGGCATGGCTGAGGTCAGGCGTGTCCGTGCAGAGGCACCACGCAACAAGGCGATGTGTGTCGTCTCGCTGGCTGCTTCCGATCGGATGCCATCCGGAGCGCAGCTCACCGAGGTGGCGTCGGACATCCGGCCCAACAGCGGCGCCATCGGATCCTACCTGTCAAACCTCGGCGAGAGCATGCCTCCAGGCGCTGTCCTGGACGCCAAAGAAGCCATCGTGGATACCCTCCACGGTGCTGTATACGACGTCTGTCGTGACCAGGAAACACAGGAGCACAAGATCGCGCTCCCATGCCTGGACCTTCTCACGCTGCCCAGCGCCGCCGCTAACGCTCTCACGTGGCGCACACCTGTCTGCCTGGGCAGCAAACGTTACGTGCCGTGCGGTCACACGGCATCCCAGCGCATGCTAAGCTCCAACCTGAAGCCCTTGATTGCCTGCTTGCTGGCAGTGAATCGCTGGGGCACCCAGCGTGGCCACCTGAGGCCGAGCAGCTGCGGGGTGGAGGCGGGCACGGGCTTTGTCCTCGCTGGGGGATCGGTGGTCAATGCCCTGAGCCCTAGGGAGGAATGGCGTGATTTCATGGAGGCCGATGTCGACCTCTTCATCGTGGGTGCGGTTTCCCTTTCGGCTGCTGCTGCCATGCTCAAGGAGTTCCTGCTGCGGCTGGAGATGAGCACCCTTCCGATCCGCCACAACACGACCACCATCACCGAGCGGACGCTCAACCTGTCCCTGGACACCCAGGCCGGTACGTGGCTTCTCACAGGCAGGCTGGGCTCTCAGAATAACAAGACACACTTTGCCTGCTGTGCCACCTATCCATTCACGCTCACTCGTCATATGCCCTACGTGCCTCTCCCCCTACTGCCGTGTCTATGTTCTACGTTCTATCTGCGTGGCGCTCCCTCACCACCCTTCCCCGCTTGCCATTCCCCACTGATCCACTTGTACAGGCCCGCAGCACGTCCAGGTCACGCTGCGTCAATACCTCACGGAGCACGAGCTCCTATCATCCTTCGACCTGTGTGCCGCCATGGCCCTCCTCCGCCCCTGCGGCTCTATCAGGGTCCACGAGCGGTGAGTAGTCGCCCACCAAGCAATCTGCCGTGCATAGATATAATCCTCCATGCCCAACTTGATTCCTACTGGTACTCTTCGGCGCGTGCGTCACCAGGCGCCGCCTTGCGTAATTAGCGTCTACCATATCCACTGCGTGCTACCTGACGTGCTGCAAAAATGACAGGCTCCGGCCCCTTGATAGGCACACTGCCGTGCGTGCAAGCCTCTTCACGCCCAGTGCATCCTCCATCCGCCCTGCCATGCATGCCGCCCGACTCCAATACACATACACACGCGAGCTCCTAATGCACCCCATACCTCCCTGCTCCACACAGGTTCCTGCGCTGCTGCGCCAGGGGCAGGCTGCAGTTCCTGCTGCCGCTTGACGACGTAGGACGGGTGTCAGACGCGCGCGCAATCAAGTACGCTGCGCGGGGCTTCCCGGTCGTCGGCCGCCTCCCGGATGGCCACCCGCAGCAGCCACGGCAGGGCGACGGCTCTGTGGGGGGCAACGTCCTCCTTCTCGCTAACTGTGTCTACAAGCGGGACACAATCCTGAAGATCTGCGAGGATATCATGCGCCACTGGTGGTTCCCGACGGGAATGGAGTGGCGCCTAGGCAGGGTGCCAAGCGAGACGCTGTGGCTCATCGCCAACACAGTAGAGGTAGCGCAACCATTCGCGGGCGAAGTGCGATTGCGGATGTGAGGCAACCACGCAGCAACCAAGCCGGAAGCACCTGATTGCGACGAGTGTGTTTGGGGATTAGGTTCATCAAATTTTCCGGTTTACTGCCTGCTAGGTTTCCTTATGCAAGCACTTTCCTAACACCGTAGGCGGCATCGGTGTGAGTCTTAAGGTTTCCGGCCAACATGACGTTTGACTGGTATCTTTCTTTCCGGCCAACTGGGTAATGGGATCGTACATTTCGGTCAGCATGTCTTTGAGAGAAAATGGCTTAGTTCACGAGCTTAGGCGGTAAAGCTCAGTAGGGAGCTCCGTTTCCGTGAATGCTTTCCCATACGTGGCTTTCCCAGACGTGTTTTCCAGGCGTCTTTTCTGAGTTGTGCCTTATTACTAGACCGTTCAGACTATTGCCATGCATTGCGTTGCGTATGTCCTGCTCCTCCGCGCTTGCGATGGCTACTGCTGCGAAGTCTTGTCTGCCTGCTTCCTTGTTATTCGCTGGGATAGTACGGCCTCAGCGTACTTCATCTTGTAAGACTATGCAATACTACTCTCCATACGGGACTACATCACAAACAATACGCTTGCTCCTCCACTCGCTTTCGGACATGGCACACTTCACCACACAACGCTATTATTTACACGACCATCTGCTTCACGAGGAAGACGCTACAGGTGGAGGCACCTATTATGGAACACCCCCTATCGTGGAACACTAATTATTTCTCCACAGCAGCTTCTCCTAAATTCACCAAATAATTTCACAAGAACCTTTATGATGTAATAGTAATGGTCAGAACCCTAAACGTGCGAAACCTGATAGCGACGGTTCCGGAGCGAAACGACCCCGCGGGACGTGGATTGGATGCCTTTTTGGAGTCGGATTACCGTTCCGCGCAGTGACAGCCACAGTAACAACTAGCCAACAGACAAAATATATCATGTAAACTCGCGATCACCTTACATATGCACTGGGGGCGCGGGGAGCAGGGGGGCCATGGCGGCGGGGGTCAAGGCACTGGGCAAGCGCGCGCGGAGAAAGCCCGCAAGACGGTTGGACGAGAACATAGGATATGACAGCAATAACGACACGGAGGTCGCGACGCCCAGATGACTGAGAGCCCGTAGCGAGAGGGGCGTGCGCACGGCCATGTCCTTGATAATGTCGCCATCAGATCGGGGAACGCTAGGGATGCGTCCATTAGAATCAAATTAACGTTATACTTTACCTACAAATGCTGTTGTTTGTTTCTGGAACGTTAAGCAGCGCTTTCTGTGGCGTATGCGGACTGTTTTCGGGTGTTCCATAATAGGGGTACTTTCGGGAAAAATCAAAATTCTGTGCTCCCGAACGCATTGCCAAGGCTGTAACATAAATTTGCCCGCGTTCGTAGCCGTACAGAAGACTCTTAAAGCGACCATTCCTGCTAATCAGATGTAAATTTCGTGGAGTAATCGAACTATGCGATCGTCGCAAAGTCAAAGTGTTCCATAATAGGTGCCTCCACCTGTACTGTGCTGCGTTTCGGCCATGTCTCCGCAAACTTCAGTAATCTACACTCACCTGTGAGTGTTCGTCCGAAGACAGGTGCGCCGCCACCGCCAGAGGCTTCCCCGGCTGAACCCGACGCCGATGAGAACAAAGCCGCTACTGAGGTTCCAGCGGTCGAGCTCCAGAACTCCGTCAGCGCTGTAGCGTCTGTGATTAGGACGTTCACGACCGTAGTAAGAGCACCATGGACTCTGGATCCTGCATAATGAAAGCTTACCCGTGGAGCACACATGGCATATGAGGCGCTCGACGTCGTCCATGGTCCGCACCACGAACTTTGGCCTCCCTCGTGACCCCAGCGATGATGTGCCTAGCCGCAATACGTGCGCATTATTCCTTAGGTACTTACTACGCTGCGCAGGGTTCAGATCCGAACGAATTGCAGCTACGATGTCACTAGCTGCAATGGCTTGGTGGGCAGCAAAAGTAGTGTGAAAGGTGTCCATGCTTGCGGAGCTTTCACAGAAGTTCGCGAAGAGTCGCCATTACACGCTGCCTGTCGAAAGTGGGCTCAACTTCCTCTCAGCGTACAATACTGAAACCATACTGCAGGTATACAGTTTTGTCAACCTATGTCCTCGCATTAGCCTCATGCAATTATACGACATCTCTGGTGTACCCCTTTGTGACCGCATCGGCGGTACAGTCTACGGCCTCGGCACTCTGCATGCACAGCCTTGTCTACTTCCGCGCTTGAGCCGCTCTGGCTCCCCTGTAACACTCGCATTCTTTCACGTACGGGCTCGGCGTTTTTAAGCAGGGATTGGCATGACGAGCATCCTTCGCGCGGCTTCTCGACGTTCGCTTGTATTTTTGTCTATTAGGGGTCTTCATTTTGCGTTGGGTCATGTGGATTTGCGCTCCGTGTGAGGTGCTCGTCCGACCCGTGTACATAGTCTTTATTCGGCATCGGCGGTAGTTTCATACGGTCTCGTCTGGGGAAAATCTCGCTACAATGGTCGTCTCTCGTCTTTCGCCCTCTCTGGTACTGGCTGCTGGAGCTTGGGCGCGCTCTGGTGCTCGGCGGCGCTGGCGCCTCTGCTGATGGTCCTCGCTCCGGGCCGCGGCTCCTCCGCTCGCTACGCCTCGCGGACGGCTCCGTGCTCGTGGTCTTGCTCACGCTGAAGGCTCGGTTCTTGTGGAGGCAATGGACTCGACGGCTCGGTTCTGTGGGATGGCCATGGACCCGTTTCCGACTCGCTGTGGTGACTCTCGCCCACGTTGCAGGCTTGGTTTTGGTGGCTCGTGTTCGACACGCTTCCCTACTCGGCGCGGATCTTGATTCGTGGCCTGACTAGCGGCTTGGGCTTTTGGCCCCCCCGTTGCGCTCTTGCGCATCGCTGCAGGCTTGGTATTTGGTGGCTCGTGTTCGGCACGCTTTCCCTACTCGGCGCGGGTCTTTTTCCCGTGGCCTTTGTAGCGGCCTGGCCTTTTGGCCCTCCCGGTGTGCTCTCGCGCATCGCTGCAGGCTTGGTGTTGGTGGCTCGTGGTAGGCACGCTTTCCCTACTGGGCGAGGCTCTTTCGCACTTGTAGTCGTTTTCGGTTTCCCTGTCGGCCTCGGTCCGGCTGCCTTTTCCCGACCAGTGAGGAGTGGTTTTGACTTCGTCCGGTGATCTGTGTTGTGGCCTGGCCCATTGGGCCCGCCTGGTTGCGCTTCCGCCCTTGAGCCGCTCTGGCTCCCCTGTAACACTCGCATTCTCCTTACTTGTAATACTCGCATTCTGCTTAATGACGTGTCAACGTGTGCCCACTACGATCTCTCACGATGTGGTAGTGTCGCTCTAAAGTGTGATGTCACGCCAACTAACGTGGTGCTGTACAGCTGACGTGGTGCTGTACAGCTGACGTGACGTGCGGGCGTGCGCAATACTCGCAGCGCGGGCGGAAGCCACCTGCGCCGCCCTGCTGCTGCTGTTGCTGCTGCTGATGGCAACTGCGTCTGCGCCAGCCACCAAGTGGCAAGCGGACCAGGGCCGGCGACAGCAGCCCCTCCAGCAGCAGCGTCAGCCGATCGCCCAGCAGCAGCAGCAGCAGCAGCAACCGGCGCAGGCGCATCACCTTCAGCAGCAGCAACAGCAGCAGCAGGGCGGCGCAGGTGGCTTCCGCCCGCGCTGCGAGTATTGCGCACGCCCGCACTCCGGGGTGTGCTTCATCCGCAACCCAGAGATGGCACCGCCCGGCTACCGGGCTCCCTCGGGTCTGCTCCAGGCAGCGTTTGACAACAACCTGCACGCATATCGGGCGCAGCAGAACGGCGGCGCTCAGCAGCAGCAGCCCGCACAGCAAGCCCAAGCGGCGCAGCAGCCCTCCGCAGCGGCCACGGCACATTTGGAGGATGACTTTGCGGAGGAGCTTTATGCGCCGGGCCACCCGGCGCTTGTCACGTATTGCGAGGCGTCCAGTCACAGCGAGTACAGCGCGAGCCCCCAGGGCTTCGGCGCAGCCTGTGCCACGCTCAAGAAGCAGCAGGTTCCCGTCAGCTTCACACCGGCGCCCATTCCGGAGCTTAAGTTCGATGTGCCCAAGACGCGCAAGATTCCCAGCGGCGTCGCCAAGGTAGGCAGCGTCCCGACGGTGGCGGCCAAAGTTAAGATAACCGTCCCGGTAGCCCTAAGCGGCTTAGCAGATCTCGAGGCGCGGCTCATGAAAGGGCTCGCGTCTGCGTTTGGCCAGTCGGCCTGGCAGCCGGGGTGGTCAGAGGAGCAGGACAGCAGCCCGTCTGTGGCCCAGCCGCAGTCATCCGCCAGCAGCAGCGACGGCGAGCAGGCAGCGGTGGCAGCAACGGCCAAAGTAGAGCCGGCGGCGAAGCACCACGCGGCCAACGATGTTGAATATTTTGTGAGTGGCGACCCCAAGGGCGCCTTCGACACCATCATCAGTCTCACGCCACAGCGCAAGCAGCAGCTGCTGGCAGCAGATGCAGAGGCCAGTCGCTATTTTGGCACACCTCAGCACATGTTTTACTATGCGGAGGGCAGTGTCAGCATCAGCAGCAAGGGCGGAAGCAGCACTAGCTTCTTCCCACGCAGCCTGCGTGATCACAGCGCAACCATCAACCTGATCACGCAGGGGATGGTCGAGGCGTACGGGCTACCCGTGCGCCCCACAAGCAAGCAGCTAGCAACGGGCGGGGATCAGGTGGAGGTGACGCACGAGCTCGTCCACGAGCAGCTCAGCGTGTGCCTGCTGCCTGGGTCACGGCACTCAGTGCGCCTACCCATGACGCCCACGCTGGTCGTCAAGAACACACCGCTGTTCGACTTTTTGGCGTCCAACCCTCAGATGCACGTGGTGGCCGATTTCGTCACCACCTATCCCGTGCCGCAGCTTCATTTCCGGCCCAACGTGCTGGAGCACCCAAAGCTGCTGGTCACGATCCTCATGCGCAACGCCCCAGGTGTGCGCCCCGCTTCGGTTAACTGCTTCGCCGCCTGCTGTTCCAGCTTCAGCGAGGCCATCGACACGAAGCTGGGGGGGGGGAAGTGACAGCAGCGGCGAGCCTCAGCAGCAGCAGAGCAGGAGCCCCAGCACGGTCAAGCCGTCGAGCTGCTCCTGCCACGCCTCATCAGCAGCAGAGCCCAGCGTTGGTGGCAAGCCCCAGCAGCATCTCACCAGCTCCGAGGTCATTAATCCGGCAAATGAATCCGCCCAGCACACGGACACGTTCAGCCCCAGCCCCGACTGCAGCAACGCGGCCAAGCCGCACGGTGGGGGTCTGATGGGCGAGCTTCAGCAGCAGACGAGCAGCAGCAAGCCGTCAAGCTGCTCCTGCTGCGCAGAGGAGCCCAGCGCGGATGGTAAGCCTCAGCAGCAGTCCATAGGCCCCGACACTGGCGATTCGGTCCACGCGAGCATGGGCGCCGCCAGCAACACGGTCAAGCCGTGCGGCGGCGTCCTGAGCTGTGTCGCTTGGCCTGTCACGTGGGCCAGCGGGCAAGCAAACAAGGTGGCTGAGGCGCTTCACCAGCAGCTCAGTAAGAAGGAGCCAGTCTACAAGGAGCCCGAGCGCCCAAGGCGTGAGGGTAAGCGCAAGAAGCGAGGAAGCCATCCGCAGCCCATTATCATCGGCGCCAAGCGCACCTGGTCAGCGGCGCTCTCACTCGTTCTTGTCACAGCCCTCCTGCTCGCGTTCTCCATCGGCGTCGGAGCCACCGGCGGTTCCCATTACGGTACGGAGGGGCTTCAGGCCATGCAGCAGGTTGAGGTGGTCGGTGCGGCTCTGCACGGCATTCCTTTCAGCTTCACGGGGAGCAGATCGAGCTCGCACTTAGGCTACGGCACTGGCCAAGCCAGCGCACTAGCCGCCGTCGATGGCTACTCTTTTGATGGCCACCTGGCGGCAACCGCCCATGAGTCTTATGAGAAGGACCCAGAGGGTGGCTGGATCTGGGGCAATGCGAGAGAATTCGACCCTGCGCTCAAGGCGCAGCTTCAGGCGACGGTACGCGAGCATAAGGGCTCAGCGTTTGCTTACAGCATGGACGAGTTACCAGGGTATTGTGGTGATATGGGGCCATTTCGGCTCAATCTAACAACCGCCAAGCCGGTCATCCAGTCGCCACGTCGCTACAGCCCCAAGGAGACCGAGATCATCCGTGAGAAGACGGCCGAGTTATTGAAGCCTGGCATATGTGTAGAATGGACTGGCCCTACGCTTGCCGCCGTCAACCCGGTCATCGCCGCCAAGAAGGACGAGGCCACCGGTCTCTGGACTGCGGCAGGCCCAGGATGGCCCAGGATTATCGTCCCGTCAACAAGGTGACTGAGCCGGACAAGTATGGTCTGCACCGTCCCGAGGACATTTTTCAGCGCGTTGGCAAAGCGCGTTTCTTTTCCAAGTTGGATATGCGCCAGGGCTTCCTTCAGATTCCAATTCATCCTGAGGATCAAGGCAAGACGGCGTTCTGGTGCGGCAACCGCCTTATCGCCTATACACGCATGCCCTAAGGTCTCAAGAATGCGTCAGCAGCTTTTCAGCGCCGCATGGACTACGAGCTGCGTAAGGCTGGGCTGGATCAATGGGCCGTAGCTTTTATCGATGATTTACTGATAGCTACCGACACTGCTGAGGAGCACGTGGAGGTGGTATCTCGGGTTTTGGATGTTCTCAATGCGTGTGGGCTCCGGGCTCACCCTGACAAGTCCATCTTCGGAGCCGATGTGGTGGAGTACTTAGGTCATAACCTCTCTTCGTTTGGTATCTCGCCTCATCACGCCAAGGTCGCCGCCATCCTGGCTCTGCCGCCGCCCAAGAACGTTTCAGAACTGCGTACCCAGCTTGGCTTCGTAAACTATTACCGGTGCTACATCCCAAGGATGAGCGAGCTGGCGGCGCCCCTCAACCACCTGCTCAAGGCAGGTGTACCGTGGCAGTGGGGTCCGGAGCAGGAGCGTGCGCACGCCTCTCTCAAGGAGATCATTTCGCGCCCTGACGTTGTTCTGAGGCGCATCGACTACAGCAAGCAGTTGATTCTTCACACCGACTTCTCCAATCGGGGCATCGCAGCGGTTTTGGGTCAGCTGGATGACAACGGCAACGAGTATATGTGTGCATCGATCAGCCGTTCTTTGAACAAGCATGAATCCAACTACAGTTCTTACAAGGGGGAGATGTTGGCCGCGGTCTGGGCCATGAAAATGTTCAGGCATCATTTAGTAGGTTCTGATGAGCCATTCAGGCTGGTGACTGACCATCAGCCGCTTCTTTACCTTATGAGCTCCGAGGGCTTAACTGGTCAGTATGCGCGCTTCGCGTTGGTACTTCAAGAGTACAACTTCACAGTCGAGCATCGTCCTGGAGTGCTGCATCAGAATGCGGATGTGCTATCGCGACATCCCGTGCCCAGCACCATCGATGGCTCCGGGGCCCGCATCGACGTTGACACAGTGGATGTTACCGTCACGCCTGCCGCCCTGGCGTCCAGCGCCAAAGCCTGTGAGGTTCGAAGTGTAGCCCTTGCATCCGCCCATCGGGTCGCTTCCTTCAGTGAGGATTTCTTACCGTCTCCCGAGGAGATGGCGTCTGGCTGGAATGGCTGGGCTTATGAGGCTGCGTTTCCGCCGCCCAACGATCCAGCTGAGGATGTGAGGGTGGAGCGTGATCGCCTACGCAGCGTCGCTCGAGAGTGGAGTGCAGCGCGCCGGCTTCGTCGCCAAGCGGCAGCCGCGGCAACCTCACCATCATCGTCTTCACCGCAGTCAGCTTCGGCAGCAACATGGTACGATCAGGCATTCCGTCATGGTGTGGTTCTTTATGAGCCGCTTGGCGGGTTGGCATCAGGGCTCGAGGCCTGCCTCCGCAGCGGTATTCCTGTGCATTCCTACCTTTATTCTGATGTCAATGATCAGGCCCGAGGCCTGGTGGAGCGTCGCTGTCAGCAGCTTTCGGATCGGCACGTGGATCTGCTTCCGCCGACCGCCTGGAGCTCAGCTCTTGTCAGCCTGCCGCAGAACGTCAGCAAGGTCAGCACCGCTGACCTGCTCGCGGTTGCCCCAGGCAGCCTTCCAGTTCTTATTGTGGCTTATTGGGAGCCGGCCGACGTTGGTGCCCAGCAGGCCGTGCTCCGGATTGTGCAACAGGCTCAGGCTGCCCTAGGCTGTGAGCGCGTCAAGTTTTGTTGTGGAGGAGCTGTAAGAACGGCTCCCGCGCCTATCGAGGAGCAGCGCCAGGCGGACAGCGCAGTGAGCGAGGCATGGGGCAGTCCCGTGCTCGTCGACGCTGCACGCCTAGGCTCGGGTGTTCACCAGCTCTATCGTGCGTGGACTAACCTCGCGGATGTGGATTTGCTCAAGGAAACCTTGTCGTCCGCCACGCGGCCAGCAGGGCCTGGCGTACAGCAGCATCTGGGCGTCAACCGTGTGGCGCCCGTCACGCAGCAGCAGCTGCGTGCCCCTTATTATGCGTCCGAGGCGCAAGGTCAGCTGGTCAACGCGGTAATGCATGCCGCTGTCTCGGCTGACTCAACAAGTGCTGCGCCCAGCGCGGCCTGGCCAGGGAGAGATTTGCGCACCGGTGAGTACACTTCGCTGCGTCCCGAGGAGAGTGAGGCGTTGCTCGGCCTTATGCCAGGGACCACTGATTCGCCTCGTCTCAGCAGTCAGCAGCGTCGAGCGTTGCTGTCTGGCGCAACTGACGTCACCTATTTAGCTAGTCTTATTACAGTCTGCAGCGTGCTGGCAGTGGAGGGTGCTTCAGGTTTTCCATCACAGGTGGCCAGAGTCGCGGTCACCGCTCCGCTGCAGCAGGTCAGCTTTTGCACTGCCCTTTCTCAACGCGGTCAAGCCGCGCCTAATGAGTTTGTAGTGTTTGCCACCGGCGCCCTAGATCCAGAGGGGGCCGCCAACGCAGGCTCCGCAACGGAGCCCTGGACTGATCAGGGTCTGCTCAGCCTCCTTCAGACGGGTCATCTGCCCCAAGGGCTTTCGGAGGTTGAGGTGAAGCGGGTCAGGCAGCGAGCCCAGCGGTACCGCTGGCAGGGCGAGCAGCTTTATGTGCTCGGCCTTGATGGTCGCACCCGCATCGTTCCTCGCCCCGCCGAGCGGGGTGAGTTGATTCTCAAGATGCACGAGCAGTCGGGCCACTGGGGCGTCAAGCGCACCGTGGCGCTCTTGCTTCATTCTTATTGGTGGCGTGGGATCAACAGCGACGTCGCCGAAACAGTGCGGCACTGTGCCGCTTGCAGCCGTGTGCGCGCTATCTTCAACTCGCGTCCCGGCGTGCTCAACCCTTTGCCTATTGGTGGGCTTTTCTATCGTTGGGGCCTGGATCTCTGCGGCCCGTTTAATAAGACTGCCCAAGGCAGTCGCTACGTTATGGTGTGTGTGGAGCACTTCAGCAAGATTGTGGTTTTAATTCCTTTACCTAGCAAGCATGCCGCGGAGACAGCCTTCGCCTTCCGCCAGCACATACTGGGCCGCTACGGCGCGTGTGCGGAGGTGTGCACGGACCAAGGCAGCGAGTGGAAGGGCGAGTTTGCCAGCTGCCTCCAAGAGGCGCTCATTGATCATCGGCAGACTTCAGCCAACCATCCCCAGGCCAACGGGCTAAGCGAGCGTGCCGTTCGCTCAGTCAAGGAGGCGCTTACCAAGATGGCCAACGCCAGCGGTGGCTATGCCAACTGGGATGAGCAGCTTCCATCCATCATGCTCGGCTACAACTGTTCGGTGCAGGGCTCCACCAAGCTCTGCCCCTACACCATCGTCCACGCGGTTGACCCAGTCATACCGCCAGCTATTAAGGACAGGTTTGGTCCCGAGCTTAACCTGGATGACCCCGAGGGCGTCGCCCGGTCCGTGCTCGTCAGGGCAGCAGCCGTCCGAAAGCACATGGCTATGGCGGGAGGCAACCTCTTGATAGCCCAGCATCGTGACCGGTTACGTTATGCGCGTCTGCGTGGAGGAGGTCTGGACCCTGCGCTACGCAAAGTCGACATTGGTGACTACGTGTATTACTGCAATGCTACATCAACTAGCTCGCTCGAGGCCAACGCACGGCCTGAAATTCTACGGGTCGTCGAGACACGCCCATCAGGGGTAGTCGTGCTGGAGGGCAAGTGCGGAGGGCGCTTGACCGCTCATGTTACTCATGTGGCTCCATGTCATCTGCCCATCACCGACGATCAGCTCGACCCGCGGCTGGCCAAGCCACCGCTGACCCTTGCTTGTGAGGTCTGTCGTATGCCCGACTCCGAGGAGTGGATGCTGCTGTGCGACTCGTGCGGAACGGGCTGGCACACTTACTGCCTTAAGCCACCATTGGAAGGGATCCCCCAGGGAACCTGGATCTGCGGCGGCTGCGAGCGAAAGGGAGTAACTGTCAAGCAGGTGGAGGCCAGGAGCGCGCCACGCGCCCCATCATTGTTGCATCCACCACCTTCGCTTGCCAGGTTTCAAGGCGCCTTTGCCATGCGCGCTCACCGCCGTGGGCGCTCCCGTAGCAAGGCTGAGGCTGGCGTTGTAATGTATGCCGGCAAGCACGGCAACGTGCATCACTTCACGGTGGAGTACCCTGACAAGACGTCCGAGCTGGTCAGTCTCAGGGAGCTGCGTCCACGTCTCATGGTACCAGGCGCGCCGGAGCCCGCCGCTACTGCATCGGCTCTGCAGCCTGCGCCTTCTGTGATCATCGACATCTCTGTGGCTTCAACCGCCAGCGAGCGTGAGGCACTTGCCGAGGTGATAGATCTCGGCGGTGCCCTTAGTGTATTTGCGCCCTTAGGGCTTAGTGAGCAGACTGCTGTGTGGGCCCGTCGGCAGGGTTGCACCCTGCGCCATGGTGTGCCAGGGGTCGGTCCAGCCGCCCTGAGCACAGAGGAGCTCACTCGTGCAGGCAAGAGTGGGGTGAATATGGGGGTTATTTGGCTAGAGGGCCTGGTTTCTGAGGTGGGACAGGTCGCTGATGTAGCTGTAGCACACGCCCGCGAGGCTGTGATTATTCGGGTGTGCCATGAGTACCTGTGGAACGCAGGTGAAGCACGTCTGCGCTGGCTCCGCACCAGGCAGGCGGAGGGCCGTTTATTGATATTGCCGTGTGTTACATGCATTTGGCTAGTGCTCATGGCGGGAGGCGAGCGCCGTCGGGGGTTTATCAGGCGCTCTGCCGGTCCGGTGCCGTTGTTCTAAGGGGCTTTGTCTTGCCCGTTTCAAGTTTTTCTGGTTGTGGGAGAGTGTGCAACTGGCAACCAGCAACGCAGACTTCTCTGTAAGAGAAGGCTAGTTCTTGGACGAAGTACGGCACAGCCGTACTCCGTCTTATTGATAACTAGGCTGATCCCGCTTTCAGCGGTATCCGCCGTAGTATAACATTATCATAGTATATTCCTAGTTGTCCCTAATAGTTGATTCCAACATGAACGACGGGAACCTGCCGGCCCCTGCAGCCTGCCACCCGCCCACCCGTACTGACTGACCCTGTTCTCCGCTGCAGCCGCCGGGCTAGTGCCAGTGGCGTCATCGCCCGTCCGGCCCGGTCGAGTTACGCGAGTTCGGTCCTCTGTCCGGGTCCGTGCCAGAGGGAGGGCTCCGCCGTGGTCCGGTTCGATGCCGATTCCGATGAGCGTCTGGTGTTCCCTCCTGGCCCTGGCCAAGGATTCCAGCGACGATGCGATTTTGCTGTCGCCCTACTTAGTGTATTTGCCGCCGGCCTTTTCTAGGCCCGCGATGCAGTTAGTTTGCCTCCTGGCCCTACGGGCCGGAGATGATGCAATTTGATGTTGTACTACCGGCCACTATAGGCAACATGAAAAATCTGTCGACTGACGATTGTTTGCCCTTTCCGTTTTGCAGCTGGTTTGGGAGATGGGGATGCCGGGAACTGACTGCCGGTCAGGGGATTACCGGGATCTGAGTGCCGGTTTTAGTGCTACTTGGGAGGTTTTTTGCCGCCGGGAGCTGAGTGCCGGCGTGCGGGACTGTTCAAACTTGTAACGTACTGAGGACAAGAACTTTTCCACCGGCTTCGTGCTGGGGGGGGGAATGCCAGTGAGCCACGCTTCTCCGGCAACCTTCGATCGGCCTCGCTCTTGGGCACGCAGCCTAACGGTAGCAATGACTAGGTGAAAGGAACGTCCCCACCGAAATTCGCCTCTGGGGATCGCCGCACGAGGACGTCCGGGCCAATCGGCAAGCATCGGCTTCTCCGGCAACCTTCGATCGGCCTCGCTCTTGGGCACCCAGCTTAACGGTAGCAATAACTAGGTGAAAGGAACGTCCCCACCGAAATTCGCCTCTGGGGATCGCCGCACGAGGACGTCCGGGCCAATCGGCAAGCATCGGCTTCTCCGGCAATCTTCGATCGGCCTCGCTCTTGGGCACGCAGCTTAACGGTAGCAATGACTAGGTGAAAGGAACGTCCCCACCGAAATTCGCCTCTCGGGATCGCCGCACGAGGACGTCCGGGCCAATCGGCAAGCATCGGCTTCTCCGGCAACCTTCGATCGGCCTCGCTCTTGGGCACGCAGCCTAACGATAGCAATAACTAGGTGAAAGGAACGTCCCCACCGAAATTCGCCTCTGGGGATCGCCGCACGAGGACGTCCGGGCCAATCGGCAAGCATCGGCTTCTCCGGCAACCTTCGATCGGCCTCGCTCTTGGGCAAGCAGCCTAACGGTAGCAATAACTAGGTGAAAGGAATGTCCCCACTGAAATTCGCCTCTCGGGATCGCCGCACGAGGACGTCCGGGCCAATCGGCAAGCATCGGCTTCTCCGGCAACCTTCGATCGGCCTCGCTCTTGGGCACGCAGCTTAACGGTAGCAATAACTAGGTAAAAGGAACGTGCCCACTGAAATTCGCCTCTCGGGATCGCCGCACGAGGACGTCCGGGCAAATCGGCAAGCATCGGCTTCTCCGGCAACCTTCGATCGGCCTCGCTCTTGGGCACGCAGCTTAACGGTAGCAATAACTAGGTAAAAGGAACGTCCCCATATATCCGGTCAGTTGTTAGTCGGTTGTTAGTTTGTGGCGACAAACTCCGCTGCCTGGGCATTCCAGGCAGCGGGCCTCGGTGCGCTCCCGAACGTGGCTAACTTCCATCCCTGGAGCACATCTACCCTTGCTGCCGACACATGCACATGTGTCCGTTGGCTTCACATCTACTGCAACAATAGTATTAATATTACTACCGTAATTACCGGCAATCAAAGCCATGTAACCACATCTACCAGACGACGCTAACCGCAGGGCGCAACTCATGCCCTTAGCGTACGGCAGCTAACGCACTCTGTCACCTGTCGTCCGCCTCCTGACAGCTGTCACAACATCCAATCCATGACACCTGTCACAACCCACTTCTCCCTACCCTTTCCTACTAGTACAGCACCACGTTAGTTGGCGTGACAGCTGTCACGCCACCTCGTGTGCTTGCCATATAGTAGGAAAGGGTAGGGAGAAGTGGGTTGTGACAGGTGAACGCGCTATTTTAGGCTTTTCGAGTACTGTTTGTGAGTACCGGGGGTTCGGCTGCGCTAGGCGTGACCTGGGCGGGCTTCCCTGGAGCGTTGAGACTGGCGATAAGGCCAGCATCAGTGCGAGACCAGTTATCTGCGTCTCGCACTCTGTGGTGTACAGACACTGAGTAGCATACAGAACGCAGAACCGGTTGAGGAGTCGTGAAATCCTATTTGTAACATTTCGCATCGCAAATCTGTGAACCCCGGACGCCCTTACCTGGAGGCAGCTGAGGCTAGCCGGTCCTACCTAGGGTGCGTAGTCTTTCCCTGCGTCTTTCCCTCGCACTGGGAAAGACTACGCACCCTAGGTAGGACCGGCTAGCCTCAGCTGCCTCCAGGTAAGGGCGTCCGGGGTTCACAGATTTGCGATGCGAAATGTTACAAATAGGATTTCACGACTCCTCAACCGGTTCTGCGTTCTGTATGCTACTCAGTGTCTGTACACCACAGAGTGCGAGACGCAGATAACTGGTCTCGCACTGATGCTGGCCTTATCGCCAGTCTCAACGCTCCAGGGAAGCCCGCCCAGGTCACGCCTAGCGCAGCCGAACCCCCGGTACTCACAAACAGTACTCGAAAAGCCTAAAATAGCGCGTTCACCACATAATATGGCAAGCACACGAGGTGGCGTGACAGTGAGTATCGGAGACACAGCCGCACATGACGCTTAGCAGAGAGCGAGCAAGCCCGAACCCTTCGGCCGACCCGCGGGGGACGGGGACCAGCTGGATGTCACCTATGGTACGGCTTCCTGACGCCAGCAGTGAAGCCTCAGCTAGCTGCAACGTGCGTTATAGATGGTGGTACGTGGAAACACTGCCGGGCACTCTGTGGCCGGACACTCTCGGAGCCCGGGAGCTACGAGTAGTATAGTAGTGGTAACTACTGTGACAGCGGGCTCAAGACCAGCCATCGGGCGGACAATTAGCCTGGCATTAAAAGATGCCCTGTTAGATTGCCGGCATCTTCCAATCACCATAAAAGATGTTGCATGCACTGCTGGCTACTCCTTGGGGTTCAGTAGGCCATGTGTGGCCATGTTATCGCACGCACTCGCCTAACGAGTAATAATATCGGAGTTTCGCGGATCCATAAGGGTGATATCGATGATGCAAAGAGTATATGGAATGTATGGTGACAGCCGATGACACCTATTGCACCATGATGGGCCCCGTGTACGTCCGCGCGTGGGTCGCTTGAGTCACGTGCTGCTGCGCGCACTTTGGGTCCTTGTAACAGGCACAGTAGCAGTAAGTGTTGCAGTGGGCAGCAGCGGTCAAAGTGGAGGGTCCAGAGTTGGTGTTGTAATCCGTAAATTAATCCGGTCGTACATACATTAACTATGTTCCTTCGGACATGATCCATTGTCACGACACAGCGAGTAACCATCACAGCGCGTGCGGAGTGTCGTAGTTGCCGTACCCTAAGGGCATGTGTTGCGCACTGCGGTTAGCATCGTCTGGTAGATGTAGTTACATGGGCTGTGACTGCCTGTGATTACGGTAGTTGTATTAGCGCTATTGTTGCAGCAGTTGGATGCGAGGCCAACGGACACGTGTGAATGTGTGTGTCGGCAGCCAATGGTAGAATCGCTCCAGGGATAGATGGCGGTTGGCCACGTTCGTGAGCGCACCTAGGCTTGCTGCCTGGAATGACCAGGCAGCGGAGTTTGTTGCAACAAACATAGTCTTGAAGTGCCACGGCTTTGTACTGAGACAGTACTGTAAGACTGAAGCGTACCTCCGCCAATATCTCGCTCGCCAGCATCGCGCAATCCGCACGTCGCGGTGTGCTGATCACTCAACCGTTTCCGGCACCTTGCGCGTCGTTGCCGCGTCCGGCAGCCAGGCGGGCTCTGGGGCAAACATCGACAAACTCCAATCTCGGTGGTTGGCTCACCCGTACGTCCTGCACAGCACGTACGCTGTTGTGTGCCTTGACACCATGTTTGGAGAAATAATGTGCACGTTGGGAGGATTGGTTGAGTTGGTCTGTTATGATAGGCGGCATGTTTGACACAGCGTGTAAGAAACACCAAAATCCGGTCCGAGGCGGAGGCAGGTGTGATGCGTGCGGAGGCAGGACGGCCATGACAGATAGAAGTGGCAGCAGTAATGACAATGACTCTGGAGTGGCAGTTTGGGGAGGGCATCAGGTGCAACAGTGCTCAAGACCCTTTGCAGGCGTGGATTCCGGGAGCCACAAGGCCCTTACTTTGCGGGTGTGGATCCTGGGAGCCACAAGGGCCTCTGCGGGCGGGGATCGATCCCAGGAGCTACAAGGCCATTAGCGGGTGTGGATACTGGGAGCACCGAGGGCTGGCTTCAGGGAACGAAATCCAGCTGACGCGGAATCCTTAGGGAGCCAGGACGGATGAGGATTCATTATTAAGTTTTTGGGCCCGGACACAGCTGCTGCATGCGTGCATGGATAACGCATATGGCAAGGGTAGAGTCCACGCATTAAACTCTAACATGTCGAGGAGGACAAGCAAAGAGCTAGACAGGTACATGCATTGAGGACACGGTGACCGCCGGCAACTACCAGGAACTACCCAATCTGAGCGGTCCTGTCGCAGTGGTGACGTCGTTGTGTTAGTATGTGGGCGGTCTGTGTCCGCTGGAACGTACATTTTTTATCGCACAAAGTGAAAGTCCGTCGCCAAATACCTGCACGCCGTTTTGCCGGGGCAGCGGGCATGATTCTTACGCTCCTCATAGCATTTGTTAGGATAATCTGCACCCCAGGTTGCGCAATCGGGGAAATTGCCAAACCCTACCATGGTGGCCAGCGAACGCGCGCGAACGGCGTAGTCCAACTGCAGGCCCGTCATGGGCCCGTCAGAAATAGACGAACGTGAAAACCGTCACGTGCGAGTGGTGAAGCGCACCTTTATTGTTGAACTCTGAGTAAATCATTGCCTATATCTGCATGTAAAGGATTGTGGAGTTAGGTATCCTTGAGGCCTGGAAAGCCTGGAACGTGTCCGCCGTGTACAGGATCCCGTGACAACGGAGCGGCACTTTCAACCGCAGGATAATATTTGGTAAATCCCCGGCTGTAAATGACGTGAAATATTGTATGGACGTAGGCCTTGGAGCTGAACGAAGTCGTCTTTCTTGAAACGGTACGGAATAATTACTTTTTGGGGAGGGGGCTTCTGAGTTCTGACAAAAGTGCCAGCGTGTCATAGTGCTGCATATTGATACTGAACAAAAAAATAGCTTTGATGTTTTTATTCCTTGTTTCACCGGGCAAAGATGCACTTATGTGCGTTCTGCTCCAGTGGCGTGCACGGGGTACAGGTGATTGTGGACGAGCGAATTAACCAGCCCATTAAGGGTTTTGCCAAATTATTTTGTAGAAAATGTGTCTCACGACGCCATTCAGTGTTTTTACGACAGGCCACAATACTCAATTGTGATTGGCACATTGGGCATCCTACGTTTCGCTGACCATGCTGTGCGACCAACCCCCCCGTCACGCCCACTTGCGCGCAGCAAATATTAATATTTTTAGAAGATAAATGAAGTTACTTCAACAATGGGCCTCGGACGCTGGTTATGCTGCGGGAATGCTGAATCGAGCTCGGCGGCGGAAAAGCTTCCGCTGCAAGGGGAACCACAAGAACATGGTCTCAAAACAATAGATGAAGCTCCAGTTGAGACCTCGGCACCTAAGTTGGTGTTGCAGCAGGTGGGTTGCGTGCAGGACTGTGCGCCGGAACATACGTTTCACGGCGCCTTGCGCTTTTGCAGACCGTGGCGACAGCATGCAATAAAATTGCATCTTCCGGTTACGTGGCAGCTGGTCCACAGCGTGTTCGGACTGTCTGCCAATGCCTCCAGGAGTCGTTCGGCTCGAATAATGCCAGGTGCGGTATATTTATAAGGCATTACTTCCGTCTTTAACCCCCTTGATTGAGTTTACGGCCGTCGTGGCATAATTGGGTCGCCCGACGCTCGCATGGTGGTTGTCCTGAACCTCCAACGTTTTCCAACCCAGGCTCGCCGTGTTCGGGTGTGGAGGACACGCCTGTGTATTCGGCAGCACTACACCAACGCACGGTGAATTGTTTGGAGACGGCCCGGAAGCCTGGGGCATAACCCTATGGGCATGCCTTGCTGAGGTATGTACATACTACAGGCAAATTCATCTGCAGGATCAGGATGATTTGCGTCAACGTCGTGCGTATACCACCGTCGCGCATCACAATTTACAGCCGACGAGCCAAATACGCTCTCCTTGCAGGACTATGTTGCCTGATTTTCACATCTTGCTTCGCCTAGCATCGCGCGTCACCCCTTCAAATCGCGCTTTCATCGAGTTTACATCACGGCACGCAGCATTTAGCCTCTGGATGGCATTTCTCGCTCGGCAATCATCACCCCGTAACCTCTGGTTAGGACGGCGTAACCTCCCAACCCAACCACGGCTGGCTCCCCTGCCGATGTCTTGAACCGGCCTAGCCTGATTCAACCCGACCCAGCCCGATGAGGCCTGACCCGACCTGACCGACCGGACCCGGCTTGGCCTGACCTGGCGCGACTCGCTCTGACCCGCCCTCACCCATCCGCAGGGCGAGCAGTTCACGGTGCTCCGCAGCGACTGCCCCCCCGGCGTCGAGAGCACCTGCCGCTCCAGCCACAGCGTCTCCTGCACCATCACCCAGCAGCAGAGCACCCCGCTGGTGCTAGGCCCGGGCGACTTGCTGGCGCTGCCAATCCACTGCCAGAACGGCCGCCTCGTAGCTGCGCTGCTGCTCGGCTGCGGCGACGCGCTCACATCCGCGCAGCCGGGTCGTGGCGAAGCCGCCGCAGCGGCGGCGGCAGGTGCTGCAGCCGCCGCTGCGAGGGCCGACAGATCGGTGCGAAAGGTGTCGGTTGACGGCCGGGGCTCAGCGGGGGCTGCAGCTGGCAGGGGCGGGGGCAGCTCTGGTGCTGTGGAGCTGGGTCCCGCCGACCTGCGCGAGCTGCGGCGGTTGGCCCAGTTCGTTGGCTTCGGGCTGTTCAGCGACCCTCAGCAGGCGGCGTACCTGGAGCAGGTGGGCGGAGGACCGGGTGGGGTGGTGGCGAGCGGTTGCAGGGAAAGCCCATGCACGAAAGGAAAACCGTGGTGTGGGGGGCGGTGGTGTGTGGGGGGAGGGGGATTTGAAGAGGGGCGGGGGCATACCTGCGGCAGGCGGGGTGGCGGTGGAGCACGGCGCTTGATGTGCGGGCAGAGTTGTAGATTGCCGCCAGGCGCGCGGTTTGGGTTTTCGACTGTTGTGCACTGCTTCGGGCCCGGCTGCTGGAGAGAGGCGGCCGATGAGACGTCTTGTCGCCTGAGACCCTCCGCGTCCGCGTCCCTTCCGCCATCCCCCGCTACCCCCCGCCAACGTTTTTGATGCCGCTCCTCCCCCTCCCCCGTTCCTCTCCTCCTCCTCCCCCTCCTCCTCCTCCTCCTCCCCCTCCTCCACCTCCTCCAACAGATGGCCAGCCTGCTCGTGGCCGTGCTGGATGACAACTGCCCTGGCCTGCACGACCTGATGGCGGCGGTGCTGGAGGCCCTGCCGCCGCTGCTGTACGGCAGGTTTGCCCTGCACCTCCAGCCGCTGCTGGTGGCGACACCGGCAGCCAACCCCGCCGGCACCGCAATCGTGTTCTCGCGCCGCCGTGGGCTCCCTAGCAGCCAGCAGGTGCAGGCGGCTCCCACCACCACCGGTTCAGGCAACCTCAGCGCCGCCATGATGGCGACCCATGGGTCAATAGCCGCATCTCTCGGGGCCCGTGGCAGTTACGGCGGCTCCGGGTCAGTCGCGCACCTTTCGGGTGCCAGCTTGCTGCACTATCCGGGGACGCTGGCGGCTGAGGCGGGGGGGCTGGCCCGTCGGTTGCTGGATGCCGTACTCGCGAGCCAGGGGTCGTTGCCGCGGCCGCGGTCTCAGAGCCACCAGAGCCTGCCGTTCGGCCGGGTCACGATCGGAGGCGGCGGCGATGCCGGTGATGGCATCAGCCGCGTCAAGGTCATCCGTACGGCGCTGGCGCAGACGCTGCTGCAGTCACTGCTGACGTAGGTTGGTGGTTGCTCGGTGGGTGGTTGGTGGTTGGCCACGTGGGCAGGATGACGGCAGGTCGTCCGGCAACCCCAGCAGCACCATCCCAGACTGCCAAGGGTGCCAAGCCCGGGACGCATCTCACCTAAACCGCCCCGTCCTCAGCCAGCCACTTCTCACTCCCGACCTCTTTCCGGCCCCTTTGCCTGCAGGCAGCCCCCGATTGCGCTGGACAGCACACACCGCCCCGCCCCTGACTCCATCGCCCACGCCGCCCTGGGCCTCAACCCCCCCAGCCCCGGCCCCGGCGCCGCCTCCACGTTTCCGCTGTCATCGCTTGTGGTCGCCGACGCCAGCAGCCAGGTTCTGGAGGAGGAGCAACCCGGTCGCGACGTGCTTCTGGCCGCTAACCTCACGGGGGCGGGGGTGGCGTGCATGGTGCTGTGCGCGGAGGCGCAGCAGCCGCAGGGAGGCTGGCCGAACCAGGAGCGGGTTTCTCCAGCCAGCCGGCCGCTGATGACCCTGGCCAGCGTGCTGAACTCCAAGCTTAGCGCTGGCGGCGCTGGCGGCGGCGGCGGCGGCGGCGGCAGTGGTGGCGGGACTGCCGCCGGGTCCGTCGTGGGCCCTCCCATAACCGCCGGTGGCTGTCTGCAGCCTCCGCTGATGGTCCGGACGGTTGATTCGTACTCGGCGGTTGGCTCGCCGGAGGTTGTCAGCCCGTACACGGCCGCCGTGTCACAGCCGTTCCGCCTGGCGCTGTACCTGGTGTCGAGCGATGCGGTGCCGGGCGGGGTGCTGGAGGCGGTGGCGGAGGAGATGAGGGGGCTGCTGCCTGTGAGCGGGAGGCGGGGGGTGGCACGGAGCTGCTGGGGAGCTCCAGGGGGGGGGGCACGGAGGTGCTGGGGAGCTCCAGGGGGTGGCACGGAGCTGCTGGGGAGCTCCAGGGGGGGGGGCACGGAGCTGCTGGGGAGCTCCAGGGGGGGGGGCACGGAGCTGCTGGGGAGCTCCAGGGGGGGGCACGGAGCTGCTGGGGAGCTCCAGGGGGGGGGGGCACGGAGCTGCTGGGGAGCTCCAGGGGGGGCACGGAGCTGCTGGGGAGCTCCAGGGTATCGGATGTGCGTAGCAACACAGTTGCTGGGCATCCCGCCCCGCTAATACACCGCTCCCCGTCCCCCTCCTCCTGCTTCCCTCCTCCGACCTCCTCCCACGCCCCTCCCGCCGTTTCCCCCCCCTCTCGCATGCAGCTGGTATTCACCGCTTTCCGTTGCGCCGTGGCGGCCCGACCGCTGCTGTCCACCGAGCTGACGTCGCTGCTGGGCATCTCGCAGCCGCCACCTCCGACACAGCAGCAACCGCAGTCGCCGCTGCCCTCCCAGCACCAGCAGTGGGCGCCTCAGGCCCTGTCCCCGCTGGCGGCTCTGAAGGCAGCCGTCTCGGGCTCAGGGGCGCCGTCGCCGCAGCCGCCCCCCCGGCCCGCCGGAATGTCCTTAGACCGACCCGTGGGTCCGCCCTTGACCCCTGGGCGCGCCGCACCAACCCCATCAGCCCCCCTCATTCAGTACCGCGCAGGAGCCGCCGCGCGCGGCGTCTTCATGCCCGGCTCGCCGATGCCGTACAGCCCCCGCATGAGGGCATTCGCCTCAACCGCCGGCAACGGCTCGTCCCGCTCGCTCCGGAGCCGCGCTGGCTATGTCGTACCCTCGGTGCCTGGCAGGCCGTCGGCCGGGGGCCTGCTGCGCTCGGGCGACTTCAACGCCTCCGCCGCTCTGCTGCTCGAGGACATGTGTGCGGAGGAGGGGTCGGCGGGGGGCCCAACGCCCCTGCTTCACCTGAACACGACGTTGAACGGAGGTGGGCGGCGGAGAAACGCGTGTGTGGGCACACGGGGAAGAGAAAGAGGAAGAGGAACCGAAAACCTGGTGGGAGGCCGGTTTTGGTGGTGGGTTGGGGCTGGGGGTTGGGAGCGAGTGGTGGTGGTGGGGGGGGTGTTGCTGCTGCTGGGATATGGAGGCAGGCATTCAGCACGTCTGTGCTGGTCGTGCAGTAGTCCGCCTTGCTCCTGTTCTCGACCCGGCATTCGCCGCGCGCCATCCAGCACCACCGCCACCGCCGCCACCACCACTGCTTGCCATCCCACCCACCCACCCACCCGCGCGCGCGCTTCCTTCCCGCTACGGCGCCAACGGGGCGGCCCCGGCACACTACCCTCTGAAGCCGGCAAACACCGTGTCCTTCCCCCTCGCCTTTCCCCCTCCCCCGCACCTAGTCTCCCCCGACAGCAGCAACCACCCGGTCATCCGCATGGGCACTTCGTCCCTCCCGCGGCTGTCGTCATGCCCCATGCTTCAGGTGGGGGGAAGGAAGGAAAGCAAAACCGTGTGGGGGGAGGGGAGAAAACACAAAGGATGTGGCAGTGGCTGGGCGGGGGCGACAGAAAGGGATCCAACCCGGACCGGAGTTTCGGTGAGGAGGCGATATAGCGCATATTGCCCTGATAAGCGACGTACCCGCACATGTTGTGCCTTTGGGAGCGAAGTCAATTCACGCCGTGTGGTAGCTCCCTTCACAACGGTCTCGGAACGCAACTGCGAGAACCCCCATGTGGCCTTTTGTTCGTTGGAATCTCCAACTGTCAACCTCTTCACACCCCGCCAATTCCCCTGCACGGCCCCCTGCCGCTCCCCGTATGTTGCCGCTCCCGCACCCCACCCACCCGCCCTGGCTCCTCCCCTTACCCCTCCCTGGCTCCTCCCCTTACCCCTCCCTGCCCCCTGCGTCCCCCCCTGCCCCCTGGCCCCCCCCCCTGCCCCCTGCCCCCTCCCCCTCCTCAGCTGGAGGACGTGGCTGGCCCCCGGCCGCTGGAGCTGCTCGTGAGCAGCGCCCGGACCCGACTCACTGCGGTGGCGGCGGGGTCGGACGTGGGGGAGGAGGCCAGGTGGGGGGGGGTCGGACGTGGGGGAGGAGGCCAGGTGGGGCGGGGTCGGACGTGGGGGAGGAGGCCAGGTGGGGCGGGGTCGGACGTGGGAGAGGAGGCCAGGTGGGGGGGGTGATGACACGATGCAGGGCTGCTGGGGGTTTCGAGGAAGACCCGGGCTGCTGGGGGGTTCGAGGAAGACCCGGGCTGCTGGGGGGGGTGAAGACCCGCGTAGATGACAGAGGAGACGGATGACATGAATAAGGGCTACTGGGGGAGGGTGCTGGGGAGGGGGGGGGCTTGCAAGGAAAACGCGTGTATGAAAGAAAACCCGTTTAGAAGGGGGGAGGGGGAGGGCGGTAGGTCCTGTGGAGCTTGGAAGGAGGGCGCCAGGGCAGGAGGGGGACAGGAGGGGGGAGGGGGGATCCGACGGAGGGTCGGGTAGGGAACGGGGGTGCGAGCTGGGAATGCGGCGGACAGAGGGGGTCTGGCCCCCTCTGTCTTCTCCTGACCCCCGCTTGCGGGCCCTATGTCGTGCAGGCTAGCGTCCAGCCAGGACATCGCCGCGGTCGAGCTGGTGGAGGTGGTGGGGCGAGGGGGGCAGGTGCGTTGTGTGTTTCGTGTAGCTTGTGGGGTTGCAGGCTTGGCCGCAGCTGACTTGCATCTGGGCCCCACCCACCGACCCATCGACTCATCGACCCACCGACCCACCGACCCACCGACCACGCGACCCACCGACCCACCGACCCACCGGCCCACCGACCCACCGGCCACGCGACCCTCCGACCCACCGACCCCGCGACCCTCCGACCCACCGACCTTCCGACCCACCGACCACGCGACCCTCCGACCCACCGACCCACCGACCACGCGACCCACCGACCCTCCGACCACGCGACCCTCCGACCACGCGACCCTCCGACCCACCGACCCACCGACCACGCGACCCACCGGCCCACCGACCCACCGGCCACGCGACCCTCCGACCCACCGACCACGCGACCCACCGACCCACCGACCCACCGGCCACGCGACCCTCCGACCCACCGACCACGCGACCCTCCGACCCACCGACCCACCGACCACGCGACCCACCGACCCACCGACCCACCGGCCACGCGACCCTCTGGACCACGCAGGGTGTTGTGTTCCGCGGCCTGATGCACGGCTTGGAGGTGGCCGTCAAGGTAGGGGGGCCGGCCGAGGGGGCGAGGGACGCAATGGCGTGACCCACGGGTCGCTGTTGAAACAATTTGTTCTGAGCTGCGCTTGGGGGACGGGTTCGGGTGTCGGTCGGGGCGTTGCATTGCATGTCATAGGGCCCCCCAAGCGGAAGCACCAGGAGCTAGGAAGCTAGGAAGCTAGGCCTTCAAGGGGCTCCCCATCACGCCACGTGAGACTGCAACGTCCTCATCCAATGATACAATCACCGCCCCGCGCGGCTGGCTTCGTTTGGCAGGTGTTGGAGCACGTGGGACGAGCCCCCCTGGAGCACGACGGGGGCATATCGTCAGCCGGGGGCAGCATCACCCCCCAGCGGGGCAGCAGTCCCGGGGTGGGTGCCCGGCCCCCCCACCTGGCGCACGAGGCCGGCAGCCGCAACCCAGCCAACGAGGCAATCGACGAGAGGCGCGTGAACAACAACCCAAAGCCGGGCGGCGAGAGCAGCGCCGCAGAGCAGTTTCGGCAGGTTTGTGGAACCTGGGGGGTGGGTAAAAGGAAGACCCGTGTACGAAAGGAAAAACGTTTGGGACAGACGTTTCGAGATGCATGCTGGAGGACTTGGTGGGGGAAGGACGGGCAGGAGCGAGGGGGGGGGGTGGGGGCGAGTGGCGGAACGTCATGGTGGTGGTGGGCGGTGCTCGTACGTCTCACCTCGGGGACTGCGGGCGGAGGGCAGCAAGAAGTATGCAAAGGTGATCGTGGTGGTGATTTTGGTGGTGGTGGTGGTGGCGGTATTGGTTTTGGTGGTGGTGGTACTAGTGTTGTTGTTGGTGGTGGTGGTGCTGCTGCTGCTGCTGCTGCTGCTGCTGCTGCTGCTGCTGCTGCTGGGTTCCCGGCACCGCGCTGGCGGCACCTGTATCCACCTCCCCCCAGGAAGCCCCTCCCCCCACCCTCCCCCCCGGACCCGGTGCCGCAGGTGAAGCGCGAGGCCATGGAGGTGGCGATCATGGGCACCTTGTCGCATCCCAACATCGTACAGGTGGGGGAGGGGGGGAGGGCGAGAGGGAAGGGGAGGGGAAGAGGGCGGGAGGGAAGAGCGGGCGGGCGGGGGAGGTGCCGCAGCCTCCGCCGCTCCATTTGCTTTACCAGCCGCCGGGTAGCGCCCGGCGCGGGCAAAGGAACTCACCACCAGGTTGCATCAGCAGCAAACCTACGGGTCCCAAGCCCAGCGAAATCATTCGGCCTTCACTCTCGAGATCCACCCCGCCCCCCTACCTCTCCCCCCCGTGCTCCCGCCGCTGCAGGTGTTCGCGCAGTTTAGCGAGGTGGTGGTGGTGGAGCGCTCCCCGCCGCCCGGCAGCGCCGCCCCGACCCAGCTGCGGCTGTGCGGAATGGACAACCCGCTGCTTGCGGGGAAGAGCCTGAGTGAGGCGGGAGGGGGGGGCCGGGGGAGGGGAGGTGGGAGGGGGGGCGAGGGAGGGGAGGCGGGAGAGGGGGCGAGGGGGGGAGGGAGGGGAAGCGGAGGTAGCTTAGGGACGCATGATGGTCGAATGCGACCAAGCAATCGGTGTGCTAGGAGGGGCCACAGGGAATGTGCTAGGAGGGGCCGCGGGGATGGAAGCGCCTTCGGTGAGGGCCTAGTGACGTTCATCTCGGTGGTGGTGGTGTGTCGGGGGTGTCGGAGGTTGCAGCTGGACTGACACGCAGTGCTCTCGCCCCCTGCCACCTCCCCTCACCTTCCCCTCCCCACCTTTCCAAACCCCCCCCCCCCGCAGATCCCCTGAACTCGGCGCTGTGCCTGGTGAGGGAGCTGGAGGACACGGGCTGGGGAGGGGCTAGGGAAGCAGCCGGGAGGGGGGCAGGGAGTGGGACAGGGGCTAGGAGGGGTCTGAGATTTGTTGACCGGCCGTTGCAAAAGGGATTGGAACCCGGTCCTCCGAAGGGGGGAGCGTCCGCAGTTGGTCTGGCCCGCTTGGGCGGCGCATAGGCAGGGCGGGACGTCTGGGCGTGGCCACTGGGGGCAATTGCTCCCTCGGCTCCCTGGAAGCCTATGAGGGGGGGGGGAAGCACCGCTCGACGCCGGCAGCTGTTTCCTGCGCTTACCCACCATCACCGCCACCACCATGCTCGTGACTCCCCCTCCCCTTCCTCACGTCCCTCCCCCCCTTCCCCCCTTCTTCCGCCCGCCAGGAGTACTGCGATGCGGGCACCCTGCTGTCCGCCGCTCGCCGGGGTGACTTCCGGCTGCCGGACAGCGGCCCCCGGGACGGCCCCGTGTGGCCCGACATGGTGCCGCTCTACACCAGCCTGCTGGAGGTGGGGTTCGAGGGAAACCCGTGGATGTCCGAAAAAATCGTTTAAAACAGAAGTTTTAAACGATGGGGGGGGGCGGCGGAATGTAGGGTGCTTCGGTCAGGTTCCCAATACCATTCCAAACCCTCCCCGCCCCGCTCCCCCCCAGGTGGCTCTTGCCCTGCGCTACCTGCACTCCCGCCGCCTGGTCCACTGCGACCTCAAGCCGGGCAACGTGCTGCTCAAGACCATCGCCAGGGACCCCAGGGGCTGGATGTGCAAGCTGAGCGACTTCGGGTGGTGAGGCGGGAGGGCGCAGGGGGGAGTGCGAGGGTACATGGTAGGGGTGGTATAGAAGCCTGCTTTGGTGATTATATAAAGGATTTCCAGAATTTAAACCCAAGAACCCTAAAACCCTACGCCGCTTGTTGCATATAACCCTTCTGGCCCCCCCGGTCCGCCCCCCCGTCCAGCGTGCGGCTGATGGATGAGGTCGGCCCCGACGGCCAGCCGTGCTTCACGACAAACACCATGTACGGCACCGTGCCGTACATGTCGCCAGGTGGGTTGGCGGCGGCGCTGCGGGGCGAGGACCGCGCGGCGGCCTGAAGGCGCAACGCACCTCTTTGGCTCCGAGTTAGTTGACGGCGGTTTGTGAAGTGACGAGATGACGAGCACGTGCCCGCCTCTCTCGCTGCTACCGTATTGCCGCTGTGTCGGTGTCCAGCACCCCCCACAGCCCATCCAGCACCCCCAGCAGCGCCGCAGCGCAGTCCTGCGCCTCACGGACTCTTCACCCAGCACCTCACACTGCCCAGGGCACCACCGCACCCCTTTGGTAGCTGTTGTTGCTCCTGAAGATCCTCGTCTCGTACGAGTCCAACCACTCCCAACCATTCCCAACCACTCCGCCGAGGCTCTGACACGCCCCGATCCCCCCCGCCCTCGCCGCCGAACAACGAACCCTGCCTTGCTGGCTGGCGCCTGATCGTCCGTACGCCGCGTGTCGTACGTTGCCGTACGGATCTATCGTGCCATCCTGCTCCCTCCCTCGGCCCGGCCAATGTCCCTCCTCGAGCAGAGTTCCTCCAGAAAGGTGCGTTAGTTTGGGGGCGCAGACGACGGGGGTGTGGGGGCGGACGACGAGGGGGTTTTAGGGCGGCGGGGACGTCATGGAGCATATGTGTGGTGAGTGGGTTGAGGGGGCGGCGGGTCCCTCTGCAACAAGAGCAACAGCCGCCCATCATCCCCCCGCTCTACTCTGTCCGCCCAACCCGAATCCACTCAGCCCAACCGTTGTCGCCTGCGCCTCTCTCCCCCCAGGCCGACCGCTCAACGCCTCCGTGGACATTTACGCATTCGGCATTGTGAGTTGCCGGGCGGCTGCGTACGGCCGAATCGTATCGGGTTGCATCGTACGGTTTTCGTACGTGGTGTCGTACATACACATAGTGCGTGCAGCTGGGCCTATAGCCCTGGGCACACACACCCTCAGCCGCCACCTCCCGTTTCGTCTTGGTGCTCGCCTCCCCGCCATCCTCCACAAAAGATAGGTTAGAGGCTTTACACAATAAAACGTTAAAGTAGCGTTACGTTTTTCTCCTTATCCCCACCCACCCACCAGCCTACATCCTCCACCTTTCTTTCAGTTGCCTCCCGTTTGCAGCCCCTGCAACATGAACACACGGCCACCGCCACGCCTTCCTTCTCTCCGCTGAGGCCCTCGTGCCCGCCGTGCTCCTCCCCCCTTCAGGTCATGTGGGAGTTGATACATTGCCGCGCAGCGTACGGTCGCATCAAACACAACGTGAGGCAGCCGGCGGTGGACCGGGTTGAGATGTATCCTAGATGGGCGCTGGGGGTCCTAGCAGGGCAATGCCCAACCGTCGCTGAAGTCCTCCCCCTCCCCCCCAGCCAGACGGTTCCCCCCCCTGCCCACGTAACACCTCAACGCCCCCCCCTCATCCTTCGCGCCCGCTGCCTGCAGGAGCTGCCCTCACTGGTGGTGCAGCAGCACCTGCGGCCCGACTTCGACGCCCTCGCACCGGCCGATTACAGGTGGGTGGCTGGGTGGCTGGGTGGGTGGGTGGGTCGGCAGCGAAGGAACAGCGTACAGCGGCATAGGAGGAAAGCGGATGCGTCTCCACCTGCCTCCCTGCCAGCAAATGTGGTTGCCCACGTACCCCAGACCAGACCCAAACTGGACGCCCCCCCCCGCCCCTCCCTTCTCTCGCCCCGTCCCCCAGAGCTCTGGCGACCCGCTGCTGGTCTGCCTCCCCCGACCGCCGGCCCACCGCCACGCAGCTGGTGTCGCAGCTGCAGCGGCTGCTGGCCTCATCAAAGGCGGCGGCGGCGGCGGCGGCTCAGCGCAGGCAGCAGGTGCTGGAGCAGCTGCCCCAATGCGCCCCCGCCGGCAGCAGCTCGCGTCCGCTGCCTCCGCCCCTGTTGGACCAGCAGCAGCAGCAGCAGCAGCAGCAGCCGGACGTGACTCCACTGTCACAGCCGCACGGTCAAACTCTGCTAGAGATGCCGTCCAGCACCGACAATGACGCGGCTGCTGCTGCTGTGGACGCGAGCGGCGCCGCAGCAGCAGCAGCAGACAAGACAGCTATAGTCCGCGCGTCCGACGTCCTGCTAGAGCTGCCGCCGCAGCAGCCGCACCAGCCGCACCAGCCGCACCAGCCGCAGCAGCAGGATTGTTGAGCTGGATGGGGGGCATGCTGCGTTCGATCCTCGCACCGGCAGCTGCATGCTGAGGCGGAGGAAGCGGAGCGAAGGGCCCGACAGGAGGCGGCGTGCGGCTGACAGGAGGCGGCGTGGGGCTGACAGGAGCTGCAGCTGCATACCCAGCGGCGGGGGCCGCAAAGTGGGCGATCGAGCAGCACGACGAGGCCTACGTGGCCAGTGCGTGCGTCAGGACCGAGTCGTCGCCTTACCTCATCGGCGGCCCCAACTAGGGCGGCACGACCGCCGCGTCCTCCGACGTCTCCCACCGGAGCTGCTGCTGGTAGGGCCTCCGAACGGCCGCTGGTGCTACTGCTGCTGCTGCTGGTGCTACTGCTGCTGGTGGGTACTGCGGCTACTGCAGCTACTGCAGCTACCGCTGCTTGCTGGCGGTGTGGCACGCTGCTAATGCCGGCGGTGGTGCGATACACTACGGGCCCTGGTCGGTGCTGCTGCCGGGCTTGGGGAAGCAGCAGCTGGCAGGCGGGCTGGGGCAGCTGCTGTCAGCTGCCGCAGCGACCGGTCTGCATGCGGGAATGGAGCGGCTTGCTACGGGATCCATCGGAGGAAGGGCGGGCGGCCATAATGCCAACCAACCCCTTCCTAACTAGCTAATTGCTTAGTGTAATTGCGAACCAAGGACATAGCATAAGCAACGTGCATTGGACGCCAGTAGGCGGGAAGGGTGCCTGTCTAGGCACCTAACGGGTCCGCGGGTCCGCGCATTCGCAGCTAGAGCTGTCACACGCACCACGTTCATTTGCGATGGTATTGATACAAGTCAAGTATGCGGTGGCTCTTACATTCCTTTCTTTCACTATCACTTGCGGTGTGCAATTGATCAAAGCATACATCGCGCCAGAAGGGGCACGCGGGATGCCCTCGTTCGCCGCCGCCGGCCTCTGCCCTTCGCGCCGGCTGTCGTCAAACCGGAGACGGGGAGGACGCATCATGCCTGCATGTATAGCCTCCAGCTCCCAGCTGGGGCGCGCGAAGACGCCGCACGACCTCGCCCTTTAGGCGGAGCGCGTTTGAGAGCGCACATAGATCCGCCGCTGTTGGTCGCACACCTACCAGGGAGGGTCCAAGCTCACCAGGGAGGGTCCAAGCCTATGTATGTATGAATGTATCCTCCTAGCTGCGCCTGCGGACAAAGTCCGGGGCGCAGTGATGGTGCGGGGCAGGTCGCAACCGTGCGAGCTGCTGTTGCGTCGCAAGCGAACGGATGCGGGTGCGGGTGCGGGATTGATTCGACAGGGCGGCGCGCGGCTGGATGGGTTCTTTCGTCTAGGATGCGAACGCTTGATTAATCGGCAAGCGTCGGTGGAGGTCTGTTGGTGTTGATGTGTCCGAGTTCATTTCCTACATTCCTTGCTTGATTGCGCTGCAAGGGCGGGTAGATAGGGGCGGTGGTGAGCATGTGGGAGGATGAGGTGGGGTCGTGCGTGTGTCACTGACTTAGCACCGGTATCTATCCGTCGTGGGGATTGCTTGGTGCTTCCGCATTGCCTCGCTCGCTACTATTATGGGGCGCGTCCGCCCCAGAAGGCCATATTACCGGTACACGGGCTTTCCTCACGAACGCCCCAGACGGTCGTATTACACGGGCATTCCTCATGAGCTCCCCAACAGGTCCTGCGCCTCGCTGTGGCCTTGCGTTGTATGCGTATGCTTGGGTGGGCATCGCGGGCCCTCTGCCTGCAGGCAGCAGTCCCGCCCGGGGCCGTGCGTGGGATGGGGAGGTAGGGGGAAGGGGGGAAGGAAGAATCTCGGACTGCGGTGGCGGTTGTGGGGAAGGACAGGTGCCCGGGTTGTGGGGACGAACAGATGCCCGGGTGCTCGGCGCCTCTAGCTTGCAACGTCAGGTTGGATGTCAGGGTGAGCTTTGATTGCGCGAAGTACGGGGGAAGGGGGAAGGAGGTAATTGCAATGGCAAGAAAGAGGGGGCCTTGGTATATTGCTAACCCTGAGCCAAGGGCTCGTGTTGCCGGGTATGTGGTGTCTTCGCGCGTATGCGTGTGCATGTGTGTGCATGTGTGTGCATGTGTGTGCGCATGTGCGTGTGTATGTGTGTGTGTGTGTATGTGTGTGTGTGTGTGTGTGTGCGTACGTACGACCTCACCCTCGGGTGGGGTCGTACACATCTTGCTGGATCGGAGCTGTTCGGAGGGGCGCACCACTGCCGGCCGCGGGAGCCGTACGAAGCCACGCCACACTGCTACTGGAGGCTAGGACTGGCTGGCTCGCTCTCGTGCCCGCTTGGAACGTTCCGTCGTACTCGTCACGCTCCATCCAGGGGGGCACCCACCCAACGGGTTCCTGTCATCCGCATGTATGCGGCTTCCTCTCGCTGACTCCTGTGACGCCTCATAGGTCGGGCGTCGTCGTGTTCTGGAGGGGGGACGGCGGTAGCGGGCACGTGTGCCGGGGGGGTGCAAGGCCGGGGGTATTGACATGCCCCATACCTCACTTGCGTGGAGCGGGAGGCTCATCCCACCCGCACGGGGACCCACGTGCAGCACTGGACCGGCCCGTAGCTGTCGTCAACGCATTTGTCGCAGACGCCTGTGGACGCCTGTATTTGGTGGGGTTCTGCCGGTGTCGTCGCTCGGATATGTATGCACGAAAGGAAGATCACACATTTCGTCGCGGTTGCGTGTATTTAGCTGCCTTCAGCGCAGCAGGCCTTAATCTCGGGGCATTGCTGGGCAGCTGGCTGCCGTTGTAGCTATCCGGGAAGCTGTCCACTGAGGATCGGGATTGATTGCAGAAGAATCAGGGTTTAATTGCAACGAAGTTGTGGCTGGCACATCTATTTTCCCGCTGGCTGTGCAGTATCGTGCGCACTCTGTGGCTGCTGCTTTGCTGCCCAGGCCGTGGTAACGCCGTACGTACGTTACGTTACGGTGAAGCGGTAAATGGAGCAGACATGTACGTACGGCGCGGGTGTCACAGCCCCTACGCGTTGGAGGCGGTGTCTTGCCCCTAATCGCATTACTGCCTCGCGCACTGCATCGTTGTAGGTGTGGCCATGCATGAGAGGGCGGCGGGTGAACTGCCCAGCCTGCTGCTCCTGTATACCTCGCGTGTGCTCCGGTCGAATGGGGCCGCAGCTACTTGTAGAGCCGTTGGGACGATGTTTGTTTAAGCAGCGGGCGTGATACTGCCGGGTAGCGTGCGGTGTGGTTGGCGGCGGCGGCGGCGGGCAAGACGGCCCAGCAGCCCCCAATCCAGGTTCAGCTAATAGGTACTAGCTCAGCCGTTTCCGTTGGATTGCTGTATCCTGCAGGCACACCGCATGTATGTTGCCTGTCTGACGGAACCTGCTTGCGCCTCGGTGCGCATGCTAACAGACGACTGCTGGTAGATAGGGTGCGTGGCCGCCGTGTACTACGTATTACAATTATTGCAGCCGTTGCCTGTCGTTTCGGATCTACCTTACTCTGGAATGCATGCTGCCGCCTACTCTGTCTACTCTACCGGAAGGTTCCATCTTGTTGCCCGCCGTGCAGCCAGGCTGCGTGTGTATCTCGGAGTGGTGCTTTGGAAGGAGGGGGTTCGTTGGAAGGCGGGGAGGTCACTGGAAGGGGGGTTCATTGGACCTCCTCATTGTGTTGCAAGTAGGCGGGCAACACCAGTAAGTCCTGGCAGAGGGCCCACGACAGAGGTGTCTGCTGGGTTAGTCGTGGAGGCTTTCGTTCGCCTCGGAGGAGCAACGACGCGCACGTCGCGATGCTTATACGCTTGATTGAGTTATGTATTGGCACGAGGAGGCTGTGGGTTGCATGGCTGGATGGCTTGCGACGAGCAGCGGCCCTCCCATCCATACGTCTGGCAGTGGCTGGGACGCAAGCTTGCCAGACCCCAGCGCTTCGTGAACAGCCAGGCTTCTTCGTGCAACGCAGCCCTACCTCTCTATCCATCTATCTAGCTGTCGGTTTACGTATCTAGCTGTGTCGCGGAGGCGCCACGGTGGAACCTGCCGGCCCAGGTATGGCGGTTGAGTCCTCCTTAGCGGCGGTCGGTTTGTAAGCCGTCGTCCCCACAAGGCCTGCGACTTGCCCACGTGACAGGCTACGCACTTCGCTAGCCGCTTATCTGGCGAACCAGGTTGCCAGCTTAGTAGCGGCCAATAAGCCGGGGCTACGGGAAATGAAGCGGGGGGGGGGGCGCCCGGCTGGCTGGCCGCCTGGGCACGCCGCTGCCGTGCCTGCTGGTGCCCCGCCCCACCTGGGGGGACTAGGGAGGGAACCGCCGGTGGCCGGTTGGCTGGTGGTTGAGTTCGTTGTTTGTGGAACCATTGCCTGACGACGTCTCTTGCTTGCAAGTCGAGGCACCACCAGCATCTGCCCGGATGGATCTATCGCTACAAAGCAAATCGGGACCAGAACACACAGCGGACAGGAGAGGGAGGGCGGGAAAGAAAGGAAAGGGCATACTTCAGGCTGGGGTCGGCAAGCGCGCCGACAAACCAGTCCTAAAACAACTGCGTCCGGCACCGCGCCCTGCGCGTAGCTGCAGTTCCCTAGGTGCGGCCAGGGAGACCAACATGGCAGCGGCCAAGGAGCGACTCCGGCGTTTGGTGGCCTCCTGCTGAGCTAAACCGGCCCAAGCAATACGGAACCGAGCGGCTGTAATCGTACTACTCAAGCAAATTGATCAGAGCAGCTACCACTTCTGAGAATCCAAACAGATGGGGACGGAATGCGACGCTTCATTTCTCCTTCGAACCCAATTTTAGTGTCCGCAGGCTCCCTTTAAAATAAGAAATCGACCCGTCTGGCGGCGGCGGGTCAATGCGATCTCAAACAGCAGATAGCTAGCAGATGGCTTACCTCCGAGCGGCTTCTGCCCGCCGGGATAAAGTGCGAGCGGACCCTAGTGGACATTTCTTCCTCTCGTCGACGTACATACCGTTACATATACAGGGGCTGACAAGGGCTGACGTGCCGAGTGCGATGCGACATCACGATGAAACGTACGAATGTCACAGTGGAATAAGATGTTACATCTATTCATTAGTGATATGATCAGGAAGTCTACCGCTGCCGTTCCAGGGGTCCCCAGAAATGCTTAAGCAAGCTTGCGTCTGCCCCTTTTCAGCTTGTTGCGGCTGGGAACGTTACAGTTAAGTTATTATGCCGTCACCAAATCGGGAGTCTGTGGACTTGTTCCTGTTCCGTTGACAGTGCATGTTGCAGAAACGTTCGTAAAGCGGGCAATCGCATTAGTAGCGTTTCGCTCCAACGACCATACCGGTAGTCGGCTTACACGAACACCGCTCACCAGCTTCGCTAACCGCCCCTGCTACATAAAAATGAAGTAAGATAATAGGATTATGGTATAATGAGATGTTACACTGATATGTTACAGTGTCCCCCAAGCCCGGGCGAACCCAGCATGCGAGTATTACAGGGAGGCTGCAAGCGCGGAAGCGCAACCAGGCGGGCTCAACGGGCCAGGCCACAACACAGATCACCGGACGAAGTCAAACCACTCCTCACTGATCGGGAAAATACAGCCGAACCGAGGCCGACAGGGGAACAGAAAGCGACTTCAAGCGCGAAAGATAGAGCCTCGGCGAGTAAGGAAAGCGTGTCCAATACAGAACCCAGGACATGAAGAGGGGCCCATGCCGGGCCTTATCATACGACAGCATCGACAGCCGGGGCTGACCCCAGCAGACGCTCCGAAGAGCACAGGAAAGCCTCAAAAGGCACAAAGACGCCACCTGCCCAAACAACAGCCAAGACGCAACAGCACAGCCAACCGTGCCACCGCCAGGCACCACAGAACGAAACGCACAACCCGCACAAAACAGAGGGAAAGGGTGACAACAAAAAGCCCGTGCAGAGCAGCCGTGCAGCCCCCAAAGATGGTTTGGGCATTTGACGCGTTACCACTTCTCGCGCCATGTGGTATGACTGGGCCGCTCGCGCGCTCACGCGCGCCCAACCTGCGGCGGGCGAATGCGTGGCGCTATGCCGTTCCCGCGCGCACGCTTTAAATCGACATTTGTGCATTCTATACTTGTAAACAGTTTTATAAGTATCCATACAGCTGCATATTTATATTTGCTACCAGATAGTATTGCAGTGCGTGGTAAAAGTCAGTGGTCCCTCCGCCGGCGCTGGCCGGTGGCCTTCCCTTGCTTCCCTTTCGAGCGAAGGCTTCGTCATCACCGCACAGCATTAGCCCAGCAGTGACGAGGTCAGACTACAGGGGACTGTAGTAGGCTAATAGTACGTTCTTTTCATCACCGCACAGGGTAACAAAAAAATGACTTATCGCGTACCTATTGCTTCGGTATTAACGCAGCCACACGCACGCCCCCTTACGTTCGTTAGTGTACTGATAAGTAAGCAGCGAATTCCACGGAACATTACAAAATCGGACGGCGGTCTCGTGTCGGGAGGCGTAGGGGCGTCAATTTTAACCGGACGAACTGGGATGAACAGCCGGACGAACTGGGATGAACAGCAGCTACAGAAAACGAACGATACGAGGAAGTGTATCCTGCATGAAAAGCGGGAGAAACTAGCCTGCGGCTGACATTGTATTTACACGGTCACTCAAGCTGCCATATACACATGCGAGTATCTATATGACAACGGGTGTGGGTACTGGCTATGAGGGATATAGCACACCTATCGCGGTCACATTGTGTTAAATAATTTACACGCTGCGCCACTGATATACTGGGAATCGTTATCATTCGTCGAACCGGATGCCACATACTACGATTGCAAAAACATTAGCTTACGGTGCCAAATATTCTAACAAAACAAACATATCAGCGCTGTGATGGTGAGAGCTTTGTCGCCATATGAATGCACCCGGTTAGTTTGGTTGCGGTTGCGGGGAGCACGACGTACGACCCTTCTCGCCGTTTCTCAAACGGGTTGTCATGGTGCCGCGCAAACATGCCATGGGCGCCTCTTATTGTCCTGGGTTCACCATACAGGGCCTGAGGACACTGGATGTAACGTCTTATTTTCTTGAGTGCTCTGGGGTGTCTTCTGGGTTCGCCCCCCGGCTGTCGTATGGTGAGGCGGCCCCGCGTACATGGGCCTTTCCTCTTGTCCTGGGTTCGCCTGGGCTTGAGGACACTGTAACATCTCTCTGATAGCAAACAGCTACTTACAACGCCTTGGTAGCTTCAAACTTGCCTGGAAATTCACGCCCCTTGGCCCCATTCGCCCTCCGTCATCGATTCAAAATGCACCCCTCGCTCCTCATCACTCGCAAAAAGAGGCCAATTATTGGGGGGGGTGATAAGAATCCTAGAGGCTGGAATCCTGGACGTTATGGCACTGCAACATCATGAGAAGATGGGGGGGACCCGCAGCTTTCCTCAGCTCTAAGGCGAGCACCGTCAGTCATACAACGTTGGGGGGCTTGTACAGTAGGCCACAACCCCAGCAGTTACAGGATGCGAGTATTACAAGGGAGCCAGAACGGCTACAAGCGCGGAAGCGCAACCAGGCGGGCCCGATGGGCCAGACCACGACACAGAGCAATGGGCAAAAGAGCCCGCCCTCACCGGCCGGGAAGGGGCAAAAGCCGAAGGCAGCCAAACACGAGGACACGGAGAAGGCAGCACGCACAACTCAAAGCATGGGGAGGAAAGCAGTTACAGCAGATCGTTTTTGTCCTTAAGCTGGACGATCTTCAATATAGCCGTGATGATGCTGTAACATAAGGACCTGTGACAATGATTACATGTGACAATCATGTCAATGACCTGCTGATGCGGTCCAACCTACTGGCGTGTAGCGCTGCGATTTTACGATGTACATCCGTATGGTTCATACGACACGCGTCCGGTCAGGTCAGGAGGGTAAATGACACAAGGTAAAAGTATAGCCTCTTCCTCGTTCACGCCCATAGCGCGTAGGGGTACCCCTGCGACAGTTACTGTACAGCTGCTTGAAGCTGCTTCGGCCGAGCACGCAGGGCCGAGCTAGGAGCGAGTCGAAGGATTCCATCGAATTCAACCCTACCATACATTCTGCATCAAGCTGGATGCATCGATATAGATTTTGCTAATATGCGTGGTAACTCACTTACGAATAACTGCGAATTGCGAACGGGCGACGCCAATGTAGACGCAGATACTGGCTGACATGCCCAGCCTACAGTGACCTTTGCGCTGAACTGCTTGCAATGGACATAACGCCCAATGCCAAAGATATTGCAAGTCATAAGTATGGCGAAGTACAGTATAGCGAAGGGGAACTAGCGAGCGTGTCGCACCATACCGGTATCAGATATCGCCGCTCAGCGATCACGGGTACGAAAAAGGTATTCTGGCCAAACTGCTACTTTATCGGGGTGATACTTTTAGACAATGCATTGGGTTCGCGGTCCATGAGCCACCTGGCTCATCTGGGCCTTCCAAGCTCCAAAAGCTTATAACCAAGCAATCATTAACCCAATCATTAGATGCATGCTTTGAACTCATTCACATACCCAAGAAAACGTAAAGCCTGTACTGGCGCATGACATACAATACGGACTAAATGTGACGAGCATCGTTCTCGACGGCGTGCGGAGAGCATCGGAACCCTGATACCACACAAATTGCAACTGCAAATAGTTACCTTGCGATATTGTAAGAAATATGCATCGGTAGCCAACCGCCTTCTGGGGGGTCTTCATGGCCGAGCATGATTTAGCGTACCCTTACAGTATGTCCCAATGGAATTGAATTCATCGTTTCTAAGATTGAGGTTGTTCCTCTGTGCTATGTAGGTAATGTTAAGTCTAGCGCGCAGCATAATTGTAAGTCATGGACGCACGTGATGTCGGACAAAAAATGGGTCGCTACCTTTTATTAACTTTATACGGCCTCTCCCAATATTTCAACCTGTAGTTTCTTCACAGAATAATTACGTCTCACATGCTTCGTTAGCCATGCATAAGTTCTGGTGCTGTGGGCGACCGTCGCGGTATGCCGGACATAGCCCTGAAAATGAAGACGGCCCGGTGCAATACACCAAGGTTCCTCCGTCTCTGCGGCTGGATACTTTGGGGGTCGTCCAAGCCGCAGAGGCGTCCTCGTGGGTTGCGGAGGTAGGCCTCATTCGTGTCTTCGCCTGTTGGTCCCGGCCTTCGCACCTCCGCACTTCGTCATAACTGCCTGCCTGCGTAATTCCTATGCTATTACGCGTAGGCAGCTGTATCTGCCTGCACCAGCTTAGCTGAAATGGCCGCGCGAGGAGGCACCGCAAGTAGCTGGCCATCGAGGCTACTTGCGCAATTGCAGACATTAAATGGTATATTAGCCACCTCGTGTGCAAGGTACGCGTTGGATCCCCTAGTTCGCTGTCCCGCTCGTTAAGTTAAGGCCAATGGCATACCTGCAGGCTCGCGCTCTTCGCTCGTACTCATGGCGGCAATGCGGCGTGCGTGTTAAGCGCATCCGCGCCTTCGCAGTCAGCATGGGAGCGCGCGCCGACCGCCCTAGGTTGGAGCAGGACAGCTCTGCACGACCGGCTTGAAAAGGTCCGCTCGGCGAGGCAGATTCCCTTGCGAATAACCTGTTGGTAGCAGCTGGGAGCTACGTCGCTGAGAAGAGGGTTTGGCCTCCGTACGTCGTTGTGCCGTTGTTCGCGGTAACGTTACTGCAGGCCGTGAGAGCCTATTCTGGGCATTGGATGAGAGGGCACGGAGCTGCAGAAACGTGGCAACAGCGAGGGGGGGAACAGGAGGCCGTCGCCTCATGCCTACGAAAGGGCAGTTTTGGCCGACTACGATGCCCGTAGTATCGTGCACTCGTCCCGCAAACGGACCGATGCTTCTGCGCCCCCCTGGACGACCGCACATGCATCGCACGCCTTTTTCCCTGGATTCCTCTCTACTCCCCAATCAGATCACGAAGCCCTTGCTCTTGCCAGCCCAGCCGCGGCTGTGTCACACGCGGTTGGCTTTCAAATCAACTCGCTCCTCCCCGCTCGCCCCCCCTGCTCCCGCTTACCGTCCTCGCCCATCACCATCGCCACAACCCCCACCTCCACTGCCATCGCTACCACCGCTACCACCGCGGACAACAACCTCCTCATCGTCAACACCTCCTACACCATCAGCATAACCAGCAGCAGGGCTGTGAGGTCGTTACTGTCATCAGTCGCCAGCACGACCCCATACTGGGCCCCGACGCGTCCTGCCTGTCGTCCCACTCCTTTTGCTCATTGTCCACAAGTGTCAACGGAATGCCCACGCCTCCTCTGCTCCTACGTCCGGGCGACCTGCTGGCCCTTCCCATCACGTGCAATGGCCGCGTGGCCGCCGCCCTGCTCCTGTCTTGGGGTACATCCGACCGACCAGCCCGCCAGCCGTCCGTCAAAGGGTCAAAAGCCAATGGTAACGGCAAGCAGCAGCAGCAGCAGCAGCAGCAGCAGCAGCAGCAGCAGCAGCAGCATGCGGCGGTTCCTGCTGCTGCCGAACTGGAGCTGGGCCCCGCCGACCTGCGCGAGCTGCGGCGGCTGGCCCAGTTCGTTGGCTTCGGGCTGTTCAGCGACCCTCAGCAGGCGGCGTACCTGGAACAGGTGGGGGGGGACCGGGTGGGGGGGTGGCGAGCGTTTGGCTGGTGGGGGGGAGTGGGGCGTGGGGGGGGGTCCGATCAACCTTGTCCCGCCGCAGCATTATCGTGACCCCAACCCCCGCTGTCTTTGGCCATCCCACCCCCCCGCTCCCTTTGGCCATCCCACCTCCCCGCTTTCTTTGGCCATCCCAACCCCCGCTTTCTTCGCTCTACCCCCACCCCCACCCAACCCAGGTGGCCTGCCTCATCGCCGAGATCAGCCACGGCGCCTCCACCGGCCTGCACGACGTGGTGGCCTCCCTTCTGGACGCCATGCCCGCGCTGCTGCACACCAAGCTGTCGTTGCCGGTGCAGCCGCTGCTGGCCGCCGTGCTGGGGCACTCCATCCCGGCAGTCATCTTCGCCAGGCGCCAGGCGGGCGCAACAATACCAGGCGTCCTGCAGGTAGGCGTGCGGGGGTCCAGGGGGGCGGCCTGCAGAGGGTGGCGTAGCGGTCCAGGGAGGGCGGCCTGCAGGGATGGGCGTGACGGTCCAGGGACGGCGGCCCGCACAGGTGGGGGTAGTGGTCCAGGGAGGCCGGCCTGCAGAGGTGGGCGTGACGGTCCAGGGAGGCCGGCCTGCAGCGTAGTGGTCCAGGAGGGGCGTCCTGCTGCAAAGGTAGGTGAGGCCATCCCACCACTGCGGCTGGCGGGGCGTAGCGAGCTCTGACGGCTGGGCAGGCTTCGGCGAGAAGTTGGCCCCCGGGCAACAACAGCTGGAGCTGCCCTTGCCCGTGTCTGCTCTTGTCGGCGACTGCCGACCGCCCGCCCTAGGACACGTGATGGGGTACGTCCCCAACACGGGGCTGGTGGGGAAAGCCCGTGTACTAGGAAGCCGATGTCAGCGGGCTCGGTCTGCTGGCCGCCAGCCGGGTTCTCGTGTGACCTCAGCCGCACCCGCTCACAACCACCGTGCCGCCCGCAGAGCAACACAAGCATCGGCACCAGCAACACGGCAGGCGGCGTGCGCTCGCTGGCCCAGGGGGGCTCCGCCGTACCCGCGCTGGCTGCCATGTCCGGCATCAAGCCGATGTTCGGATCCCTGCTGAGCCACGGCAGTAATGGTGGGGGGCTCGGCGACTCCCACTCGGGCAGCCGCAAGCACCTGGCGCGTGACGTCAGCGTCGCAAGCATCGCGCTGGTGGCTGCGGGGATGCGATCAGGAGACCTGCTGGACTGCGTGGGGGGCAGCGGCGGCGTAGGCGGCAGCATGGAAGGCGGCGGTGGCGGAGGCGTCAACCGGGTCAAGGCAGTGCGCACCTCGCTGGCGTACACGCTCCTGCAGAGGGTGCTCAGGTTGGTTCAAACCGCCGTCGTGGCTGGCTGGCTGGCTGATTGGTTGGTTGGTTGGTTGGTTAGTTGGTTGATTGGTTGGTTGGCGGTGTGCATGTCCTTGCCTGCCCGCGCCACACGCGGCTGCGACCGCATCCAATCCCGTCCCATCATGCTCCCGCCCCCCCGCGGTGCTACCCAGCTGCACCCGCCACACGTCGCGTCGCCTGGCCATCGATGCCCCGGAGAAAGTGCGAATCTCCCGCCAGGGTACTGTTCCTCCGCAAGATGACGCATCGGGCCAGGCACCATGCCCCAGCCCGATGCCCGTCCCTTGCCTCCTCAACCTCTGCCTCGAAACCCTCCGCACCCCTCCCCTCACATTCCTCTCCCCAGCAGAGTGTCCACCTACAGCAGCTGCGCGAACGAGGACCTGCTGGACGGCCAGATCGGCATCACCCCGCTCGTGGTCGCCGACGCCAGCAGCCAGGTTCTGGAGGAGGAGCAACCCGGTCGCGACGTGCTTCTGGCCGCTAACCTCACGGGGGCGGGGGTGGCGTGCATGGTGCTGTGCGCAGAGGCGCCGCAGCCGCAGGGAGGCTGGTGCCCCGGGGGCCCGTGGACGACGGCCTCCGCGGCAGCGGGGACGGCTCCAGGGCTCTTCACCCAGCCGCTGCCGACGCTCGACGCGCAGTGGAGTGGGGGTGGCAGCCGGGGCTTTGGAGTGGACGGACACGAGCTGGGTAGCGACGGCAGCTGCAAGGCGGGCAAAGCGACCTCCATGGCGGCAGGGGGCCCCTCGGGGGCAAGGGCCCCGTCGGCGGCCCGCATCGGCGAGTTCCTGCCGTTGCCGGGAGCTGCTTCCGCGTCCTGCGTCACGTCATCATCCTTCGGCCCCGTAGTCGGCCACGTATCCCCAGGCCCCACGCTGCCGTTCCGCCTGGCGCTGTACCTGGTGTCGAGCGATGCGGTGCCGGGCGCAGTGCTGGACGCGGCGGCGGAGGAGATGAAGGGGCTGCTGCCGGTGAGCGGGAGGCGGGGGGATGGCATAAAGACTGTTGCACGACATAGGTTTAATAGGCGGGGAGGGGACGGTTCGAGGAATACCCGTGGATGCCCGAAAAAAACGTTTTCGGGCATCCCCCTCACCGAGGGGGAGGGGGGGAGGGCGCTAAAGCTGGTGGGGCCGGGCTGACGGCGCGTCCTGTCCGGGGCTACCGGGGCTTCGTCTGTCTCTCGCTGCAACGACGCCCTAGGAGCAGTAGCGTCACCATTCAAACCGTCTAACAACCAACCGACACGCCAACCGCCGCCACCCCCTACGCAGCTGGTGTTTGGGGCCATGCACGCAGCCATCTCCGCCGGCGGCATCGCAACCACCGAGTGGTGCACCCTGCAGGTGGGTCGGAGCGCGGGCATTCGTGTTCGGGGTTCTGCTTTCTGCTCGGTTTTGTAAATTGGTTTTAACTGAATGAGTTGTAACTAACAAGCGGGGCCGCACGACGTGAGTGAGTGTGTCACGTCGGCCGGACACACGCCGGAGAGAAGCCATTGGATCCCTGTGGGCCGCGTGCTGGGGCCCCAGGGTTTGTGGATTCTGGGGTTCAGGGTTTGTGGATTTAGGGTTTAGGTTGGCGTTACCCATATAATGGTACGGCGCCGACCCGCGGCCTGAACACTGCCTTTCCTAACCCGCTCCCCCCTCCACCTGACCCCCCCCCCACCACCACGCCACCGCAGTCCCAGCTGCTCCAGCGCGCCACAACCACCGGAAGCCTGGACCTGCCGACACCCACCCCAGGGGACCGCCGCCAGACGCCGCCGCCGCCCGCGCTGCTTCAGCCGCACCTGCACCCCCCCCACCCCAGGTCCCCCGCCCCGCCGTCACAACCCAAGTCCCCCCGGTCCATCGGCGGGGTCGCCGCGAGCCCCTCGTCCATCCGTCGCGGCTCAATCGGGGGCGTTGCGAGCGCCAGCCGGCTGCGCCTGGCCTCTCCAGCTCCCCCCATGACTCCAGGGGACCCGCTTATAGAGTCCAACCCCATGTCTCTGTCGTCACCCTCTTCGGACGAAGATGAGGGTGACGAAGAAGGCAGCGGGACTGGGGTTGAGGTTGCAGGGCCCGGGGGGGTCCGCAGCCGACAACGCGATGGGGGCTCTCGGCGGCAGCGGCTGCTCCGAAAGAACATGAACGACCTAATCATATCGTCGACGCAAATGGACGACATTGATATGGCCGGGGGAGCGCCTGGCCAGCCTCCAAGTAGGGTGGGGTGTGTTGCGGGCTGGGTGCGGGGCGGGCTGGTTCGGGTGTTAGGGCGGGGTATTGGATGGTGGCGGGTTTCGGGGCGGGCTATTAGAGGGCCGGTAGGAATGCATGCAGCTGGCTGCCGGCTGGTGTTCCGGGAAGTATGGGGGGATAAAAGGCGGGCGGTGGGAGCAGGGGGTGTGGACTCAGGTCGGCCAGGTACGACAGCAGGATCTCCACTCGTACGTTCGTACGGAAGGCCGACCAACCCTAGCCTAGTAGGAGCGATGGTGGTACATGTGAGGGGGGACACGTGGCTGAAGGCAGAGACTCCCAGTTAGGTTGTCCCTAGCAGGCCCTAGCACTGTCAGGGTTTTGATAGCCTGAGCCTGCTGCGTGCTTGGCCAGCAGCAGGAGTTGCGACCCCTCCAGCCGACCCCTCCAGCCGACCGCTCCCCTGCCCCTCCCCCGCCCCTCCCTGCCCCTCCCCTCCCCTCCTCGCTCCGGCAGGGCATCCTCTGATGCGCAAGGTCTCCGCCCCTTGCTACGCGCTGTCCAGCCCCGTGTTGCGGGTGGGTGCAAAAGGGGGGGAGGAAAACCGATATGGCAGGAAAACCGGTATGCCAGGAAAACCTGTGGATCGGGGGGGCCGGGGAAATCCGTGTACAAGTGAACGGGGGGGATTGCAAGGAAAACCCGTGTACGAAGGAAACACGTTTAGAACAAACGTTTACAGGGGGAATGCCGGGTAAGCCCGTGTACGAGACGTAGGAGATGGGGGAGATACACTCCAGGGGATGGGTATGAGAGGAAACCCCTGGGTCGGCACGGGATAAGTAAATCGATGAGGAAATGTGGGGGGAACGTGGTATTTTACCGCTCCCACACCCCACCCACCCACCCACCCGCCCTGGCTCCTCCCCTTACCCCCCCTGCCCCCTGCCCCCCCCCCCTGCCCCCCCCCCCTGCCCCCTGCCCCTCCTCAGCTGGAGGACGTGGCTGGCCCCCGGCCGCTGGAGCTGCTCGTGAGCAGCGCCCGGACCCGACTCACTGCGGTTGCGGCGGGGTCGGACGTGGGGGAGGAGGCCAGGTGGGGGGGTCGGACGTGGGGGAGGAGGCCAGGTGGGGGGGTCGGACGTGGGGAGGAGGCCAGGTGGGGGGGGTTGGACGTGGGGGAGGAGGCCAGGTGGGGGGGTCGGACGTGGGGGAGGAGGCCAGGTGGGGGGGTCGGACGTGGGGGAGGAGGCCAGGTGGGGCGGGGTCGGACGTGGGGGAGGAGGCCAGGTGGGGGGGGTCGGACGTGGGGGAGGAGGCCAGGTGGGGCGGGGTCGGACGTGGGGGAGGAGGCCAGGTGGGGCGGGGTCGGACGTGGGGGAGGAGGCCAGGTGGGGGGGTGATGACACGATGCAGGGCTGCTGGGGGGGAGGGCTCCCCTCAATGTCGGGGCTCACTCCGCGCCCCCCGGCCCTACGCTGCTCCCCCAGGCTGGCCGTGACTCAGGACCTGGCTGCTGTGGACCTGCACGAGGTCATTGGCAGCGGCGGCCAGGTGGGGGGAGGGGTGGGAGGAGGGTGGGAGGAGGGGTGGATGGAGAGGGTATGTCCCTGTTGGCGCCTGCAGGTAGCCATGCAGCTGGGTGACCCCCCAAGGTGCGCCAGCTACACTTCCCACGTCGAGTAGCCGGTTCTTTTTTGCGCACCCCTCCCCCCTCCCCCAGCCATCAACCGGTTTTTATACACCCCCCCCAGCCATCTAGATACCCCACCCACCGACCAACGCGACACCCTCCCCCCCCGCCCCCCTGTCCCCACCGCCTGATAGGGTGTGGTGTTCCGCGGCACCCTACACGGCCTAGAGACGGCGATCAAGGTAGGCCAGGGGCTGCGGGGGGCTGGGGGCCAGCAGTAGCAGCAGTGGCAGCAGTAGCGGGCGGTCGCGGCGACTTCCAATGGATTGCCCGCGGGCCACGATTCGTGTAACTAAAATATGGCTGTGTAGGAGGTGTGTCCAGGGCGGCTGCGGCCGGGTTTCAACCAGCAGTGCCTGGGGCTCAGATCCCCTCTCCCTTGTCGGTTGTCGGTTGGCGGTCTCACGCCCCCAGGTGTGGGAGCACAACGGCCGCGCCCCTCTGGAGCACGACGGCGAGTGGCTGTCGGCGGAGGCGATCAACGGCGACTGGACCTCGGAGGGCGGCGGCGGGAGGGCAGCGACGCCGCCGCCGGCGGAGGGCGTGGCGGAGGCGGTGGCGTCTAGCCGGGACTGCATCCGCCAAGCCAAGCGGGGCGCAATGGAGGTGGGTGGGGGCTGATGTGTTTTGCACCACCGTACCGTCGTTGCTTGGCTTGATGGCAGTCCAAGGTGTGCCCTGCTGGGCGCATCGGACAGCAAGCTTTGCGTCCAACGTCATCTCCACCATCCTCACCGGGTTATGACATGTTCTTCGGGCACATTTATTCCTACCTATCCGGTTTATCTGTTTCCTGGTCTCGGTATGCGTCCCACGCAAACTCGCGTAGCTTGTCCTGCTAGTGCGGGGGCCGCTCTCCGCACCAACTACATGCCCCCGCCCCATCCCGGGTCGCTTCCCCCCTCTCACCCCGGGTCGTCCCCCCCCCCCAACCCCCCTGGGTCGTCACGTGTCTGACGCAGGTGGCTGTGACCGCGACGCTCTCTCATCCCAACGTCGTACAGACGTACGCCCACTTCTCCGACGTGGTGGTGGTGGAGCGGCAGCTGGCGCAGCCCCCCCCCGGGGGCGCCAACGCCGGGCCCCCGCAGCTGCGGCTGTGCGCGCATGATGACCCGGTGTTCAGGGGGCAGAAGGCGGGCCCGCTCAACACAGTTCTGTGCCTGGTGGGTAGCTGCCGGGGAGGGGAGGGGAGGGAGCTTCCTGGCAGATTTGCCCGGCTGCAGGGGCTTGTCGGGTGCTGGCCATCCTTGTGAAGCAAACCCTCCTCGTTCCTCTCGTCTCCAACATGCTCTCGCTCCCACCATGGCTACTCCGATGCGCCCAGCCCCACCCGCGCACACTTCTGCCCTTCATCCCTCCCTCCCTCCCCACCCTCCCTCCCCACCTTCTTCCGCCAGGAGTACTGCGATGCAGGCACCCTGCTGTCCGCCGCTCGCCGGGGTGACTTCCGGCTGCCGGACAGCGGCCCCCGGGACGGCCCCGTGTGGCCCGACATGGTGCCGCTCTACACCAGCCTGCTGGAGGTGGGGGGGGGACGGCGGGATGTAGGGTGCTTCTTCAGGTTCCCAATACCATTCCAAACCCTCTCCCCCCCGCTCCCCTCCCCCCACAGGTGGCTCTTGCCCTGCGCTACCTGCACTCCCGACGCCTGGTCCACTGCGACCTCAAGCCGGGCAACGTGCTGCTCAAGACCATCGCCAGGGACCCCAGGGGCTGGATGTGCAAGCTGAGCGACTTCGGATGGTGAGGCGGGGGGGCGCAGGGGGGAGTGGAAGAACCCTCGGGCCGACACATAGAGAGAAAGGAAGCGAGGAGAGGGGGAGGGAGAGGGATGAGTGGCCGGGGAAGACCACCTTTTGCTGAGACTGCAGCCGCACCCCTCCCCTTTTGCTGATTGCGGCCCTCCCGCTGCTGCTGCTGCCGCTGCTGGCCGTGCTTTCGCGCTGTGCAGTGTGCGAGTGCTGGACGAGATGGGTCCGGACGGGTCGCCGGGTTTCCGCATGGCGCAGGTGTTCGGTACGGTGGCGTACATGGCACCAGGTGCGTGGGTTGGCGGTTGGCGGTTGGGTTTTGAGGTTTGGAAGCGTCGCAGCTGCAGCAGCTGTATACTTGGTAGACCGGTCCTTCAACGCCTGGCCCCAAACCCAGCTCACCTGCCCCCATCTGCCTCCGGTCCCTCCCGACTGACGTGCTATCATACCCTCCACCTGACTGCACCGCTGTGTGTATGTGTCCGCCGAACCTACCCGGGCTGCCCAACACCGTCATCGCGGTGGCCGCAGAGTGCTTCTCCCGAGGTGCGCCCCAGGAGGGGGGAGGGAGGCCGGCGAGGGGGACACTGGGTGCTTGTGCGGGGAGGGGCGCGCTGCGGCATGGGCAGCAGCTATCCGATGGCTCTTCGAACTTCCTTTCTGCGTGAGATCTATGTTCTATTGGGCGGGCGGTGCACTGGAAAGCCCCAGCCGCACCCGGGCTGAGACATCTCTGCCTTTAGAACGTGCGGCCCAATACGCATGCAGCTTCCGCAACCACATACCTGCGGTGCCCCACTGGTCGTGCGCTCAAGGGGCGCAACGCCTCTCCCACACCACCTCGGGTTTCCCTGACTCTCCCCACCACTCCTCTCCACCCACCCACCCACCCACCCGCCCATCACCACCCCACTCCCCACCCCACCACCCCCCGCGCAGGCCGGCTGCTGGGCGCCGGGGTGGACGTGTTCGCATTCGGCGTGGTAAGGATCCGGCAGAGGACCGGGAGGATCCATGCAACGTCGTACGTACATCTTATGCCGTACGCCGTACTGCCATAGGTTTTGGAGGCTGCTACAGGCCCACTGCCCGGCACTGCTTGGGTGCTAATCTAGTCTGACCCAGCCGCTTCCTGCCCAGACCCTCCCTGGCTGCCTAGCACCCTTGACCCCCTCCTCCCCCCACGCCGCCGCCGATTTCCTTTCCTTCGCGCCGCAGTTGATGTGGGAGCTGATGCACTGCAAGCCGCCCCACGGCGGGGTGGACCCCAAGGTACGTGGGTTTGGGAATGGGGGGCATTGCCTCGAATGGGGGGGCGCCAGCTGATAACATCCGCTTTTGAGGGCCCGTTGAGTTTCACCCGCCCGCTGGCTTCTTCGGATTCCTTGGTTTCTTAAATTCTCTCCCAAGCACCTCGCCACCCTACCGCCTGCACCCCCCCCCAACCCTTCCTTTGCTGCGGTCCCCCGCGCAGGAGCTCCCCCGTTTGGTAGCGCGGAATAACGTGCGGCCTGAGTTCCACCCCCTGGCTCCCGCAGAGTACCGGTGGGTGCGGGGTGGCGGAGGTTCGGGGGTGCTGCCCAGGGGAAATGAAGGGTCGCCGGATGTGGCGCTGGAGCCCCCACTGCGCCCCTTCCCCTCCCCTGACCCCTAGCGTGCGCATTTAAGTCGAGTCTCCCCTTCACATCTCAACTGACCCACAACCGCCGCCGTTGGCTCGCATCCGCCCCGTCCCCCAGAGCCATGGCGATCCGCTGCTGGTCCTCCTCCTCTGACCGCCGACCCACCGCCACTCAGCTCGTGTCGCAGCTGCAGCAGCTGCTGGCCTCATCAAAGGCCGCGGCGGCGGCGCAGCAGCGCAAGCAGCAACACCAGCAGCTGCAGCAGAAGCGCTCGCTGCTGCGCTTCAACTCCGCCACGCAGTCGGATGCCCGGCTGTGCGAGCGGGTGGTGGTGGAGCAGGCGCACCAGGCGATGGCGGCAGCGCAGGGGGTGCACCTCCCGTTGCAAGGCATGTTGCCGCATGTCAGGGGCTCCATGGGCTTGTCCTCCGACGGGGGGTCGCCTGGCGACCGAGAATTGAACCCGAGCCGGTCAAAGTCGCCGGGGGGACTGGTCTCGGTGTGCGAGTCCGGGTCGCCCCCAGGGTTCGTGGCCGAGCCGCCGCGCAGGTCGGCTGCAGGCGCCACGCCGTAAGGACCAGCGCCCGGGCGACAAGACAACCTCGGGCCGGCAGGGCAGGGGGAAGCAGCGGACGTTATTGGCGGCGGGCCCTTGGCTGAAGTAGATGAGAGGAGGAGGCCACTGAGCCCGCTGTTGCGGGTTCATTCGAATTCCGGGTCTGAAGGTGCCGTACATTCTGAAGCACACAGCCCCATAGGGCCACAGTGTGTCACACAATAGGAGGGAAGGCGTCGAGGGTGAGGGGGGAGGGGGTGTTGCTGGCGGGTCGCATAAGGCCCTTGCACGTGCGGAGAAATTTTTGTCTCATCTTCTCATTCGTGCAACCGAAATGCGTGCGGGTATCCGAGATGCATGTCCACTCGTGCTGAAGGTGGAGCGCTGCGATTGGTCCCATCATGGCATCACCACCTCTGCACGCGTGTGTGCATTGCGACTGCACCGGCCGTTTCGGCGGCCTAGAGGACTTAATGGTTAGCTGCTTATGTGACTGGCATCTGTGCGACGGCCGTTGCTTCCTGCTTAAGACCCTCAAGGGCGAGCTGGCCGCCCACCAGGTCTTGGCCTTGCAGAGCGCGATGCCAACTGCTGCATCAAGGCTGTTGTTATGGCTAATGGAACGGGCCGTAGTTGCATGGCATCAGCGCATGGGAACACCGCTGCACGCCGGGATGTGGCCCCGGTGTCGAAGGTGTCGAAGGCAAGTGTGCCCAAAGGTTGCGGGGTGGTTGTAATCCGCGAGCGGCGCCACCGCAGGCGGGCCACCTGCCTAGTGGTCATGATGAGACGCGGGCTATTGGGCTGCTGTCGGCCCGCTGTCTAGGCTGGTACTTGTGTGCGGACGCCCTACCTCACCCGATGCCGGCGGTGGTGGTGGTGGTGGTGGTGGCGGCTTGGGAGATGGCGCGGGTGGTGGTGCACCAGGGTGCTCAGACCTAAGCCCTAAGTGTAGGTGCGCAGCAACGAGGATGACACGGCTAACGAATGACGAAGCCGGCTCCCCAGACCGATACCCCGGCATCCTACTATCAGGGTGTCGCTCTATTCTCGCGTTAGAGTGCATATCTACGCCTCGTTGCCTATGCTTGTCCGTGCTGAAACGCGACGTTGGGTTGGGTTGGACTGAGCCTTGGGCAGCACGGGGTGTGCGGGTCTCCTGCCCGCCACCCCCCAAGCAAGTGGACAGGCCGCACTGCGGTGCAGCCCCCGCCCTGCTAACCTGTGGTGAGCAGGTGCGGTATGCAGGTAAGACGCGGTCGCGCGGCGCCGCGCTTACGTTGTAGGCGCGGGGGTGGGGGTGGTCATGGCGAAGGCGGGGGTGGGGGTGGCAGCTGCTAAGCCTGGTGGGTCTGTTGGGAGCTCGCACTACTGCGGCAGCGGCCTGCCATGATGGCGCCGCGCTCGTCGTAGGGGAGGTGAAGTCCTAGCTTAAGGGCCGCTGCATGATGCAACGTGGAGGAGGGCGGAGGATGGATGGGTGCAGGAGTAAGCGGTGGAAATGGATGGGTGCAATGGGCTGTTGGGTGCCCGCCAGCAGCGTGGAGTGATGGTCCCCAGACTGCTAGGTGCGGTGGCTGGGGCCTGAGCAACACACCGCTGTTTGAACCCTACCGCACCCACTGCTGGCTATTACCAGCAGTCATGGAAACACCCCTGCACGCATGCTGGCTGGCGTATTCCTTGGCGCGGCTGATGTTGCTGTCGTGCTGCGTGCTGCGTTTGAATGCGATTTCGTTCTTTTGCCTGCAAAGGTAGTGCTTAGTCAAGAGCAGCGGCCTCATGCTGATAGATGGGTCGCTTGCGGATGCACTAGCGGCTCGCCGGGCTTTGACGCGAAGGACACCTAGGAGGGGCATTGGGTGCCCCCCTGACCTCACATCCTGGACAACTCCGATGCAGACTGCGGCAACCAACTTCTGGCCACACTGTGGCAACCATCTGCTGGGTCGCGGCTCCGGCCTCCGCCCCCCCTCTTGATGCGGGATTCTCCCCCTACCTCCACATCCGGTAGGGGCGACGCGATGCGACGGCACCGAGCTGACCGCCCGGAGCGGCAACAGCCCCGTGTTCGTGCTAAATGTGCGGTATGTACGCGACGATGTCGTACACCCACAACTACATGTATTGACTGTACGACGTGTTTGATGTGTATTAATCTTCCTGTGCGTTTGTGGCTTGCGGTTAATTTCAGGGTTTCGTTTGGTACCCGGCGTGGGCCCGGTTCGCGCATTTATTCCTGGTGTAGTTTCCGCACCTGGGTGCACGGACTGCATAAGACCCGTTGGGCTTTAATGCCCGCATTGAACGTCGGGCATGGCTCATAGCTGGGGTTTATGCGGGCAGCGCTCGTCGTATTTTGCCTGGCTGCACTTTACTGCGAGCCTGGTTTCATTGTATGCGTAACTGTGCACTGGAGCAAGCGCTTGACTACTTGATTGCAGTACCGCAGCCAGGCGCGGCTCCGTATGCCTGGATGCAAATTCCCGGAAGACACTCGACATCATCGACATCGCAGTAGTAGTAGCATTAGTCATAGCAATGCATGTCTCACGTTGGGTCAAACCGGTCAAACGCCCTTTGATGGCGGCCTAGGAGTGCCGGTTCCATTAACGCGGGGGAGAGGGGGAAGGAGGATACACGCACGCGCCAGCACGCGGGTGCAGCATGACTCAATTCGCACTTCACAGCGCACGTACTGCAAATGCATCTCAGGACCAGATGCGTCCTCCTGCCCGCCAATCCGCATTTGGCCTTCTTGTAATACTTTGATGGACTTCTGTCTCAGCCGCAGCTACCGCACCTGCGGCCTGTCACTCTGACACGGCCCAAGGAGGGTGGGGCCGTGTGGGGCGGACGGAGGGAGTTAGAAGATGGGGACTTGCAGGCTGCGAAGTGCGGCGTGAGCTCTGGCAGCAGCACCATACTTATTTGACTACTGCAGTGGCCATCGCGGCATGGGCCGCGAGCAGTGTTTGGTAATAGCCTTAACGGCAAGATAACGGCAAGATAAACGATAGGCTAGTCCAGGGCGCCAGGAGGTGCGATTGCCGTTACCTGATGCCTGATGACGTTCAGGACTCCGGTGAGGAGCTCCAGCATCCCACATGTGCCTGGCCGACTTAATTGTCGTTCTGCCGGAATGCGACGGCCGATCAATCAAAGGAACTTCCTGCTGCCCGAGATTGCTGGCTGAAAGGATTGTGGTCCTCAGCGCAGATAAACCTTGGCATTAGCACCTGCCTTCCTCTTCAGCGAAGGTTCGGCGCGCACCCCCAGCCGGGTCGCCAGGTAAAAGCCGACGTGCTGCTGGTGTTGGGGGACAATCGAAATTACCTCAACCACAAGGCAAGCAGCGTCGCGAGCGGCTCTGCTGCTCATTGAGTCCTAATCGCGACGGGGAGGGGAAGGGTTGTTTGACACGCACGCGGGCGTGCCGATTAAGCACGCAGCGACTGATAAGATCACGCGCGTCTCGTTATGGTAATACATTATGGCGGGTTGCAGCGGTTGAAAATGTGCGATTCGGAGGTTCGGGCCGGTTGCACCTGCCGCGCTTTTGTAGTACGACGTCAATCTGCTGCTTTTGCCACACGGTGGCTGGGTAGAATATAGCCTTACAAAACAAAATAGGTTGAGTTGGGTAATTTCACAGGGTCTTGTCATCGACGCAGCTTCGTCGGGCTGCAAGCAACTCGGCAAGGCCACACGCAATTATGTCTGCTCTAGGCCGCTGCCAGCAGCGCGGTCTGGCCTCTGGCCAGTCGCAGAAGGATCTTACCTTCAACTGCCGCACGGGATCCCTGCATGGGCGCTTGGCGAGCAGCCGGACTGGTTGCGCATCGACGTCGTCGCCGCTTGCACCATGCGCCGGGCCGACCCCTTTCCGCGCCGCTGGTGCTGTCAACGGGCGCGCTTATATTCGCTCTCGCCAAGCAGCTGCGCCGATTGTCTGTCAGGCTAACAATGGCGAGAAGATGACCGTGGCAATCACCGGTGCGGGCAGCAGCGCATGGGGACGGGCTCGTTGCAATTTTCTCTGCAGGCGCAGGACGAGAGTGGGAGGTCGCATTTATTCGTTGATCTGGCGGCCTGAGCGGGTGCAACCCCCTCCGCTAGTTCGCCGCTTGCACGAGCCCATGTGTTTGGCAGGGGTGGAAAAGTTGCATACGCTTCCACTATCCCAGCACGGTGACCCCACAGCTCACTTCTTGCCCGTGATCCCCCCAGGTGCTACTGGCCTGGTGGGAAGCAGGCTGGCGGCCAAGCTGGCTGCTGCAGGACACAAGGTCCGGCGGGCCGGGGGCCTGGAGGTCATACAAGGGGAGGGGTTGGCATGGAGGGGCGGGGGGGCGGGCCAAGGCAGGAAGCTATCCAAGGGGCGTGTAAAAAAACGTTTTATGCGACGGGTCAGGATAGTTGGCGCATGGTCGTCGGACACCAATTTTGTGGGCGCATGCTGGAGCATCCAAGGGGCAGGGGGCTTAGGGTCATGAGCCGCACGGGGAAGGCGCTGCAACTGCCGGCGAGCGCTCCAGGGTTGCGCCCTCCTGGAGCCTATCATGGTGTGGCCTGTGTGGTGCCCCACCCTGCGTTTTCAAAAGGTTGTTAAACGTTTTTTTCTCGTATCCACGGGTCTTCCTTGCAACCCTACGCCATCACCCTCCACTCCGCCCCGGCCCCCCCACCCCGCATTCCATCCCCAACCCAGTTCTCCAGCATGCATCTCAAAACGCCTGTTCTAAACGGTTTTTTCTGGCATCCACGGGTCTCCCTCGAAACCCCCGCATTCACGCATGCAAGCAAGCAGCGCCGGCCCCGCCCCTCCTCGCCGCCTCCCCTCCCCCCCCCCGCAGGTCCGCGTGCTGACCCGCAACCCCGCCGCCGCCCGCTCCAAGCTGACCTACCCGGGGCTGGAGTTCTTCGGCCCCTCCGAGTGGGCTCGCGGCGTGGAGGGCAGCACGGGGGTGGTCAACCTGGCGGGCGAGCCCATCGCGACCAGGTTAGGGGGGCGGGGGAGGGGCGGGAAGATCCGGCTACCCACGAGATAGGAAGCGGAGGGTAGACGCGGAGGGTACGGGGGGAGAGGGGCTGCAGGAGGGGTGGCTTCAGGAGGGGTGGCTGCAGAAGGGGTGGCTGCAGGAGGGGTAGCTGCAGGAGGGGTGGCTTCAGGAGGGGTAGCTGCAGGAGGCGCTGCAAGAGGGCGATGTGGGTCGGGGGGACCGGGTTGTGGGTAGATCGGAGCTGAGGGCGCGAGGGCAGCAGGGGGCGGCAGAAGAGGCACCCGCGGTGGCGCTGGTGGTGTTTAGGGTCCCAGGTGACCAGGAGGTGACCGGGAGGTGACCAGGAGGTGACCAGGAGGCGACTAGGAGGTGGAGGGGAAGGCACTGGAGCGGTGCGGAGGCGTGCGGGCGGGGGAGAGGAGGGGCGGACGCAGCTGTTGCGAGCAGCGGGCCTCGCATGCTGCCTTGCTAGCGACCCACGGTTCTGACCGGACGCCCCCGCACTGCTGCAGGTGGACTGAGGATCTGAAGCGCAGCATCAAGTCGTCCCGGGTGGGGGCGACCACGGCGGTCGCGGTGGGTGCGGGGGAGGGATGCGGGCGGGCAGCCTGGGGGCCGGGTGCTTGCGAGGGTGAGGAGCCGCTGGGGGCGGCAGCGGCAATGGCGGTGGCAGTGGCGGGAAGGGGGAGGGCGGGGCGGTGGCAGGGAGGGGGAGCAACCCCCCCCATTTTCGACGGGCAGTGTCCACAGATTCCTAATAGTCAAGCCAAGTTCGCCCTGCATGCAAACTCAAACGCGTGTCCGGAACAGTGTATTCGCCGGCTATTTTTCTCCTCCATCTCCTATGTCGTGTAGACGGGTTTCTCGCCACCCCCTTCCAGATTGTTCTGTACGACTGGGTTAACCCGCTCGCGGCGATAACCCCCTCCAACCCCTCCAACCCACCCCCCCTCCAGGACGCCATCAAGGCCGCCCCCGCGGGCAAGCGCCCCAAGGTGCTCGTGTCCGCCTCGGCAGTGGGTGAGTGGCCGGGTGGGCGGGTGGGCGGGTCCAGCAAGCGGGTGGGGGGCGCTGCTCCACGAGGCCCTTGCGCCCCGTCCCAGGCCCCACCCAAAGCAGTGTCTCTTCCACGCTGGGCCCCGCCCTCTGCACCACAGCACGCCGCAGTGGCAGCAGATGTAGCGGCAGACGTGGAGCAGATGTAGAGCAGATGTAGCGGCAGACGTGGAGCAGGTGTGGCAATGGATCAGCGGAAACAGTAGCGCGCGGAGTAGCTGCCCGTCCTCATCCACACGCACGTGCCTGTTAACCGCAGTACTGCTGCCGTGCAATCGTACACCGTACGCCTCGCAGGCTACTACGGCATCAGCCAGACCGCCACGTACAGCGAGGACAGCCCGTCCGGCAACGACTACCTGGCCGAGGTACGGCAGTAGCGAGTGGGCGGCTGGCGGCACATACCCCTTCCCCGCCCCCCCCCCCCGAAGGCCGACATACGACCCCCCGACTTTAGTTGGGCCACCAAGTCCTCCAGCATGCATCTCCAAGCGGCTGTCCTAAACGGTTTTCTCTTTCGTACACGGGTCTTCCTTGCAAACCCCCTCCTCACTGCGGCACCTCACACCCCCTCCCTCCTGCTGTGTGCTGTGTGCTGTGCTGTGTGCTGTGCTGTGCTGTCAGGTGTGTCGCGCCTGGGAGGCCGCGGCGCAGTCCGCCTCCTCCTCGGGGGTGCGGGTGGCCATCATGCGCATCGGCATCGTGCTGGCGCCGGAGGTGAGTACGGCAGGCTGGTGGGAGAGGTGGGAGGGGTTGGGAAGAAGTACGGCAGGCTGGTGGGAGAGGTGGGAGGGAGGGGGGTAAGAAGATAGGAAACCGGGGGATGTGGTACATCAGTAAGGCTGTGGAGGCGTGAGGGCATGTGGATGGGTTCTGGGGGTCCGGGTAGAGGGGGAGGTGTGCCCCGCGACGGGAGGGGAGGGGAGGGGTCGCCTTCCCAGCTCCACCACCACCACCACCACCACGACGATCCTGATTGGGGATCAGCATGATCGTGCAACTGTGGCACCCCCCCCCGCCCCGCATCCCCCACACGTTGCATGATGCGCAGGGCGGCGCGCTGGGCAAGATGCTGCCCGTCTTCCAGATCTTTGCCGGTGGGTGGCTGACGGGCTGGGTGGGTGAGTGGGCGAGTGGCTGACTTGGTGGGTGAGTGGGTGGCTGGCTGGCTGGCTGGGTGAGTGGGCGAGTGGGTGGCTGGCTGGCTGGGTGGGTGAGTGGGTGGCTGGCTGGCTGGCTGGGTGAGTGGGCGAGTGGGTGGCTGGCTGGCTGGCTGGCTGGCTGGGTGAGTGGGTGGGTGGGTGGGATCTTTGTTTTGGTGGCCTGGCCAGGGGGCCGGTGGGAGGGGGGAGGAGCTCCGGCTGTGGGCTCTTATCGCAACTGGGGCTGACGACAGCGGCTGGAGGGCCGAATGGGCGGACCATCCGCATGGGTTCGGTGGCTGTACTTCCCGGAGCCCTCCCTCGAGCGCCCGGCAGCCCCGAAAAGCCCTGAGGACCCTCCCCGCTCCCCCCTTCCCGCCCCACGCCCCCCACTCCCCGCTCCGCTGTCATCATCTCCCGCAGGCGGCCCGCTGGGCAGCGGCAAGCAGTGGATGAGCTGGATCCATCGGGACGACCTGGTGGATCTCATAATCCAGGTATGGCATTATGTGCGCCCGGCTGGGTGGGGGACGGGCAAGTGCACGGCAGGTTTCATCCCCAGCGGGGGGGCGAGTACAAAGGGGAGGAGGGGGCCGCGGGCACCGCCGGAAGTTACATCCCAGGAGGCGGGTGGGGCCACTCACATCCACACCCACATGGACATGGCTGGGCTTCCTCCGGCCTGACCGTGGCCTGTGGATCAGAGGACCTGCGGGCGCAATGGCCTCCACCCCCAAAGCCCCGCCTCCAGCTAGCCTCCCGCCGCCCCCTCCCCACCTCCCCCACCTGCCCTACTCCCTCCCCCCCCTTCAGGCGCTGTCCAACCCGGCATACTCGGGAGTGTTCAACGCCACCGCCCCCAAGCCCGTCCGCATGAGTGAGCTGTGCTCCGCCCTGGGTGAGCCGAGTGCGGCGAGTGGGGCGGGGCGGTGGTCTTGAGAATGACGAGGGGGTTCGAGGAAGACCCGTGGATGCCCGAAGAATGACGAGGGGGAGGGGGGGTGACTACGTCCTTGGGACCTGCATGTCAAGGCGCCCACCAGATTCCCAGAGGCACACCTCCCCCCCAACCACAGAACCCCTGCCCCCCCTCCCTCCTCCCCCTCCCCTCCTCGGCCCCCAGGCAACATCCTGGGCCGCCCCAGCTGGCTGCCGGTGCCCGACTTTGCGCTGATGACCCTGCTGGGCGAGGGCGCGAACGTGGTGCTGGAGGTGCGAGGGGAGGAGGGGGGGGGTAGAGGGGTCAGGGGCGGTGTGCTGAGTGGTGCGAGGAGCGGCAGGACTGGAGGGCACTGCAGCCCCCAGCTGCAGTTGCGGGTGTCGCGTCACCGCGACTAACGGATTGCCGCCACCCCTCTTCCAGCCCCGGTCTAGCAGTAGCCCCGACACCAACCAACTGACATCCCCCGCCCGCTCCCATAAATTCACCTCCAGCTTTTGTCGCCTCCCCCCCCCCTTGCCGTGGATTCGCGGATTCTCTTATCAAACCCCCCTTGTCGGCCGTTGATTCCGGATTCTCTTATAACCCCCCACACACACACTTCCCCCAGGGCCAGCGGGTGATGCCCACCCGCACCCAGGCGGCCGGCTACCGCTTCAAGTACGGCGACGTCGGGGACGCGCTGCGCAACCTGGTGCGCTAACCAACAAACTACCAACGGTGCCAGCACAGCCAACGGCTAACCGTCGTGCGTGGTGATCCGGCTGCGGGGTGGTCGCTGTGCCGCCTCCTCCTCCTCCGCAGCAGCAGCGTACATGCATGCATGCGTGCATGGCGGGCGAGGGGCTGGCAGTGGAGCAGGGGGCTCCAGCTAGCTGCTTGCGAGGGACGCTGTGCGCGCTGCTGCCGTGGTGCTGCTGATTGCGCGCTTCGCCTGCGACGCTCGCCGGATTGGTTTGCTGGCCTATCGGTGTGGTGGTATCCTCGTAGCGTTGGTGCGGGCGCTAGTGCGGGCGCTAGTGCGGGCCCTAACCAGTAGTTGGAGAGGAGAGGAGTGGCGCAGGAGGTGAGGCGGTGGGCAGGAGGGGGCTTGATGAGGTGCAGCAACGGGGCACGGCCGTGCTTGGGTACCCTAGGGCGTCCTCGGGGTTGGACTCGCCCGGTGCGGAACCCACTGGTCACGCCCTTGCCCCCCCCGCCCGCCCGCCCGCCCTGCTGCGTCGCTCTCCCCGCCCTCCCTGCCGCCTACCCCGGCTGCATCCTCCGCGCCGCCGTTGCGGCGGCGGCGGCGCTTTGCCCGCCTGCTGCCGTACTGGTGGAACTATCCGCCAGAGGTTGGCCGCGCGTTGAGGAGGAGGAGGAGGAGGCGTGAGGAGGAGGAGGAAGTGGGTGTGGAAGTGTGGATGCAGTGATGGAGAGGAGCGCGGTCGGTTGTGGACATGTGAAGGGGACGACCTCAAGGCGGGTGTGGCCGCGATTGACGAACCGGACCGTTTGGTAGCGTTTTGAACCCGAATTTCTCGAAGTGGGCGCTGCTCTGTGCAAAGCTGTCAACATTGTTACCACCGCTGCCAGTGTCGCGTCGGTTGTGTGGTTGTGGGCTGGTCGGCGCAGATAGAGGCGGGCGCCTGCGTCCATGAGATCGATCGCCATTGGGCTGCAGCGGCGGTCACTCGTCCGCACCGGGAAGGAGATGCATACGCAAATGCACATCGGCCCGAAAGCTGGCGCATGAGCGGGAGGGCCAGGTGTCTAAACAGGCACCTGGGCGGTTCGGGACGCAGCTGTGTTAGGGGCCAAGGTGGCGAGAGCCCGGAGGGGCGGGTAGCGCAGCAGCCCCACCCAGCTGCCGTTTCGAAAAGGAGAATCTACCTGGACGTCCTCTGAAGTGTGGCATTGCCGTTGCAGGAATGGTGGATTTGTAACGGCTCGGCAGCAACCTGCAGGCTGTCGTGTGGACCGGCGAAGCTGTAAGCTGCTGTCTATCACTCTACCTGTGTTTGCGCATTACTTGTCGCACACCGGGAGACAGCAGGGCAGCCGGATAGCACACTGAATTTAGCACCCAAGGGACGGAATGGAGCAATCCATTGGTGGTACGAGCTGTCTGGTTACAGAGCGACAGCACCTGCCGCAACCATTAGTTATCCCACTGGGCGGACTGCTGCCCCGCCGTCGCCCAGGTCACCCATTACGACACGTACCTCACCCCACCTCATCTCAGGTACGGGTTCCTAGTTGCGCACACGGCGCAACGACCGGTGCTAACACACGCAGCGGCCCCGCTCCCCAGCGACCTATCCGCCGCATACATGGACGTCCCTCCGCCCGCCTCCCGTGCTGCATCACACGTCACACCACAAGGTAAGGCCCACCCGTAACCCCCGGGACTAGCGCCCCCCGGGCGGAACACCTGTCCCCTTCGCAGGCTCAAAACTCTCGCAACGTCTCAAAAGTCACGACAGCCAACATAACGTCGTCGGCCCTACAGACAAAAATAAACAACAGGCAGTCGTCCCCGGCCTGGTTTGATGATACCAGAAACACGGCCCGGGGCAGGCAGGTTGCATGCCAAAGACTTGAAGTGAGGGTGCAGCCCACGGACGAAGCTTGTATGGGCGGCATCCAAACTGTTTATGTGCGGCTATGGTATGCTCAGTGGGCTTCTTGCCCCCGCTGTTGTAACGCACCATCGAGCGGTGAACGGTTACATCGTTTATGTTCGCCACCCCCAACAACCATTATTTAACTTGTACCGATATTGCGGTAGCTAATAAGCCCGAGTCCGGCCAACACTACGACCACAACCACCACCGGAAACAACGGCCGCAAACCTCCAGACCAATAACGGCGTGATGACGCACTCCCAGACGGTATGGTCGGGGCAGTAAGAGGCATGGCACGCGGCAACAGGATGTCGGCGGGGGTGGGTGGAGACTACACCTGTGCTCGTACACACCCGGCCTTTGTCGGCCGCCCATCGGTTATGCAACACTGCTAATCGAATGGCAGTTGCGCTGGTGAGTATCCCAAAGGAGGAAGGGTGGGCGAGGTGCGCTGTCGCTCGCTCAGTGGCAGTGGCGGAGGGGCGGGGGCTCTGGCTCAATCTCCGCCCAGCCGCGCGACACTTCCACGATGATGAATAAAAAGACCGCAGGCAGATCTGCACCCTCCGCCCATCTGCCAGTACGGCAGTACGACGGCGCGCCCAGTCGGCGGTGCTCCGGTCGTCTTTCACCGAGCTTAGGTATTCCCCTCCCCCCACAAGGAATGGTCGTAATACGACAAGTACGACGGCCGGCTGAAACGAGGGGCGTGGCCTCCGACCGCCAGATCCCGACAGCTGCTACGATTTACTTTGTCAAAGGACCCTGGTCCCGTCCGGGACGAGCAACAAGGTGACGTAACCGAAGTATAAGCCGCTCCAGGTGCTCCAGGCCATGCCAGGAGGGGGGCCGAAAGGACCAGACGGGAAGGGCAGGGCGAGCGGTGGCTCGAGCCCTTGTCAGCTGCCACCAGCAGATGTGCATGCGTGGATGGCCCCCAGCCTTGCCTGCCTTCCACACACACACACACACACTGCTACGATTCGCAGCCTTTGGGCTCGCAACCGCGCGCACATACCGGTATCATAGGTGTAACTATTCTGCACGGACCCGTACGTATGGTAGGTGTTGTATTATTCTTTTTTGCCAGGGCGAGGGGAGAATATAATATAAGCCCCCCAAATCGCCGCGAAGGACAAACCGGCGCACGAGCAATAGGTCAGGCCGCCTCCAGTTGCCCTGCCTGGCCTCCCGCTAGCCGCGGGATCGAACGGGAACAGCGTGTCGCACTTCGCGACCCACAGCGGCTTGCCCTTGTGAACCCTCCCCCCCCAAAGTGGGTCAAGGAATTGCCACAAATGTGCACCTGTATCAATATGGACTGTATCAACCTGGCACTGAACGAAGCTGTTGCCCGGAAGCCTAAGTCACGCGGCAACGGTGCACCCCGCTCGGTCGATGCCGTACCGCTCTGCAGTGTACGAGTCGCTCCAGCAGCATTGGCATTCCCTTCTATGTAAGTCCAAAGCGCCATTGTGTTGGAATTGCCAGACATGTACGATCCTAGCTGTACAGCGAAAGCCATTTCACGGGTGTCGCCAACAGCAAACTATTATGGATACGGCGAGAGCAAGGAACACAGTGAAGAAGCGCACTAGGGTGATGCTGATGATGGGACGGGTCGTGCTGTCGCAATCGTACGATGGTACGGCACACACCAGCGGCACGCAGGATTTTGTGCAGGTCCACGCCGCCCGCACGCGCGCCCGATCGCCCTGCTAGCGTGCAGCTCGGCTCGCGTAAGTAGTCTAGTCTCCTAGGGTTGGCCACCTGAGGCGGCTACAGCCGCACAATGGCTGCAGCCGTGCGCTCAATACGTTGCCACAGATGCTCACAATGTACAGCAGTACGGAGATCTCTCGTCATTCATCGCGTATTCCAGTTTTCACTCGCGGGCTCTCGACTCCTTCGGACCGCGCCCTCACAAACCGACAGTGACGTCACTCGCTTCTTCGCAAAACTCGCCTCTCGGTTTCGGAGCTCACCTCGCTCCCACACCAGCCCCCACCTGCGCCACGCATCACGCCGTCGCTCCGCTGCTCGCCCCCTCGCGCCGCCTCGCCGCCTCACACCCCGCTCAGCAGCGGCACCTTGGCGGCTGACATCCCGCCGTTGCTAGCCCGGCGAGGCACGTCCTTGATCTGAGCGCCCCTCATGCCCACCACACTGCGTCTCTTGCTGTCCGGCTCTGTCGATGTGGCCTTGGCGTGCGACCGCAGCACCTGCCGGGCGTGAGTCACCACGTCCATCTCGGCCGGCACGTGGCTCAGCAGCCCCGCCAGGCGGGTGGACTCCTTCTCCACAGCGGCTCGATAAGGGCGCAACACCAGCAGCGCGTACAGGACAAATAGCAGGATGGTGCAGACGAGCATGATGGTGTGGAGCAGCTTGACATTCTGATACCTGTGTGCGGGACCAACAGAGCCCGGAGGGAGGAGGGACTCGGCATGTCGACGGCGACGGGTGGCGGCTGTGATGGTGGTGTGGGCGGGTGGCGGGTGCGAGTGGTAGTGCTGGTGGTGGTGTCAGCAATGAGGATAAGGAGTTGCTGGCCTCAACCGCCCGCGCTAGCTGCTTGTCACTCCTGTCCCCTCTCCTCGCTTCCTCCCCTTCCCTCCCTTCCCTCTCCACGCTCTCACCTGCTGATCATGAAGTCCACGAACAGCTGCGCGCTGCTCTGCAGCCCCTCGTACAGGTCCTTCACACCCACCGCGTACACCGTGCTGTAGCGGGTGCCGTTGTACACGGCGTCCGCGTCGTCGTCCGCCACCAGCAGACCCATCTCCGACATGACCCGCCGCATCATGACGTCCAGCCCGTGGTGGGTCACCTGCCAGGTGGGGTTGAGAGGAAAACCAGTGCTTTAACAAAGGCAAAAAGGGAGTGCTAGTACAGAGAAGGGTTCAGACGAGCGGGGGCGGGCAGGCTAAAATTAGTTTTTATGTCCTGGGGAACACGGAGGTGTTAACGCAAGGGAGGAATGTGCATCGAAGCCCATTCGGAGATTTACAACATGTCATGTCTACCTCACCCCACAGGGTGAGGCTGCTAGACCGCCTGGCAGCGACTGTCAATCAGCATCTGGAGGTAGGGGGATATGGGTTTATTGGGCGGGTAGTGCCGACTGGCCCCGGACACGTCCGCGCAGCTGCCGTTCCCGCACAACCCCTTTCTCCTCCCCTCCCCGCCAGCCCGCACCTCGTAGTATTCGCTGTCGGTGTTGTAGCAGTTGCTCTGGTCCCAGCGGAAGCAGCGCTCCTCGCGGAAGAAGTTGCCCGCGAAGGAGGTGCTCTCGAAGGTGGAGGCGGGCACCGCGTGGTGGAAGACGGTGCCGGCCTGCGTGTACGACAAGGCATCGATAATCCTTAGATCCGTCCGCCGCCGGTGCTTGTAGGCGCTTACACAGGTGCGCTGGCTGCACTGCAAGATTCTGCAGCCAGCCGTCCGCGCCGGATCAAAGGCAGGACTGCACCCCGGTGGGTTGCGTCCCGTGGGGTTTCGGAGCAATAAAGATGCCCCCGACAGCAAGTGTTTGCGGGTTGTGGAGGCGCTCATCTGTTGAGTGGGTCGCACAGTGCGGTAGCGTTGCCAACGCAGCCTCTGCGCCCGCACCTGAGTCGCAGCAACCCCGCCGTACAGGAGGGTGTCGTACTCGTCCCGCAGGTTGTCCAGCTCCGTGTCCAGCACCTCCCGCCACTCGCTCCGGACCGAGGGCGTGTCACCCGCCACCAGAAGCAGGGACACCATCCTGCGCGACAGCCAGGTGGGGGGGGGGGGTGAGTGTGAGGAGGGAGAGGGTGGTGGTGGGCGTGGAGGTGTGTGTGTGGGGGGGGGGTTCGAGGGAAACCCGTGGATGTGTGTGTGGGGGGGGGGTGTATGAAAAACGTATTACGCAACGGGACAGGACAGTGTGGGGGGGGGAGGAGGGTGTGACTGATGAGGAGCCGGCCGAGAGGGTCGATGCGCTGCCGCGGAGGACGCTGCTTGAGTGCGAGTGCGTCACTCTGCAGGTCCTCGCACTGCACCGACACCCCCCTGACGCCACACCGGGCTACTCGCGGATCCTCTTCTAACCCCCCTGACGCCACACCGGGCTGCTCGCGGATCCTCTTCTAACCCCCCTGACGCCACACCGGGCTACTCGCGGATCCTCTTCTAACCCCCCTGACGCCACACCGGGCTGCTCGCGGATCCTCTTCTAACCCCCCTGACGCCACACCGGGCTACTCGCGGATCCTCTTCTAACCCCCCTGACGCCACACCGGGCTGCTCGCGGATCCTCTTCTAACCCCCCCGGGCTACTCGGCGCACACGTACCGCACGCGCGTGTATCGGTAGATGACGCGCGATGCCATGTTGAGGGAGGCCAGCGGGCCCTGCATGCCCTCCAGCCACAGGTAGCTCAGCGCGCCGATGACGGCCAGGGCGGCTTCCCACAAGACCAGCGGAATCTGCATGTACGGCAGGAAAGTACGACACGTACGATGACAGGCGTGGCCGTAGTCGCTTGGGTGTGTGCAGCTCACTGCCCCTAGTCCAAGTCTCCATCTATCTACGCTTCTAAGCAAACTTAACAACCCGGCGGCTGCAATCATGCAGCAGCTCCGTTGCCCCCAGTTAGCCACCCACCAGGAATCGGAACACGTGTTGGGGCCCTGCTGACAGCACCTTGCCGTTGACGATCAGCCGCCCAGTGCCCGCGCGGGCCACCGCCGTGCCTCTCTTGCCGCTGATGAGCATGCCGGTCCCCACCGAGCCGGCCCCCACGGAGCCGCTGCCGCTCATCATGTCCCCCACCAACGCCGCCCGCTCGGACACCTCCTTCTCCAGCAGCGGGACCGTCTCCGGACCAAGCAGCAAGTGCGCGTTGCCTGGGGGCGGCGGCGGCGGGGGCAGCTGGTGCTGCTCCGGCCAGCCGCCGTGGTGGTGGTGACCTTCGCCGCCGCCACCGCCACCACCGCCACCACCGCCGCCACCGCCGGGACCTTCTGCGGGCCCCCGAATGGGCGCGAAGTCGATGGAGGCGCGACCGGCCTTTTGGTAGCCAGTGCGCACGCCGCTGAAGTCGACCGAGGCGCGGGGGTTAGCTTGATGTCCGCCGCCGCCGTCGCCGCCTGCTGCAAGCTCCGCTCCCGCCCGGAGGGGTGCAAAGTCAATGGAGGCGCGGGCCCCTCTAGGGCGCCCTCCTCCTCCTCCGCCGTAGTCGATTGAGCGGCGAGCCGCCGCCGCGTTGCCGCCGCCGCCGCCGCCGCCGGCGGTGGAGGCGTCGCCGGGGGCGGCCTCGATCATGCCGCCACCGCCTCCGCCGTCGCCTCCGCCGTCGCCTCCGCCCCTGGAGGACCACGTGGTGGGGGTGAGGGCGGCATGAGGGACGTCAAGTGAGCGGAGGGGCGCAGGAGGCCACTTGGGGTGCGGTAGGTGGGTGCGGCAAGGAAGGAGTGTATTGCACCGCGGGGTGAAGGACCAGGGAGGGGCGTGCGCCGTGTGCAGTGTTGGTGCGACCCCTCCTCCAGCAGTTGAGCATGACCTACCCCTCAGCCGCTTCCTCGACTTCATCCTCGTCATCACTGTCCTGCAGGGGCCCAGACAGGCGCGGCAGCGGGGCAAGGAGACCAGTCACGACCGCAGCAGCAGCGGCAACAGGGTGCAGGTAGCAGCAGCTTCCCCCTCCCCGCCATGAGCCACCAACACGCTGTCACTGGACGCCCCTCCACGCACCCACAGGGTCCTCCCAAAATACAGCCGCCTTCCACTTCATTCCTCCCTGCCGTTCCTCCCCCATGTTGCTCCCCCATGTTGCTCCCCCATGTTCCTCTTCCCTCTAACCCCCATCCTGCGCGCGTACATACCTCCACCACCACCAGGGGCTTGTTGGCTAGGATCCTGAGGATGGGTCCGGGCAGGCCCAGCCCCACCAGCATGCCCCCCCGGCGACCCAGCTCCACTCGCCGTACCAACCACCATTCGTACGCAATGCAGGCCAACTGTATAACCACCGCCTCCACCAGAAATATTATCAGGAGGCCTGCCAGGGATGGAGGGTGGGAGGGCAGCGGGTCAGTCTCACGCCTGACTGCCGCATTCGACACACTTCCGCAGCGCCGTGCTGCACTCCCACCCAGCTCTTCAGGCTCTTGTCACACCGCCATGCGACTGTGGGATGAACCCAACAAGCCCATTGGTTGGTCCTGACCCAGATCGGATGATGTGACCTCGTGCCCCCTCCAAAGTGGCCCGCATGACGCGACGTGAACTCTAATGCCTTGCCGCTTGCACATATAAGCGCCTAGCTAGCCCCTCCTCCAGAAATCAGCCGCCCTGTCACCACCCTGCCCCAACCCCACGACCCTCCCCCGCTCACTCCGCTGCAGTGTGGCCACATCATCCCATGCCTGCTTGGCCAGGTAGTCCAGAGACACCGTGTAGGCCTCGAACAGCGACCAGGGGCCGTTCGCGAGCAGGAACTGGTAAGCGCGCATGCCGCTGCGGTGGCGGGGAGAGCGGCAGGAGTGGGGAGGGAAGGGGAGGGAGTCAGGTTTGAGGTGCGATGTGTCGAAGGCCAGGTGACTGGCATCTGCAGGGCTTGCAGAGTGGGGTGACCTGTCGAGCTGTCCCCCGTCCACGTGAGGGGGTTGCAAGGAAAATCCGTATACACGTGTACAAGAGGGGGTGGGGATGGAGGCCAAGGGGTCCGGGGCAAAGGGTCAGGGCAACTCCTGCGAGGCCTGACGGCTCATGTGCGCCCCTTCAGCCGCCTATGCACCCTGACAATGACCTCCCCCTTCCGGTAGCTGCTCCCGCGGCGGCGGCTTCCCCCCCCTCTTCCTCGAAACCCCCCGCCGCCCCTCGCGACACACCTGATGCGGCCACTCTCACGTTGTGCCCAGTACAGCAGCTCTCGGCCGGTGGAAATGAAGCGGTTGCCCAACTGCCACAGGCCGGCAGTTCGGTTGCTCCAACGAGGGACTTCGACGTCCAGGTACAGCTGCGGGTTTCGGGGTCACAAGTACCGGTATTGAGGGCCGCACAGGAGCAGCTGCGGAGCCGTGCAAGGATGCGTGCGGACCCAGGTTGTGGTGTGAGTAAGCCAGGAGTGCATGATCACCCCACACCGAGGATCACGGCAAAGGGAGTTGCCCACACAAGCTGAAGGCGGCCCTGACTGGCGGGGCCACTGGCGAGGCGTTTCGTCGGAAGACGTACCTGTACCTGTCTTCCTCCGCATGATGCCATCCCAAACACCTGGTGAGGCCCACATACCCAAAAGGAACCACCTGAACTTGTCCAGATCTGGCCCCTCTAATCGTGGCCGCCGCCCCCCCTGCTCGCCCCAGGCCACTGCGCCTCTACCTAATCCCTCCTCCGCCACCAGACTTCAGGCTCCCCGCCCCCTGGCCCCGCGGCCCCACCTTGTACGCGAGCACGGGATTCGTCCACATGTTCCACAGCGTGGGGTCCGCCAGCTGGTTAGGGGTCTGCAGCGCGGGCGGGGGGAGGACAGGCAGTTGTTGTAAAGAAGAACATGCGACCGACCCACGGGCCACAGACCATGTGACGCGATTGCCTCGATCTTAGGTTACCCAGTTTTTAAGGCGGCGCAAGACAATTGTTGCTGTAAAAAGATACACGCTACGCATCAAACCGACAGACAGCACGCTCCCCTATTGCCGTGTTTCCTATTCCCGTGCGTATCGCATCGCAACCCCCAAATATCCCCATCCTTCGATCTCAATGCGATATGGTCAAGCAACAATCTTCCCGCCAAAACCAAAACCAGATACGGTGCCGTACACACGGAGCTGCATAAAGCATCAACCCCCGCCTGATCTCTCTCTCGCTATCTATCACGTGTCCATCCGAAGCCTCAACAATGCCTTTATATTCCCAAGGTCTGTTGGTTGTTGCAGCGCCACACCAGCGGGTTCTCATCTCCCCAGCTCCGACTCTCTCCGACACGACTCGCGCAACCACTTAAGCCGCCGCTTATGCCGCCGCGCACGCCAACGGCGAAGCCTCACCCAGCCCTGCAAGCCTATATCTATTTCGCCCTTAAAATTGTCCCTGCGCGCCTCCGCTATGGCAGGACATCGTTTTGGCCGGCGCCTTGGCCCCCAGTTGCCGGCGGAAAACGTGGGTCGGAACGTTGCACCGCTTAATCCAAGAAGTGCTTCTAGATGACATACAGGAATAATAATCTGGAGGCGGCCCCGCAAAAGTCGGCAGCTTTCGGATAAATTTTCATCGTGCTCAGGCCTTCTCAGCTATCCCCCAGGTTATACTTTGGTCGTCTGTCCTTTCCAACCGTGTAGGACCCCACACGCGCACCCACCTGCCCCGTGCCCAGGTATATGCCCTGGTGGTATATCTCCAGGTCGTCCAGGGCGGAGCGCAGGTCCGTGACGGTGCTGCTGAGGGCGGGCTGGCACACGCTGACGGGGGCCACCCCGGGACGCGAGCAGAACTCCGCCACCACAGCCTTGAGGGTGGTCACCTGCACGGGGCGAGGCGGAAGGGGGCGGGTGATGGTGGTGCGCAGACAGTACCGGGTGAAGGGGTGGTGCGAGGGGTAGTTTCCCCGTTGGATGGATCGATGGCTGGCTGGATGGATGGATCAGAGCTGCAGCCGGAATGTGGCCCCTATGGTGGAAACTCCGCCAGATTCCCATTGTTCTTTCCCCTGCCCTCCTCCCCACCCACCTGGCATCTGTCTGCGGCCAGCGCCACCCGGTGAAGCTCGTGCACGTGGCCGTACTGGTTGTTGATCAGACCGATCAGCACCACGTAGCAGACCTGGGTGAGAGGCAGCAGGTAGGACGGACCGGGCTGTGTGTTGCAGTGACGGCGGGTGCCAGGAGGTCGGGGGGCTTTGTGGCTGTCACTTCGGAAGGCACGCCAAGTCCTAAATCCCACTACAGTATTCTCCCTGAAACCCTCACCACGTGGGTCAACAGCATGCCCAGCAGTAGGAGCAGCGTGTGCTTGAACAGGCGCACAAGGGGCAGCGCCAAGGAGGGGCCGGCCATAACCTGCGGCCACGTAGGCAGGAGGACGGGTGAGGTGGGCGACCGGTGGATAGGAGGACGGGTGAGGTGAGCGACCGGTGGATAGGAGGCGGTTATTGCACCCCTGGAGCAATGACACTGCACCCCTGGAGCAATGAAACTGCACCCTTGCTCCCCTCCCGGCCTGGCGCCGGCCTACCTTGGTTATGCGCTTGAGCAATCGGGCCCGACGTGCATCCGTGGCTATCTCCATGTCCACCACCGAAGTAAAGTCCGAAAAGGCCTGGCCGCCTCCCTGACTGCCTTCCTCGTCGTCATCGCCGACGCTGCTGGCACCATCACCACCAGCGCCACCGCCGGGGGCATCACCGCCCGGACCTGCACGGGCAAGTGGGGTGCAGGTGAAGGTGGAGGAGGACGAGGAGGAGGAGCGGGAGAATACAAAGAAACAACGGGTATACTTCTCAACAGGGGAGGCTGTACCAGCAGGTACAGTACTGGCAGGGAAGCCCCAAAGCATTTAGGCATGGTTTATGAATCCGACTCCGGCTGCCCAAGAAGCGCTCAACAGGAGGCACGCTGAGCTGAGGTTGGCCGTGTTTGACTGTCCCCAGGTGGATGTCAGCAGGCGCCCGCAAACACGCCGTGCTCACTGGTTTACCAGCCTAACGTCCCTTGTAACCTTTTGTTAACGTACTGTACATAACATACACGATGTACAAAACCCAGGTTGGAGTGGCTCAATCGCATCCAGGTCCCGATCCATGTCCATTTACTACTCACCAGGCATCGGCGCCATCCCCATCCCCGTTGACAACCTGCCCCCAGGGGCCCTGCTGCTGACAACCGAGTGACCGTCATCACTGCCCTCCTGCCGTCGGAACAACGTGGGGCTGTCGCACTGCCCGTTCCTCGCAGCTGCCTCCGCTGCTGCTGCCGCCAGGTCCACCCCCAGCACCTCTGCCGCCTCCAGAGGATCGTCAGGCAACTCCTCGGGAACAACATGCGCGCGGCGGCTGGCGCCGCCAACACCGCCTGCGCCCAGGCGGCTGCTGGCACGAAGGAGCATTGACTGTGTGTCGTCCACTGTGCCGCCACTGCCAGGCCGAGCGGCATCAGTGCCTCCATCCGGTCCCACGGCATCCCCTGGGGCTGGCAGCAGCACCTTGCGGGATGCCGCCCTGGAGGCCTGGCCGCTGCCGTGCTTCTCTCTGACGGCGGTCATTTGGCGTGACAGAGACCGCACCCACTGCACAACAAACTCTGACTGGGTGTGGGAGTGCTGTGATGACCGATCAGGGTGGAGGGGCGCAGGGGAAAAGGGGTGGGAGGGAGAGAAAGCTGAGGGGTTGCGTGTGAAGGAGGAGGGTATTGTGAGGTTGGCGGCGGGGCCGTGGGGGGGGATAAGGGTTTCTTGCTTGCACAGTGACGGACGCCGTGATGCCGCGTCAGCTAATATGGCAGTCAGGAATAGCTGGGAGGCGCTGCTGCGCTTCACCCCACATTGAGCGAGGCTGCTGCCGGCCTCACAAGCCAGCCCCGCAGCAGGATTCAGAGGCCATGTCTGACAAAGCAGGTGGTGGCAAATGGATGGAGGTGGTGGCCAGTGGCGGCAGTGGTACGGGGTACCAGGTGGTGCCAGGCAGGTTTGCTGGGCAGGGCCGGGTAAAGAGGTAAGGAAAGTGGATAGGGAACCATGTGCACATGCTCCTGACCTTCCGCGCCCACACCCCGCCACCTGCCTTGTACATCCTGGCGGCCTCTGCCTGGTCGTCCCCGCCGGCACCCTCCGCTGGATCCTTGGTGCCGTCTCCACTGCCATCGCGCATAGCCCGTGCGCGAGCGGCGCTGTTGGAGCCATCGCTGTCAGATTCGCTCTGGGAGCCGTGGCCACCCCCCGCAGCACCAGCGTCGTCCTCTCCAGCGCCTGATGCACCAAACCGGGCCCAAGCAGGAATGGTGGTGTCAATGGATCAATGGCAATTATGCTATCAGCAGAACTGCTGTAGCGTCCAAGCATTCTGAGGAAAAAGGTTGGGATAAGCAGCCATGCAATATTCCTGGTGCATGCGCTGAATCTGACATAAAGCCGACACCACATGGCGGCGATCTTTGACTCCCACCTTCCACTGGCTTGTCGGAGCCCCCATCCTCCGCAGAGGGTGCAGGGATAGGGGTGGCGCCATCACTGTCCGCCTTGGCCTCAGCCTTGGCGTCGCCTTTCCCATCCACCTCTACTGGAGCCTTGCCATCGGCACCTCCACCATCAGCACGGGCACCATCCGGTGGGCCTTCCATGATCAGCACGTGATGGTGGTCAACAGTCACGGTGCCCTCTGAGCGTGGAGGTCGGGCGAGCTTGAGCTGCTGGCTGCCATTGGGGCCCTGCTGGTGGTCATGCCCCTGCTGCTGGTGCAGCAGCTGCTGTTGCTGGTGGATGAGCGCCTCCAAACCCAGGGCCCGGTACACGTTGGCCCGTGCCCCGACATAGGCAGTGTCTGGGTGCAGTGTGGCGGTGATGCGGCCGCCAGAGCCGCCGCTGACACCCTGGAGGATAATGCGCATTGTGCCACAGTCAGGATGAGGCCCGATGAAGGCCTTTGCCTCCGAAACCACCATCGCGCTGGTGCCCTTGAGGGCACTCTTCTTCTTGCCGGTAGCCTGCGGCCCAGACGGAGGATTGAGAGGAAATAAACCCGTGGAGGGGGGGAGGGAACAGGGCGTGTGGTGAGGCCTGATGGGGTGATGGGAGAGTCACATGGAGCTCTGAATGGGGCGAAAGCCACGCACCTAAAACAGTGATGGTTCGGGATATGGACCTCACGGGTCGTAAAGTAACTCATTTGCGGGCTCTGTCGCATACACACACCCTCCACCTCCCGTGCCCCACTCTCGTACCCCACCGCCCCGCCCCCTTCCCCCACTGTCCACCCCACCATCAGATCCTCCCAGCTCATGCCCTTATTAATGTCCAGCAGCCTACATGAATAGGGGCAGGGGAGTCCCAGGGTGGATCAGGGATGGAGGGCGACACAGGGGGTGAGTAGTTTCAGCTGCCAGGCCGCACCATGGTGGGCTGTGATGATGAGTGGCACTACTCTCCCAACACCATGCCACCGCCGCCACCGCCAACACCATGTCCTTTGGGGACTCACCCAGCAGCGGGAGGGGGCTAGTGAGGTTTAGGATTTCCACTGCCCCTCGCAAACCATGCCCCAACTCACTTGCTGAGCGGCATGCGCTGCAGTGCTGAAGGTGGCAGGCCCACGATGAGCCCCGTGCTGACATCAGCCCGGCGGATGATCAGCTTGTCGTCGAACTCCACTACACCGGTCAGGAGGTCTCGGCGCCACCTGCCGAACGGCACGTGGAGGGTGTGGTACGGTGTGGCCATGAGGTGTGGTTGGTGTCGCAGGGTTGGTGTCGCAGGGTTGGTGTCGCAGGGTTGGTGTCGCAGGGTTGGTGTCGCAGGGTTGGTGTCGCAGGGTTGGTGTCGCAGGGTTGGTGTCGCAGGGTTGGTGTCGCAGGGTTGGTGTCGCAGGGTTGGTGTCGCAGGGTTGGTGTCGCAGGGTTGGTGTCGCAGGGTTGGTGTCGCAGGGTTGGTGTCGCAGGGTTGGTGTCGCAGGGTCATCAGGGTGGTAAGACAGGCAAACCACAGCAGCAGTTAAGGTGGATTCGGGTGGATTGAGGTGTGCAAGAATGCCGTATTTAGACGCCCTTGCCCTGAACACCCCTCCCGCGCAGACGACCCCTCCCCAGGCACTCAAACCCCTCTAGCGACGCTGCCATCCATTCGTACAGCTGAAGAAACCCGATCAACAGCCAGATGATCCCAACCGCCAGTGAGCTACTACTTACAAGGTAATGTGCGCTAATGATCTGCCAGCAGCACCCTCTGCCTCGATTTCTGCCTCCGCGGCTGCGGTTGCGGCATCTGCACTGACACCCCCAGCCAACATGTCCTGCTGGGCTGCCTTGCCGTACAACGCCCACAATCCCCCTCCGTTCAGCAAGTCTGCCACGTCCACAACCTCGGACTGCAGGCAGGCGCTGCGGCCCAAAGGTCGGCGCGGCCCCGCCTTGGGGTCGATGTTTGGCAGGCTGTCCTCGGTTTCAGGGCTGTGCACCTTGACCCGCCAGCTGGTCCCCGGCATCTCCGCCTCCCTGTCCAGCAGACTCAGCAGCAGCAGCTCCAGCTGGTGGGCGCCGGCCTTGGTGCGCCACTCCGCAAACACGTCGATGCAGTCTGCAAGGTTGGAGCCCACGGCAGCCGAGGCCATGAAGCCAAAGAGGGTTGAGTTGGGCTGGTCCACCGACAGGATCTTTCCTTCCATGGTGCAGAGCACTGACATCCGCTTGTCCGAGTACATGGCCGCAGAAGAGTAGGTATCCACTTTGGCCACCTGGAGGAAGGGGGGGTGTCGTGGGGAAGGGCGGGATGGGGAGCGAGAGGAGGTAGTTGTAGTGGGAAAGGGGTGTGGGTTCGACAAGCTCAGGTGGACGTGGGGATAGCCGATGAGGCGAGGCACGGGTGAGTTGCGGGGCAAGAGCTAGACACCAACAGCACACTTGTTTGGGCTCAATGAGGGGCGGGAGTAGCACGGTAGGCGGAGCCCCATTGGTTGGTACAGCCATACATACACGGCTGATTCCCAACTCGACCGTCTGGCAACCTTGCACATGAAAGCCTGCTTTCTGAGCTAGCCGTCCAGCCGGCTGCTGGGCTTCACACATTAAATGCTCAGACAGGTGACAAATGTCCTTATGTGGCACGTACCTGCATTATATGCTTAGTGTGACCACTGGCGGTAGCAACGTCATCCTCCCTGGAGGTGACCTTGAGCCGAACCGCCACATTGGCGCCGTTGCTGTTAACCAGGTTGACCAGCCGCCCGGCGCGGCAGCTGGTAGGAGGGATGGTGGTGGGTGTATCCTGTCAGGGGGTGGAGATGTGCAAGGGTGTTTGTTGTGTCGTTGGTTAGTGTTCGAGAGAAACTACAGCAGCTTGACGATGAAGTACTCCCAACATCATAATACATTTATGTGGCTTATTACATTTACGTGGTTTGCCTTGTGGAAAACACGAAACTTTACAGCCTGATGTTGGGGTAAATACATATATTAACACTGTATGCAAATATACTTACGAGGCGTTGGTAGCTTTTATGCACTCCAACGCCTTCTTTACCCATCGCTGATCCGCCCATCACACCATGACCACGGTTGGACGAACCCATGGCTCCCGTGTTGAGACCCAGACACCGCCCACCATCCAGGACACCCACTCTACCCCGCCGGATGCTCCGCTACCCGCCCGCCCGCGGGCGGGCGGGTACGTCCTACACACCCGTCCCATTGCTCCTACACTACCCACCCGCAGGTGCTTGGCGTGCATGGTGGCGAAGGGCTCTGGCAGCACCATCTCCAGCTTCATGCGAAGAAAGTTGCGCAGCGGGTAGCCCAGCATGGCAGCCACGTCCCACGTGGCGAACACCAGCGAGCCGCGCGTGTCGCAAACCATCACCCCGTCCGTGCAGCCGTCAGTGCGGTGCATGTTGAGGACGAGGATGCGCTGCGAGTCGGTGCCCCCCGGGGTGACTGTCACCTTGATGGGCAGGGGGGCCAGGTACCTGCGTAGGTGGGAGAGTACAGGGGGGAGCGGGAGCGAGGGCGAGCGAGTTGCGGCTGGAGGATGGGAGGGGCTCATTCAGACTGCGGTGGGAGGGGCCGTGTCTAGGGGCCGGGTGGCAGACGAGGGGGGCAGCAGGGAGCACACAGCCACGGCATTTGCAGCGCCAACAGCAATCAATTGCGTAATCCCACTGGCCAGCCAATCAACCAGGTATCCAAGCGATGCCGGGAGGTCGTACGCTCGCGCAGCGCCCCGCCACCCACCGGTGCGCCATCTCCAGGGTGAGGCTGATCTCTCCCGACAGAAGCTTGTCGTACGACACTGTCTTGCAGGTCTCCAGCAGCTCGTCCACGGCGCCCATATCAGTTGCCAGAGTACGGAAGTTGCGGCCCACCTGGCGCACAGCAACACACATGGTGGTGGTAAGCATCGCGCCAAGGTAGGCCCGCAGCGCCACGGGTGGGCCACATGATGGGCGGCTGTGGGGCCACATGATGAGCGGCTGTGTGCGTTGCCTGGCCCTACCTATGAGGACGTCATGGCATGGATGGCAGCCCTCCCAAAGATGCCTGCACCACGCCGCCTTGCCCCGCCCCCGCCCCGCCCACCATGTCCTCCCCCAGCATGCCCGTGAGGCTTGCGAACTGCGGGTCGGTGCACAGGATGATGCCGTTGGGGGCCAGCCAGGCGCGAACGTTGCGTGGATCCATCGGCGCGGGTTTCAGGAGCCCCAGGAAGACGGCATCACTGTGGGCGGGGGGCCACCAAGGGTGTGTGGGGGGGGGTGGGCGGGGTCAGGGTCGGCCAGCGCCAGGCCCTTGCTAATCCGAGGCTGGGCGGCGTCATATATATATTTTATTTGTGACCCGCGGTATTACTCACGTGCCCATTCCCGACAGCTTGGTCACGCAGAGTTGGAGCGGGAAGACGTAGCGGTCCTGAGGGATCAGACAGGACGGCGGGTGAGGAAGGGTCGGGACAGGGGGCCAAGGGTGGAGCGGAAGGCCCCGGAATGACGGAAGCCACCCCAAGCAAGCCATGTTGCAAATTAGGAGGGAGCTGCCGGATCTGATCTCTGATACGGGTCCAGCACTCAGTCACGGTTCCCAAACCCTCCCCCCCTACACACCTTGTGCAGCGCCACCACGTCACGAACGGTGTCCAGGATGTGCGGCTCACCGCCCTGTGGTGCGGTGGGTGGTGGCAGGGAACCCGCGGTCGATCAGTGGGGAAAGGAATGGAAGGGGATGTGTGCGTCGTGCATCAGAACCCGGGCAAGCTGCACTACGGCTGCCTGCCAATGCACAGAGGGCAACATACAAATACATCCATCGAACACGGGAAACAACAAGCAGCAGTTCACCCCAATCCTGCCAAGCTGCCAGGCTGCCGGCTGAGGCCCCCGCACCTCGCCACCGCCCTTCTAGACCCAAAACCGCCTCACCACTCGCTCCACCACCCGCCCCACCACCAGTCCCACCACCCGCCCCACCACCCGCCTGTGAGTATCGGGTCAGGTAGCTGGCGTGGCGGCCGGAGAAGGGCTGCGGCATGATCATGCTGACGTTACTGCCCTGCGCAGCCCCAGATGTAGCGGGTGAACGAAGAGGAGCGGCAAGAGAAAGGAGGCAAGAGGGGATCAAGATGTACTGCAAAGGTCTCAAAACTGGTCAAGAGCTACAATACCCCCCTTTACCGCCACGAGCTGACCGACAGGCGGATATGCTACTGCCGCAGCTCCTCTATCTGCGGACCGACGCAGTGCGTTCAGTACTGCGCCGCTGCTGCTGCCAGCCCCTAGTAGGTGCCGGCACCGCAGCAGCTGCTGTGGCCACCGCCGCCACTGCCCAAGTGCCCAGCAGGCTGCTACACTGTCTATATATGCTGCTCCTCCCTGCTCCCCGCCCATTCATTCGAGCACACTTACCTCCAGCTCCGCCCGGCTGTAGCCCAGCAGCTCCGTCACACACTGCGGGAGGAAGAAGCACGGCGGCGCGTTGAAGGGAGGCGGAAGGAGGGAGTCATGTGATGGGCGCCGCCACCTCACCCCTTGCGCCAGCCCGAATACCCCACATTAAAAATCGTACACTGGACGTACGCACGGCCAACAGGCACCGCCGCTCCTTTGCCCGCCTACACCCTCTTCCATCCTCCCTTCCCAGCTCCCACCCATAGCCCGAGCGGGCCTCCTCTCCCTCACCGAGTTGACCATGAGGAGTTTCCCCTCCGCGTTGATGACGATGCACGCATCCTCATGCAAGTCCATGGAGGTCAGGAACTCCGGCTTTCCGACGCCTTGGATCTGCACGGGTGGGACAATATCCCGGAAATAAAAGAGGATGGAAGGAAGGAAGGAAGGAAGGAAGGAAGGGAGGCACCTACGCTTCGGCACACGCCGTGGCTATGGCGGTGACCGGGTACTAGCAGCGCGGTTGTAGGAATGGAGCAGGGCAGGGTCCTCTGGGGCTGAACTAACCATTATGGGTGTGGCGCAGGGTGGCGGCATCCTTGTTCCCCTCCCACCTTGGCTCCGAAACCAATTACCCCAACCCCGTGTTAGGGCCCTGGAATCACATCACCACCCAGCACCCTCTACCAGCCCGCCCCACCTTGAGGTCCAGCGACAGCAGGCCGTCGCCGCCTCCGTTGCGGGCCGCCTCGGTGTAGGCGCGGGTGGCTGCTATGGGGTCGTTCCTCACGTCCTCCAGGAACTTGCCGTAGCAGCGCAGCAGCTTGCCGTTGTTGGGGTAGCGCTCCAGGACCCTGGGGAGGGCGGGCGTGGCGCAGGCAGGGATAGGGGGGCCGTTGTGATGTTGCGTGGGAGAGTGCGGAGCGTACAGCAGTGCTGCGGATCGATGCGAGGAGGCGTCTCCCAGCCGGCAGCCGTCTTCCGCCCCCCTTCCCATCCTCACCTCTTGTACACCTGGTGTGCCGCCTCCGTCGCCGCGTCCATCTCCCGCAGCGTTGCCTCCACCGCTGCTGTGCGCACCGACGAGCGCAGCATCAGCTGCCAGAAGTCGCGTTGGGCGCCCAGGGCGGCCTTGTGCACCCGGATGACGGCCCTGAGGCGAGTAGGTCGGACAAGGGAAGCTTATGATGGGATGGCGGGGAAATGGGGGTTGAGGAAAGCTGGGGGGAGGCGCTTGTGGTAGTGGGTTCATCGAGACGGCAGCCCCGTACCAAACGCGCACTTCCGACCCACTCTCTGGCCATGACCCCACCTGTAGTTCCTCTTGAATTCGACGTAGCTCTGCAGGTCCAGCTGCCCCTCCTGGCCGTCCTTGAGCCGCTTGCTGTTCTCGACGGTGTAGAAGATTTGGTAGCGCTGCACCAGACTGCGGGGGAAAACGGATGACGAGTAGACCCGGGGCAGGTCCGAGCGAACGAGCGCAATAAGCATTTCTCCAGCTCACGTCGGCATGGGTACTCTTCCCCCTTTCCCACAGAATCTAAGCCCCACGCCATAGGGCCATCCTCACCCCCACCCCCTGCCCTCTCCCCCTGCCCTGCCCTCACCTGGGCCCTCCCTTGAGCGCCAGCTGCAGCTGCGTCCTCGCTGCGGGGCCGTCCCGCTTGACCTCCATCTGGAAGTTGGCGTACAGGATGAGCAGGCCCACGTCGCCAGGGAACTCGGCCATGCCGCACTGCGAGGCGGGGAGGAGCCGCAGTGGACCCGGGGGAAGTGAGAGGCGGGCGACACGAGCGAAAACACGGGTGGGGGAAGGGCATGGGGAGGACGCGGACGGCAGGTACGCCGACGGGGCAGGTACGCCGGCGACTGGTCGGTGGGGTGGGTGCTGGGAGGTTTAGGAACGAAGGCCGTAGGCGGTGAGGCTGGTGGGAGGTGCCGCTTAAAGGGGGCGTATCGGTTACGACAGGCCCCGGCACACCGCACCTTGATGATGGTTTCCCCGAGGTGTGCCGCCTCCTCCAGCACAATATCGTCAATGTCGAAGCGGCGCATTGCGCGGGACAGCACCTCCACGTCAGCTGCGAGGGCGGCAGGCGGGGGGGGCCGCCGTCAGGTCGGTACGTAGGTGGGGGGCCCGTGGTGGTGCTGCCATGGCGCGGGACAGCACGTTCACGTCGGCTGTGGTTTAACCATCTTCAGGGTCTTAGGCGGCAGGTGGGGGGCGGGATTCACGACAGTATGTGACGCTGTGGCGGGCCGGGTAGAAGGGTGAGCGAGCAGATCCTGCGGCCGTGGGGGGCCGTGACTTCGGGGTTTTGCAGTACAGAAGAAAATTTTGGGTTTGGCGGCAAGGGTGTCCGGTGCGGTATCACTTGGTCAAACCCTCCCCAGGCCCTGCCCCTCCGCTCCAAACCCTCTCATCCGCAAAGCAAGCCCCGCCGACAAACACGCCTTCCTACGATGCCCTCCAAGCTGCCACACCTACCGGGAGACGAGAAGCGATGCACCTTGAGCTGCTTGGCGGTCGCCGCATCCAGGTTGCGGAACCGGGGGGCGGGGCGCATGCGGAAGCGCGACCACATGGCGGTGACGGCGGCGCCGAACAGCAGGGCGGGGAAGATGCCGTACAACACGATCTGCGGGTCACCGAGGCGGGCGCTCGGCATAAGTCGCAGGACGGTGCGGCTTGAGGGCCGTCAGAACGGCGCCCTGCAGTTGGGGCCCTCCAAAACACACCCCCTCTCCTCCGCGAGGCTGAGTAAAACCCTAACCCTAAACCCTAAACCCTAAACCCTAAACCCTAAACCCTAAACCCTAAACCCCTTCCGGCCCGGCGCACCATGACGCATTCAGCCGCGTTCTTGTCGTTGTTCAGGTCCATGGCCAGATGGACGGCGCTGCGAGGTGGAAACGCCGGTCCGGGGGGGGGTTCGGGTCGGAGTGGAGGTCATGGTCCCCGGAGGTGTGTAAAGGTGCCGGAGGGAGGTGATCTGACGTTGCACCCACAAGGGGCGGGCACGAGGCAGGTCATGGCAGACCAGCATGTTGCAGGGCCGCGTGGTTGATATAACCTCATCCCCTGCCTCCGTCGTCCGCACGCTTCCCCAGCCCCGGCCCCCTTGGTTTCCCGACCACGCCCCGGCCAAAACCCTAAAACGCGCCGGCTCACCACATGTACGTCACTGCCACCCATGTGCCCACCCAGGCATCGTTGATGTACAGCCGCAAGAAGGGCAGCTGCGTGGGCATGAGGTGGGGGATGACAGGGGCCGGAGGGTGATGAGCGGAGGACGAGGAGAGGGCTGAAACCTCACACTGGGAGGCCCCACGCGATTCAGCCGTCGAGCTGTGGTTGACAGCAGACCTGGCTGGTCGCAAGCCGGGAGCAATGGCGACGCCACTCGCCCACGCCTGAGCTCGCTCCCCCACTCTCCTCCTGTCCTGCCCCGCCCCCCCTCGACATCCTCCTCCTGAAGCCGTCCCCCCTGGACTCACCGCCTTGAAGTTGTACCAGGTGATGAGCACGGCAAGCAGCAGCATCACCACCGCCTGCGCCTTGCCCGCCGAGACCATCGTATCAGCAGCGATGACGAACGCGGCCTGCACGGAAGGGTAGTTACAGGGGCCACGGCGTTGGTTAGCTTGCTTCTTCACCATGTCCAGGCAGGCTAAGTAAGGCCCAGCTGGAGAGGTAACAGGTTGGGCTGGGTGGTTCGGTTGTTGCCCGCACCTATTGCAGCCCATGAGCAAGCCTCCCACACGGCGTCATCCGAACCCTCATCTACTGGCGTCCACGGCTCCCCTCTCCTCGCTCACAGCATTTCCAGGCGTCCCAGGCTACCCGCGCGTACACCTACCTTCAGCACCAGCACCCGCAGCCGCGCGACCGCGGCCGGGGAGGCCATGATACCGCGGGCCACCGGATTGAGGTCGCAACCCGCAACCAGCTGTGGCAACATGCGGGAGGGAGGAATCGAACAGGGGACCGCAGATATGAGGGCGAGGTCCATGGGGCATCTTGGCGGCTGGCGGCATGTTTGCTCCGGCGCGGGCTCCCCGGACAGCCCATGACGTGCCCCTCTGCCTTCCCCCCCCCACAACCACGGGTTAACTCTCATACCCCACAACCACCGTGACCGCCAAAGAAGCAGCCGACGCCTCCGGCCCACCAGCGCCGCCCGATCGGTCCGCTGCCCAACCCCTCACTCATAACACGGAGACTCCTCCTTCCCCCCCTCTGCTAACCCCGCCTCCTCCCCACCATGAGCGCTGTGGCCACGAAGAACACCACCCCCGTGACCGCCGCCACCACCAGCAGAATGATGTGCTCCCCAGACAGGCACTCTGAGAGGGCGAGGAGAAGGGACGGAAAGCAGCAGCAGAGGAGGGGATGATGACGACAACCAGCAGGAGGACGGGGAAGACGAGAGTAAACTCAGCAGTGGGAAGCCATACACGCCTGTTTTCGCCGCCGCTCCCTCCCAGCCCCCCTCCCCTCGCCTCCCTCCTCCCAGAAAACTGCACTCACGGACTTCCGGCCAGACGTTGTGGGGGTGTCCCGGCGCCCCGAATTGGCAGTTGAACAGGAAGAGGATGTAGTCGAATATGGCCACGTACAGGATGTTAAACATCGCATCAGTGAACTTCTGGAGCAGTCGAGCAAATCGGTGCAACCACTTGGAGTGGTCCTGCGGAGGGCGGGGATGGCAGCGCGCAAGGCGCCGTGGGGAGGTGTCGGCAGCCAGAACCCGACCCCGGATGGTGCATCGCTAATGCTGGCCAGGAGCTGGAAGGCGCACGGCTGTGGGCACTGTGAGTCCGGCCCGCATTTATCATGATGCAATCCTATATGACACCTGGTCGCCCCTTGTGGCGTCTGTCGTACTCCACTCCTCCTCTTCGGTTTCACCCCCACCTGCTTCCGCATGGCGAAGGTGAGCGCCCCGATGGCCCCCACCACCGTGAAGATGACCGCCACCAGCACGTAGAAGATATGGATGTACGTGCGGTAGCCCTAAGGGGGGGGAGGGGGGAAATGGAAGGGGCAGGAAGGGGAGGAGGGGGAGGAGGGGGCGCAGGTCAGGAGGGCAGGGGATGGAGGGAAAGATCTCTGGCGGGTTGGTGAAAGGATTGGTGGGGCGCGGACACAGGAATGCCATAATATTTTAATATTTCGAACGTATATTGATAGAATGGATAGAGATACATATTGCTGGTGACCTTCTTACAGTATGTAGGAGCACTATTTTTACGGTACCGGTATGTAGTTGCAATGTCTTCTGCAGTAGCGTTTTTTACGGTATGTAGTAGCACTGTTCACCAAAATGAATTCCGTCATGAATGTGCATTAATTCAATCCAACACTAATCATACGTTTGGCATGCAACGTAGACGAGAGGTCGGGCACGGTCGGGCGACTGTAGTGAGTGGGCGCACGCCAGGCGCGGAGTCAATTGCTCGGGGTCAGCACGTACGGCTACAGATACGAGGGCGGGTGGGCCTTGGGGGCGACGTTCGGCATCCCGACGCCGTGCGCCAGTGCGAGACTTGGCTACTAGCACTAGAAGAGGCCGCCAGGTGCTTGCTGACACTTGTACTGTGGCTCCTCCTGCTACTCCTCCGGCTCCTGCTTCTGTTTCCCAACATGCTGCTGGCACGGCCTCCCATAAGGGCCGCGCAAACGAGTCAGGAGCCTCGAGCCTTCGCGTCTGCCACTAGTTACCGCAGCAGGTATCGGACAGTGCAGCCTGTCAGCCTGCCAGCCACGCAGCAAGCGGCACTCACCCAGATGTGCGACACCGGCGTGACCGGCTGCGCCCAGCGCAGCACCTTCCACACGGGGTTGCTGGTGTCCAGCGGCCAGTGGTTGGGGTTGAAGACCACCAGGAAGGGCACCAGCCCCTCCAGCACGATCTTGATGATGGCCCATATCCAGCTATCCGAGGTCTTGCTCCGGGACAGCGTGTACCTGGGGCAGGGGCACGGGGTAGGGAGCCGGTGAATGGCAGGGAAGGGCCCGGCCGACGTGGGAGGTCAGGTGTAGTTGGCGCGAGGGGGGGGGGCGGGGTCTGAGCGGCGGTTTGGAGACGCAACGAGGGGGCTGGGAGCAGCTGCGGCAGCGGGGTAAATCGGGGTCGTGGAGAGGCAGCATCTGTAGGAGGAACAGTACTAGCCGGCAATGTTTATCAGGCCGGTGACGCAAACAGCGGAGCTGCTCACATGCTGCTGAAGATGGCTTCCTGCAGAGTCTTGTTCTGTTCCATCAGGTCCTCCTCCTCATCCCTGGCGCCGACAGCATGCCTGCGAGGAAGCCGAGTGCGTGTATCTAAGACAGGATTCCTAAAACCTTCAGAGCACCCAGCCCGGGGGCGCTACATCTTCCAAATCGATAGTACAGATCGACATGCATTCAGCACGTATTGTATGCGGCAAACATGAGATTGCCTTCCGTGTGGGATGGCGCGCGGGTGCACTATGAATGGCATCTGCACGGAAGGCCGGCCACCGCCGAACTGTAATCGAAGCGAAATAACACCACAGAAACAGCGGTGGTAATATCCAAGTGGTGATAATCTCAATGAAACCCACTGCTCAGGTGCTCCCTCGTTTAGGTTAGAGGCCGGGAACATGCGAGAGCCTACCGTTTGCGCAGCCGCTCTGTCGCCTCGGCAGCGGATGAAGTTTCCGAGAACCCGGAACGCATGGAACCTGCATCTGATGCAGCCATCCTTGCGGCTGCTCTATAGACGGCTGCAGGCCCTGGGCCGGTGTAAAAAGCCTGGCGCTACTATCCCACCTCCCAGCCTTAATTGCTGCCCTACCGCGACCCAGCTCATATGTAAATATTGTATAGATATGAATGGCTGGTTGCCTCCTTTCCTAGTACGTGGTACCCGAATGTCACCAACGGCCAGGTCACCGGGTGTTAGTGTTGGCAAAATGCTTGGCGTTATGTTAGGCGTCAGCTCTCCAAGCCTAGAAGAGTATACAATTAATGCTTGCTGGGTAAGTTACGACTCAGCGGTCCAGGTGAAGGGGGCGCCGTGGCCCGAACCGTACGGACGTTGGGCTGCGGTCGCTCCTTAAAAGCTGCAGCCATGTTCGCGAGAACGCAGAGAACACGTTTATAATGTAAAAATATGTCCTTGGCTCAACCGGAAACCTGCCAATGATCGACTTTTCAGTCTGACTGGATACCGCCGTACGCCGGGAAGCGCCGCATGCGCTTGTAACAGCTCGTACCAGTCAAATGGGGACTTATCTACTGCACATTTTGATGCAATAAAACCGCATCAAAGTCACCAAAGCTTCGCTGGATATCAGTGGAAGGCCTGCGAATGAGGGTGGGAACAACTGTTCGTGCAACGCTGGCCCCACGAGATCGGTTCCATGAGATCGGTTCCGTGTAATGAATGGTACAGACAACTTTTATATAGATATGACCATATATGCACAGCAGGGTCACCCGTCCCGCCGCTCCCGCCGCCTGTAAACCTCTGATTCCGACGCTTACGAACCCAACTTACCCTACCCCTGTGTACCGGACAGTACGAGTTTCTCCGATTTTAGGTAATTCTCAAGGCTTTCCAATATTTAGCTGCGGCAGGATGATGCTTCGCTGGCCGTCGTGTGACATGATGTGAAACAGGTACGACCAGATGAACCTCGATGAACCAAACCACCAGTTTCTCAAGGGTGCCGAGCGAGGTACCTTGCGACGAAGGGCAGCAACGTGTAGGAGCTCCTGAAGCCTCAATGAGCATTGATCCCATATTATCGACCTTGCTTACGACATGCCATCCTGCGGATTAGCTGCCTGTCACTGGGCTGCCGGAAACACGCGGCGCGGACATGACGAGCTCGCGACGGCAGTCCCAGCATCTCCTGCCCGCAGCGCAGCGATCTGCCAGGTCGGTCGAGGGCAATGCTCGGCCCTGTGCCATGCGCATGGCTCCTAATCGCTGGACAGGGGCAGACGTAGTCCTCTCCCCTTCCCTCGCGCTCCCCTCTTCTTACAAATATATTCTACGTGGAACTGGCGAAACGTCGTAAGCAAGGCAGATAGCATGGTCACAAGCACAGGGTGGCTTCCCGATTGCCCTGCGTTGTAAAGCAACCCCTGCAAGGGCTGAGAAGAACATAGGGATACAAATTTTAAAGTGTACTGCGTAAGGGGGAGGGCTAGGCCCGGAGGGGTGTATGTTTTTTATGTTATGCCATGGCAGGGCGCACATCCGTGGAGTTGCTACAGGCGTCCTTGGACTGTGCAATGAGCTGGGAGCCGCAGGCAGTCGGTGTGCCCCAGTGCTGACAAGGTATGGTAGCCTGGGCACCGCAGGAAGGTTGGATTTCAAATCATCATTTTGCTACGTACAAGACAGACGGCTTCTACCGAGGCTGAGGTGAACGCAGGCGCAGATGTGCAGGCATGGAGCGGAGTAGGGGTATGATACCGGTCCGCTTCTGTCAGCTGTGGCAGGTGTGTTATTGACACTTGACAGTTTCGCGGTTCCCTGTAGTCGATGTACTTCGGAGCCGTAAGAAAAACAAGCAGCATATGGGCGTTGTGCGTGCACGTGGCAGCGTCCTGCAGCAGTAGCCCACGGGCCCCTATTGGCCGGCGGGCCGGCCATCCTGGCGCCCTCTGGCGGCATCTGGCGCGTTCACGGATACTCTGTTTTCTACACTCCAATTAGGGCATACAGCACCTGACAGCACAGAGATTTGCTTGGGGCTCGGATAGCTATACTCGGTACCCGTCACCGGCTGCTCGTGCACGTAAACCTGCTTTCGAACACTTGTAGTATCTGTGCTGGCTTCGGCGACCGTGCAACCCAAGCATGCCAAGCAGGCTCTACCCTGGTCAGTTCTGTAGCGTTCTGTCCCGCTGTGTAAGGGGGGTGTATACGCAGACGTGCCCTGACACCCGGAGCGCAAGGGGTGTGCAGCAGGGCCCAGGGCCATGGCAGCGGCCCCTAGGCAGGAAGCGGCACCCGCCCAGGGCGGGATCAGCTCGCATGGTTCGTCAGGATGACGGCATCACTGCCGAGAGTGGCGCCCAAATCCTACCCCTCCCGCCTCCGCCTTCGTCTTATCCACAAAACAAGAAACGGAATTCTAGTCCAACCCAGCAACGTTACTGAACGCGCGGCCCTGCGCGACTGGAAACACAAGATTTGCCGTCGGTGCCATTCCTGTCAGTTCCTGTGGTGCCCCTGGACAATCCTGGACAATCCACAAAATGTATCGCGCAGTGGTAACCCTCCTTGATGCATGATTAGGTATCCGCCACCTGCACCTCACGCTTCAGGGCCTCGCAACGGATTGGCGGGATTGTCTCCCGGACCCCGCTGCACGACATACGGGTCGCCGTACACGGAATATTACCGCCAATTCGACGCACAACGAAGATATATTCGGCTAGACAATAATGCGGGACTTCGTTCGCTCGCATCACAGAGTTACATGATGCAACGCCAACTTCAGAGATTAGGAAGTAACAGGTCCGCAGGCGCGGACCTGCTTTGTCCACGACAGTATTTTAAAGCTCGCACAGCGCAATGTTTGGTACGAATTCAATATCCTCACCTCACTATCGCAACGCAAAGAGCGCGACTCCAGGCATCATCGTCGAACACAGAGCTTCTGCAGACCCAATCTATGTCATTATGGACTGGCTCTGACGAATTCACTTGTCACAATGACCGCATTGATGCAGCGCCGCTGCCACTGCCCTCGATTACGGAGCCAGTCCGGGTGGTCATCGTTCGGCACGGCCAGAGCACCTGGAATGCCGAGGGCCGCATCCAGGGCAGCACAGATCTCTCAGTTCTGTCAGATAAGGGCGTAAAGCAGGCGGAGAAGACACGCGACATGGTGGGGCGGGGACCGGGCCACTGAGCGACGGGCAGGGAAACCACAAAGGGTAGCCACTTGTTCGCTTGGTCGTGACCCATTACAGCCTGGGTCAATCGGTGGCGGGTTTGCGCATTAACGAAGACGGGAAAGCAACGAGGAGGCATTTGTTCTTGCTACAGCCATCCCCCCAGTCACGTCGTGCTGCGCCTGATCCCCAAAGGTGGCGCGAGACAATAGGGGTTGCGAGGAAACCCGGACAACAGGGATGGAGCGCAGGCCCCTAGAGCCGTGGCAGTGGCCCCGGGCCGAAAGGGCAAGGGGACCTCCTGCGGGGCCCCCAACACCCAGCAAGGCAGGCACGGCTAAGCTGCCTGGCTGTCGCCAGTGAAAGGCAGGGCCAGCATCCTCCTCCCCGTGGCTCCGACCACAGGCCAACATGGACCTGGGCGCCCTACCCTCTCCGTCCCCTTCCCCCTGCCTTTCCCGCGGCCCTGCAGCTGTCCTCGACACGCTTCTCCCAGGTGTTCCAGAGCCCCCTCACACGGGCCCGCCAGACCGCGGACGTGGTGCTGCAGGCAGGTGGCTCGCTGGGGTGGTGGCCGTTGAGTGGGGCGAGCGCGCTCACTGTTCGAGGGTGCCACAGCGGGGCCGCTTCTGGAGCGGTTGGTGGTGGCAGGGGTGAGGTCATCTGGCGGGTCCCCCCTGGTGGCTGCTCCCATCCTCTGCTGCCTCCCGCTCTGTATGCGGGTAACATGACGCCCCCAGCATTCCGATTGACACCCTCGCTATGCCCTTCCTCTTCTGCCGCGCCACCTACCAACTCCACCGACCACACCTGTACGCCATGCTGCGGAGGCAGGGACAGCCAGCCCCTGAGGCCCCTGAGGCCAGGGCCAGAGCCGCACCTGCGCGGCTGACACTGCCTGCCCTTCGGGAGATCGACTTGTACCATTTCCAGGTGGGGGCTGGGGGCTCGGGGCTGAAGGCTGGGGGCCCCGCGGTGATGGGGTGGACGGGGTGAGCGAGCGGATCTGCGAGCCTGGGCGGTCCACCACCTGGTAGAGGGACAGCTGGACTGGCCTGGTGCGGGTGGTGGACTGGCCTGATGCGGGTGGTGGACTGGCCTGGTGCGGGTGGTGGACTGGCCTGGTGCGGGTGGTGGACTGGCCTGGTGCGGGTGGTGCCCCTCCAGCCCAGCTGGCACCACATCCTGGAAGGCAGTCCCGGGCTGTCTGGTGGCCTGGCTGAGCCGTATGGCCGGTTTGCTGAACCACGCCACCCACTATTACCCACACCTTTTGTCGGTCCGAGGAGTTAGTCCTACACTTTGCTCCCCTCCGGGGGTACCTCGTTCCTAATCCGCACAGGGGCTGCTGAAGCACGAGGGCAAGGCACTGTACGGTGAACAGTACAAGGAGTGGCACCGGGCGCCACACTTGTTTGTTCTGGATGGCCACGCGCCAGTCCGGTGGGTTTTTGTACGGCGTGGCTGTGTACGACGGTGGATGGAGCTGGCTTCCTGTTGATTTGCAGAGGGGAGGGGGGTTTCAGGAGTGGCAATCAAGGCATGAGTGTGCCGCCACCACCACCACCATAACTGCCACCATAACCGCCGTTATCATCACCTTCCCGCCTCAGCATATACCCCTTTCACCTGAGCCTGGATCCCTAAACTGACCCCAAGCGCAGTGAGTTGTGGTATCGCGGCTCGCTGGCCTGGCAGAGCTTGCTGGCAGAGCCTCAGCCGCCCGCCGAGGGGCAGTCGCCTGCCAACGCTGGCGCCGACCCACGGGTCATCCTTGTGGTGGCGCACAACGCCATCAACCAGGCCCTCGTGGCCACTGCACTTGGCATCCCGCCGCCGTACTTCCGGTACGACACAAGGCCACGTGGGATCTGCAGCAGGCGGCAGGCGGGGTGTGCTGGTGGGGGATACGGGGGGCAGAGTGCCTGCACCTGGGTCCATAGACCTGGGACAGAAGTCCGTCCCCAGGATGGCTTATCGCCGAACCCTTATCTTCTTGCCGCCGCCTTCACGAGCAGCCCCTGATGCCTGCATCTCTCCCCCTTACCACCACTGCCCCTGGGGCTGCCTCAGCCGCCTGCCCCAGAACAACGCGGCGCTGAGCGTCTTCGACCTGCAGCCGGGCACCCTCCAGCAGCCCGCCCCACGAGTCACCCTGTCTTGCCTCAACCAGGTGGGATATCGGCTGGTGATTTGGGAGACTGGGAGTCCGGTGCAGCTCCTCCGTGGACGGTCCGAGGGGTTCCCAGTCCCACCGCCCCACCCCAGAGTGCGTGTCTGCCCTCCCCTCCACACATCTCCGCCCCCTCGGCTGTCCCGTGGGGCCCGCTCACGGACCTCCCCAAAACGTGTGTCCCAAATGTTTCCTAATCGGTGCCGACCCGCGGATTTCCTCTCATACCCCCCCTCCCCTCCGCCCTGTCCCCCCCTGCACACCCCCGAAGTCCCCGGACAACCCTTTCAAGAACCCCGACAAGGTGGTGTCGAATGTGGTGCTCCTCACTCCACCACGCTTAGAGGACCCCAACAATCTGGAGGCGGAGCTGCGGTCGCTGGCACACGTGCTGAGCAAGCTGCGGGTGGGTGGGCGGCCGGGCAAGGGGCCAGACAGCGCTTTCCTCTCTCACACACTTCACTAAAAAAAAGCACGTCGCCGTGCTCAGCAATCCCCTCGCCATCAATCACCCATCCCAACGCCGCCTCACCATCCACCGCCCTGCCCTTCAGGTGACCCACGTGCTGGCGGCCCCGTCAGTAAGTGCAGACACAGTGAGGGTGCTGCTGGAGGGGCAGGAGCCGCTGGAGCCGGCCCCCTCGTCCTCAGCTGCGGAGGAGCAGCAGTGGCCGCCATCAGAGGGCCAGGAGCCCCGGCAGCAGCAGCAGCTGGGTGGCGCAGTGATGGAGTCGTTGCAAGGAGCCGGAGCCACTGAGCCGGCGGCGGTGTGGGAGCGCGCCGTCGCACTGGCGGCGGCGCCGCCGCCAGGTGACAGCCGTCAGCTGTACGGCAATGTGCTGGTGGTACTGGACGAGCATCATCATGTGGGGATGTTGTGGGTGGCGCTGGGGCTGTCGGCGCCCAAGGGCGGGCCGCAGCTTCGGGTGTCACCTGGGGGGCTGTCCGTGATTGAGTTTGCAGCAGACCCACGGGTCACTCCCGCGACGGTGCGCTGCATCAACAACACGGCGCACCTGGCAGGCGGCAGCGCGTGAGCTGGGACCCGGTGGTGCGGTCAGCCGCACCTGGGTAGTGATCCGTTCGATTTCAAGGTATGCAGTGTTGGGCCCTTCCCTCCGGGGCCCGGTGGAGGGCACAGGCCCGCTAGTGAAGTAGATGAAGCATCCTGCGGCATGTGTCCTACGCTTGACGATCCTCGTCTGACGAGCTGCTGCCGGACCCGATCTGTGGGTGCTGCTGTGACCTCTTGGGTGTAACGATACGCGGGTTGGAGAGGCGGGGTATTGCCACGAGGCTTTGTGCGGCGGTGGTGGTGATTGGGAAGCGGGGGGTTGGAGTGGCGGCGGCCATGGGTGGGAGGGCTGTAGGGCCTGGGGTATAGGGCTCCACGGGTGCGGAGTGAACTTGTGGATGCGCGACGTAGAGCAAAGTATGTGAGCTAAGGAGCGGCCAACAAGGGCGTACCTAGTGCTTGAGAAGCGCGGATTTCCTCCCAACGCACACGACCTGGTACCCACCTGTACCCAAGAGCGGGGCTACCAGAGCTGGGTCACATGAAGCAGTGCGTGAACTGGGCACAGGAGCTGCAGGGCAGCTGCAGAATATGGACAATTGTCGCGCCCGGTCTGGCACACGCGACCCCAAAAACGAAGCCTCATGCCAACGTCCAACTGTGACGCTCAGAGGACATGTAACACGACTATTGAATATGGCATATGATGACCACTACAGCATGGAGATCTGGAATGCAGGCACTTCAACCACAGTGCTTGGGTTCCGCATTCACGACCCGTCGCAAGTTTCACACAAGCCTTCAAGATGAGTTGCTCGCTCAAGCTTCAACCCGATCAGTTTGTTTTTCTTTAAGCGGTGCACGCGGGCCTCGACCTCCATTCCAGCTCTCGGACGAAAGGCGGTTGTGCCTTGTCAGCATGGCACGGCGGTTGCCTGCTCCGGTACAGGCAGCCCCTTGCGTTAGCAGCTGCCACGTCAAACAGTTCCTTACACAAATAATTTGTTTTATCTTTTTTGTCCAACGCTGGCCTAGTTGTGCCCAGAACACGCGCGCCCGTGCCGCTTGCAACGTTTCCTGTTGAATTTGGCAATTACCTTGGTCCCTCCAAACCCTCTGGACACAAACGTTTCCTCCAAAAGAGGATTGAATAATCGTACGGTGTGCTGCCATGGCTGCTGACAGCAAAGTCGGCGCGCAGCAATGGGGCCCCAGCCCAGAACCGCAGCTTTCGATGGCGCCATGCTCAGCGACGCCCCCAGCGCGTCCTAGATCTGCAGCGAAGATGTTGCCGCGGTTCGACCCCGGCGTTATGGAGACATACCTTGACGACATGCGCGAAATGAAGACCCGCGTCCACGAAGTGTTCCGGCAACACCCCGACCTGCTTCCAAACGTCGAAGAGGGTCTTTCTAAAGGTGAGCTCCCCGCATCCTGATGATCGCGTCCACAGAACGCAAGGCCACCCGGCGCCCCCGTCGTTGGCAAGTCGGCTTCCGGCAGTCCACGTCAGCTGCTGGCCATTCGCCGACCAGCATCCTGCCACAACGCCGCCCTTTAATCAATACCAGCCTTGACACCATAAAGAAGAAGCCCCTCGGCCCCCTGCGCCCGGCCACTTCCTCAACTTCCCCCCTACCCCGCCCCAACACCCGCCGCACTGCTCTGCAGAGGAACACCGCTCCCTTGTTCGCCGCTCCCTCATAGTTCTTCTGCAGGTGGGTGGTGTGTTGGGTGGTGTGGGGGAAGGCGCTTGGGCGGTTAGGTAATTGATCTATGCGCCTGGGGGGGAGGGGAATGACCGCCCTGCCCGCCTGTCCTCTTCTGCGGTTGCGTCGCCATACTCCCGCTGCCCCTCTTTACCCCTCTTTACCCCTCTTTACCCCTCTCCCGCCTCTGCCCGCAGGCCGGCTACAGCCCCCTGGACATGTTGGCCCGAGACCCCCGCAAATACTTTTACCTTGGGGAGTGCCTCTCCATGGTGGACCTGTCGCTCATGGTGGGCAGCAAGGGGGGAGGGGGGGAGAAGGAGGGGAGTTACATAAAATAACCGATAACTCGACTTGGCAATTGCAGGAGGGGAGGGGTGGCATAAAAACCGGTTACAGACATGGGCAGGATAGGAGGGGGGGCCGGTGAGCTGTCAGCCTCCGCTGCACTGCCCTGGTGGAGAGCGAAATGGGTGATTGAAAGGGCTCCGGAAGCAGTGGGATGATAACCCGGGGCTGCTCCTTCCCTGCATCCCGCCCATCGCAGCCCCCACTTGCCCCTCCCCTCCCTGCCCTGTCCTCTGCAGGTCAAGAGCGGTGTGCAGTACAGCCTGTGGGGCGGCTCCGTGCTCAACCTGGGCAGCGAGGCGCACCGCCGCCGCTACTTCGACGACATTGCGCAGTTCAGGCTGCCGGGCTGCTTTGCGATGACGGAGCTGAAACACGGTGGGGGCGGCCGCCGAGGCAGGGAGGGAAGTGGGGCGACCTGCGAGGCGGCTAGGGGGGGACGCGCCGAGGGAGGGATGCGTCGAGGGAGGAGTAGCCAGCCCTGAGGATACGCGTGTCACTCGGTTTAGAGCGCCACACGGAGTACCTCTGTCGTACCGGGGCGGGCAGTGGCCTTAGGCTCGGGATTGCAGCGCGCGTTGGGTGTCGCCTCGACGTCCCAACCCCGACACCCCTCTCACACACCCCTCCCACCTCATTGCCCCCCCCCTGCAGGCAGCAACGTGGCCGCCCTGCAGACGGAGGCGGTGCTCGACGTGCTGAGCGACGAGTGGGTGGTCCACACTCCCGACGAGGGGGCCATCAAGTGGTGGATCGGGAACGCGGCGGAGGACGGGCGGGCGGCCACGGTGTTTGCCAGGTGCGTGGGGGCAGGAGAGGGGCCCAGGGTACTTATGAAGCCCTCTCAACCGTCATAAACCCTGAATTACTGACCGCCCCCCCGCCCACCACCACCACCATCCGCACCCCACCACCTGCTTCAGGCTCAAGGTGCCCGACCCCAACGGTGGGCCCAAACTGGTGGACCACGGTACGTGCGGGCAAGGGGGCAGGAGGGGCGCAACACCCGGGCTTTGGGTCTGGGATCAGGATTGGATCCTACCGATGATGGGGCCGGATGTTGGCGCCTGGAGGGGACGCATACATCGCGACCCCAGCCCGCCCGCCCCCCCGCCCTGTTCCCTAAGTCCCCGCACCTCCCCTACCCCCTCTCGTACAGGCGTGCACGCCTTTGTTGTACCGTTGCGGGACGAGAGCGGCAACATGCTGCCGGGTGTGGAGATCCGCGACTGCGGCTACAAGGTGGGGGCCGGGGCAGTGTCCCGGAGGGGAGCCGCAGACACCGGCAAGCCTGGCCTCCCCCGGATAGCGCTGCCCTCCCCTGCCCCTCCCAGCCTGGGCCCCCTCCCCCCAACATGCGTTCATGCTCTGCCCCCCTGCATGTTGCTCGTCCCACTTGCCGTCAGGTGGGCCTCAACGGTATTGACAACGGCGCCATTCGCTTCAGCCACGTGCGGGTCCCGCGCACCAACTTGTTGGACCGCTTTGCGAGTGTGGACAAGAGCGGCAGGTACAGCAGCCCGCTCAGCAGCCAGGCGAGGAGGTGAGGCACCTGGGGGGGGAGGGAGGCAAGGGGGGGGGGGGGCAGCGGAGGGGCCCGGCCTGGGGAGGCAGGAGGGGCGAAGGGCCGGGGTGCTGCCACCAGCCCTGACAGGTCTTTCGCCTTAAACCCTCGCACCCGTTCCTTACTCTCCCCCCACCCCCTCCTCCCGGGACAGGTTCGCCGCCACCCTGGGCGAGCTGACGGGCGGCCGTGTGGGCCTTACGGCGGGGAGCGTGGGGGTCCTCAAGGTACGTCGCTGGGAGCTTGGGGGGTTGGGGCGGCAGGGGGAGGAGGAGGAGGAGGGGCTGCGGGAGGCGGGCAGGGGGGTGCCGTTGTGGTGTGGCCCCAGCGCAGCCCATCATGGGCATCTTGCACCTCCTTGGATCGACCCTCAACTCAACCCCCACCTTACCGGGTTTCGTCTCATCCCCCCTCCTCCCCCCCCCCCCCCAGGGCGCCGTCACCATCGCCGTCCGCTACGCCGCCCTCCGCCAGCAGTTCGGCCCCCCCGACTCCCCCGAGGTGGCCATCCTGGACTACCAGTCCACGCAGATGCGGCTCATGCCGCTGCTGGCCACGTCGTACGGCCTGCACTTCGCTCGGGGGCTGCTGGTGGACAAGTATGTGGACATGAAGCGGACGAGGGACCCCAAGCTGGTGGAGGAGGTGCACGCGCTGTCGGCGGGGCTCAAGGCCTACACCACGTCGTACACGCAGGCCGCGCTGTCCGTCTGCCGCGAGGCGTGCGGCGGTCACGGGTACGCCGCCGTGAACCGGCTGGGCGCCCTGAGGTCCGACCACGACATCTTCCAGACCTTCGAGGGAGACAACACGGTGCTGCTGCAGCAGGTGGGGGAGGTGGGAGGAAGACCCGTGGGGGGGTTACAATAAAACGACCGGTAACTCGACTTGGGAAATGTAGCGTGTGCATAGCCTTCGGAGACCTGGACGCGCGCGCATTGTACGGAAAAGGGGGAGGGAAGAGGAGAGGGGGGAGGCGAAGTGGGAGGAGGGGTGATTGGGAGGAGGGTGTGGGGGAGGCGGGGAGTTGGGGGGGGGAGGTACGGTATGCTCTCGGGACCGGCTCGCAGCCTGCAGTCGCGCAAGGAGCCGGGGACTGGGTCGTGGGCCTACTCCACTGGCTGCGGGCTGGTCAGTGGGGTGGCGCCGTCCGTCCAACCCGCCTCCCCCCCGCCCCCAGGTGTCCGCCATGTTGCTGAAGGAGTACCGGCAGCAGTTCTCCGGCGCCCCCCTCACCGCCACCTACCACTACCTGCGCGCCGCGCTGCTGGGTGCGCTGCCCAACAACCCGCTGGTGACGCACGACACGGAGCCACGACACCTGCGGGACCCCACCTTCCTGGCCAAGGCGCTGGAGTACAGGTACGGCAGGGCCCCTGGCTGGCGCCGCATGGCCCCCGTAGGCCCTCCCGCCTCGGTTTCCTACCTCGGGTAACCGGGTTTTCTCCCCCTCATCCCCTCCCCCGACACATCTCGAAAAGTCTGTCTTAAACGGCTTTTCCGCGCATCCACGGGTCTTCCTTGAACCCCTCCCCGCCCCCCGAGACACACCCCTGGGCACAGACCCGGTTACCGGCCTCTCCCACCCTTCCCGCCTTCCTCGAACCCGCACCCCCCCCCCGCCGCCTCAGGACCGCCCGCATGCTGTTCACTCTGAGCCTGCGGTTGCGCAAGCACGGCCCCCGCCTGGGCTCCTTCCACGCCTGGAACAAGTGCCTGGAGCACGTGCTGGACCTCGCCAACGCGTACGTGGAGAGCGTCATCTACAAGTGAGCGGACAGTGGGGGGGCGGAGGGGAGGGGGCGGGGGAGCTGCCGCCGCCTGACCTCCCCTGCCGTCGTCTTTTCTACTGCTGGCTGACATCCGCCCTGTCCTGCTCTCCGCCCCCCCCCACCCTCCCCCCTCCTCCCTCCCCCCCCCCTCCCTCCCCCTGCTGCCAGGACCTTCCTCCGCGCTGTTGCCGGCTGCGTGGACCCCGACTGCCGCCGCGCGCTCAAGGCCATGTCGGACATGTTCGCACTGCGGCTCATCGAGGGCGACATGATGTTCAGGTGCGGCAGCCAGCCAGGCAGGCAGGCAGCGGACTGCGGACTGCGGGCCTGACGACTTATCCACTTCTGACTGCTGCTGACCGCTGCGACCTCCCCCGCCCCCTCCTCCTGCCGGCTGCAGGAACGACGAGTACATTGCGCCCGCTAAGGCCAAGGCCATCAGCCGCCTCGTGGTGTCGCTGTGCGGGGAGCTGCGGGGGGTGGCGCTCAACCTGGTGAGAGATGCAGCAGGGGCTGCACGGGGGGGGAAGAACGGAGGGAGCGAGGCTGGTGCCTGCCTGGCACCTGCCTCCACCTACCACCGGGGCCCAGCTACAGCGGCCGCATCACCAGCTAGCTCGCCCGGGTCGAACCCACACACGCTGACACGCGCACACGTCGTGGAGCCCCGCTTCCCCTCGCAAACCACCTTTCGGGCCCTCACCCCTCCCTCTCCAACCCGCCCCCACGTCGCGTAAACGAGCCTTCTTTGCAACCCCGCTCCGACCCCCGTGTCCAGGTGGACGCCTTCGCCATCCCCGACCACATCCTGCGCGCCCCCATCGGCCTGGGCGGCAATGGAGGAGCGGGGCCGCAGCCGGATGCGTACCGGGAGTACCTGACGGCCGCGGGGTTCGAAGTGTGAGGGCCCGGAGCCCCACCGCCCCACCCCTCTGCCTGGGGGCCGGGCTGCCGGGGGGTGCACCGGGGACTGCGCCCTTGCTGCCCCCCCCCCCCCGGCCGGCCAAGGACCTCCGGCCAGGCTTGTTGCGGACAGGGAAGTGGCCCTCGAGGGTGGGCACTGCGGGTCGACCCCCTCACTGCTGGCAAGGAGAAAGGGGCGGCGAGCGACCTCGAGATATGGGAGCGAGTCCAGGTGGCAAGAGAGGGAGAGAGATGGCGGGCGGTGGCAGGCGGGAGGCGGGGCTGACCCCCCTAGGTGGCCGCCGCAGTAGTGTCCCCGCAGCAGCTCACAGCCCGCAGCCCAGGACAGGCTGAATCTGTTGGGCCTCGTCAGGGGCGTCGGGGTAATTTGTTCTTTTGGAGTACTTGTTGTTTTGGAGCGATGGGGGCGATGGCTTCGCTGCTGTGCGGGGCGGGGCTGGGCGGGGCGGGCCCGCAGATTGGCAGTAGCAGCCGCAGCGTCGTTGGGGGCGGGCTGCGTCCCGGCGTACGGCAGCTCCCGTGTGGGCACCGCCCGTCCGTCCCGGGTGCGGAGGGCCACATTGGCTCCAACCTAGGATGCCCGCAAGCTCTCTTCCTGGGGCTATTGCTTTGCGAGGCATTGGGCTACGCATAAATGCGAGCTGATCCGACACCCGACGCATTTTTCTTTATATTCTTGCGATCGGATTGCGAAGGGGCACCTTCCCCCCATGCCCTCCCGGACCACACCCTGCCCGGGAGGGGCGCGCATGTCGCTGTGAGTGAGTGGCCGCCCGTCGACGGGCGGTGGGTGCCGTGCTGCGGCGGTCGTCCCGGGCTGCCCGGGGCGCTCCGTGCGGCCGGGGGTTATGGCTTGATGGTGATGAGGGGGACGAGGAAACCCGGGGGGCGTGGGGTGGGGGGCGGTGCGGGTGGGGGCGGGGCGTGAGGGTGCGTGTCACCTGCAGCCGGGCGTGTACCTGCCGTACCACCGGTCACCTGCAGCCGGCTGAATCGCCCCCTCGGTGCTTCGTGGAGTGCGGGTCTGCAGAGGCCAGAACCTACCCCCCAAGGACGTGGCTTGGTTCCTGAGGCGCCAGGAGGGGGGTTGCAAGGAAGACCAGGAGGGGGCCGCTCGTGCTCTGAGGGGGTGTACCGTACATGATATAAGAGTTAAGGGTGATGGGCGCAGTCTCCATTCCCAAGTGTTGGGTGTTGGGTGCCGTCTGTGGGATAGGGGGTGCAGGCGCCAGCTTGGGGCAGGCATGCGTGTACGGCATCCACTTCCCCAACAATCTAACTGGCTGGACTCCCAGCACCATTTGGAGGCAGGTCCTGCCCACCGCGGGATGCGTGTGGGGGCCCCAGGTGCTATGTCACGATGTGATCATCCTCCGCTGAAGCAGCTCTCTGTCACACAGTCGTCGAAATACCTCCCCCAACCCTCTCCGGGGAGGTCCCGTGGGAGTGCGCCACGTGCAGCTGGTTGGGATCGATGGGACGGAGCAGGCGAGGGCTGGTGACAGCGACAACGTGCCTTACACACCACTGCACACCGCGGGGTGTGCACTGCACCCGAGGTGTGACTCCTGTCCTGTAATGTAGCCAACACCAGGTGAGGGCCGCCTGGCGCATCCTGATGGTCAGGCAGTGCACCACCGGGCTTGGTAGGCGGTGGCCACCGCCACTGCCCGGGCCCCCTACTTATCACATTAACCCACAGCAACCTGTTTATAATGTCGTGCTCGGACTACAGGTACCTACCTACTTACCCCTCTAGCTAGCTATCTAGCAGGCCCATGCTCATACATGTCATGGTGAATAACGCTAGGGTGGTTGGCCAGTGATGGCCAGTGGCTTAGTTGCCAATGACGCTGCTACAATGTATGCATGAGTGGCATCACCTTCCCTGGAAGGGGGGTTCCGAGGAAGACCCGTGGCACGGGGGGGTGATGACTGATGAGGCGCACTGATTCGTCGCACAACAACACCTCCCACCCTTCCCTATGACATGATATAAAATGCTACGGTCCCAAGGGTATGGGGGTGTGGAGGTGCAGGAGGAACGGGTATGGAGGCGGGAGGGTGTGGGAAGATGTGGGTGCTGGGTCCCTGCCAGATGAAGTGAGGCCGCATGCTGCTGCAGCCCTCAACCTCGCCACCTGAGGGCCCCCCTCCTCCTCCTACCAAACAAGGTGGTAGGAGCCAAGACCAATTATCTGCGGTGTACTAACTTCAAGCAAAACAATGACCACAAACACATGATGCTGAAAAAACGACCCGGGCACAGTGGATGGAGTTGCCTAGGTGGCCGCACGACATGCTGCGACCCACCGACATGCTGCGACCCATGGGTCGCTCCTATGTGGAAAAGTGGCTCCACCGGCCCCACAGCGGGACATGCAGATACAGATGCGTGCATGTGTCAGCCACTCACTGCGCCGCACCGGGGTACCCCCGACCCAGTGAGCTGTGCGCCCTACGCGACCACATCACCACGGGGGTGCCAATGCGCTGTGCAACGGTGCAACGGGCTGGCATGCATGAGTGGTGATGCTGTGTGCAGGTCGCAATGGAGTGCCCGGCAGCTCATCACCACCCCAGCTCGTACCTCTTGGGCACCACCACGGCCCCCCATATGTACAGCGACCCTTATGTACCGCGTGGTTGGGCATACCGTATTTATCGCACGGCCGCCAGCTGGCCGGGAGAGGTTCTACCTATGCACGCTGTGCGTCGCACCGGCCAGCGATCTACCGAGGTTGCCAGCGGCCTGGTCTCGCAGCGGCGCACTCCCCCCCTTGAATGGACCCACTGGGTGGTGACGGCCAGCCACCATTGCCACCGCCACCACCACTACCTACACCACCACTACCACCACCGAACACGACCATCACACCCACTTCAAGTTGCCGTAACCCACGGCTTCCCCAGACCCCACTTCGGGGGCCCTGTAGCGGCCGCCAGAAGTGAAGGGAGGCTGGAGGGCAGTGCTGGAGCCCACCGGGAATAGGGGCAGAACCGCCCACAGCATAAGGCCATCAGGGGCAGCACTCCCCTCCCCTCCCCTCCTCTGCTCGGGTGGGTCGCGAATGAAGGGCTCAGTGGTGGTGCCCGGCGGCGGTGCAGTCCGGGTCGTCGAAGTCCACCAGGCCGTCACAACTGCAGCAGGGGGCAGGGGTGCGGAGTTTTGACGGGTGCGTTACGGGGCCCGGAGGGAAAGGAAGGCACCCGTCTGTGTGTTCAATGTGGGGGATGCAAGGGGAGGGCGCCACGCGAGTCCGCCACTCACTCGTTGTCGACGGCGTCGTAGCAGGCCCCCCCCGTCTCAGTGGTCGACACGTAGCGGCACGCAGTGACAGTGGCCAGGCCCCCGCCAGTCACCCCGCCATGGTCGTCGGGGTTAGAAGGAGCCACGGATGCGAACCTGCGGGGCGAGGTGAGGGTTAGGGGAGCGAGCGGGAAGGCGGGCGATGTGGACACAGCTGGCTGCTGGGAGGTGAGGGGCTTGGTTGTCCGCCGCGACGCCGCAATCCGGCACCCGGACATGAAGGGAAACGAAGGGAGGCGGGGGCCACGGGAGTGGCAGTGAAACCCCCCCGAGCCCCGTCCCTGACCTCCGTATCCCACCCACCTGACCACGACCTTGGCGGCCTCATACCGGTACGACTCGCCTATGCGGGGAAGCAGCAGCCGTTAGCTACGGTGGCGGGGTGTACGGGGGTGATTAGGGATGATGACCGTACGCCAGAGCAGGTGTGCCGGCGCCGCAGCACGACTGCCTGTCGCCATAAACCTGGCTCACCTGCACCTACATACGTGCTTTGCTCCTTTCCCCCACCCACCCGCGCTCTCACCCAAGGGCCCGCTACGGCATTCTCCTCCTCCCTCCCTTCTGACTTCCCCCCTATGCACCCACTACAATTCCCATGTCGAGTTACCGGTTCTTTTATGTAACACCCCCCCCCCCGTCCCGACCCCACCTGGCTGCAGCAGCGCCAGCAGTCGGGTGGCCCCCGCCGTCTGCGTCCCCGCCACTGTGCCCGAGGAGTTGACCCAGTGCAGCGTCACACGGCCGTGTACGGACGCCGCCAGACCCGCGTCACCGCCGACGGGCATCCGGTACTGTCCGTACAGCGGCGGCGGCGCTACGGCGGGCGCCACCACCCAGTTGGGCACCAGGAGGAGCAGGTTGGCTGGGTGGGTGGCGGCGGCTGGGAGCTGCGCGGGGGTGAAGCCGCCTGCGGGGAGAGGGCGGGGACGGGGGGGGAGGAAGCGCTGATGGAGGGGCTGGAGCGCGGGAAGGGGAGCAGCTGGGGGGAACCCGATCTCCGGGAAGGGGGGAGTCGGGGGGTGTGATGGGGGGCCGCGGGAGTGGGGGGGAAGGGAGGGAGACCATAGCTCCTGCTCCTGCAGCAAGGTTCAGTCGCTGCCACCTAGCCACGCACCCAGGAAAGTGTTCGTCCGGTCCAGCCGCCTGGCGGGCTGCGAGAAGAGCAGCTTGTAGGAGTTGGGGCCGTTGAAGCAGCTGCGGGGGGGCATGGCGGGGGAGGGGGGGTGGGCCGAGCGGGGCGGGATGGGGGTGGGGCAATGTGGCCGATGATTGCTGACCCCGCCGCCCCTAATTACACCCGCCCTCCCCCCTCTGCTGGTGCGGTTGCCCGGGGCGGCGGTGCTCACCGGTACTCGCCCGGCTGGCTGGAGCCCATAGGGTCTGAGGGGTCCGTGGGGGGCTGGGTGCTGGTGGAGGTGGCGGGGGCCGCGGGGGGCTGGGTGGCGGGCTGCAGCAGCATGCTGGCGCCCATCTGGGTCAGGGACCACTGCAGCAGGCGGGTGCGGTCGGCCTGAGGGGGGGGCCGGAGCGGAGCGGGCGGACAGCGGGTCAGGAGGGTTGGGAGGGCAGGGGGGCCACGTTACCAGTCGGGACGGAGCCGCAGGTGGAGGCCCGAGGAGCCCCCCTTACCAGCGCCATGGGTGGCATGCTATGCGCGCAGCCGCCGTCATCACCACCACACCCGTTTCTTCTCCCCTACCCCAAAACACACACGCACACACGCTGCCCACCTTGATCCACATGTCACAACCTGCGGACTCGTCGCAGCCGTAGCTGCCGTGCTGCTGCCAGGCCTGGCACAGAGGCCAGGAGCTGCTGGGCGGCAGTACCAGCATGCGGCGGCGGTAAGGGGACAAGTCCACTGCCAGGGCCTGCAGCGCAGGAGGCGGGGGCCGGGGTAGAGATGAGGGCAGGGACGGAGGGGGCCGGTGATGCGCTCGTCCACCCACTTCCCGCGATCGCTACACCCCGGCCACCGCCAGGACCCGGGTTCAAGCCCCACCTGCTGCGCGTTCAGAGCGGCGTGTTCCATCCAACCCCACAGCTCGTTGGTCCCGCAGGCCCCCGTCGCGGGATCAGCGCTCCAGGGGGCGCCGTTGAGCCGCATTCCGTTGCACGGCAGGCTGACATTCATGATGAGGACGTCCGACCGCTTCAGCCGTACGGCACCGTACGAGCAGGAGTCCCACAGGCGGTTGAGCGGCGTGTGCAGGTGGCTGCCAGCGGCGGGCCCGGGGGACAGCAGCGCAGCTCCAGGGGGGGGTCCGAAGAACACCTCTGACACGTCCTGGGGGGGTGCACCGGTTTGGGAGGGGCTAAAATTTGACGCGGGGCTCCCACCGAGGCCGTGCGAGTGGTTTGCCTGGCAGTTCGTCCGGCTGCCCTGCCCTGCTTTCCCCCCGCCCTCCCTCCCTGGAGCGCCCCCATCCCTGCCCCTCCGCCCCTCCTCTCCGCGCGCCTCACCCCCCGGGCCTACCTCTGCTGTCATGCCTCCCGCCACCTCCTCCCCGCAGACGCTGGTGACGACCCACACCACGGTCCGCAGCGCCAGCTGGCTGTAGCCCGTGTAGTACACCTGGCTGCTGGTGCTGGGTTCGCCGCCGAACGACACCGCCGACCAGGCCCACACGAAGAGGGTGCCGGGCGCCCCGGAGCCCGTGGTTCCGGAGCCGGTGGCCCCGTACACCCAGCCGGACTGGTCCAGGTCCACATACAGCTGGATGGGGTCGCCTGGCGCCGGGGGTGGAGGGGGATTGTAAAACATACCCGTTTATGCGACGCGAGGAGGTTTCGAGGACGACCCGTGGATGCGAGAAAAAACAGTTTAGAACAGAGGGGGAGGGAGGGTGGCGGTATCAATGGGAGGGGCTGTCCTCTAATTGCTGCAGCTCCGGCCCTCGAGTGTTCTCCCTTCCTTGGCTGGGGGCGAGGCGGAAGTGGAGCCGCCCTCCACTGCTAGGTAGCGGAGCATGTCAGACCGTTCACCCACCCACCCCTGGAGCGCTCTCACCCGTCTTGAGCTCGTAATCCGGCCTGACGACGTTGGGGCCGAGCACGAGCGTGTATAGCAGGGACTCCTGGTTGCGGGGGAAGGGGGGAACGATTGCAGGCCAGGAAGGTTTCATCAGGAGGCTCTGCACCCCCTTCCCTTTTCCATGCGCTCCCCTGGACCCCTCCCAACATCGCGGCACCCAAGGGGGGCCCTGCCTCCCTCTCCCTCTACGTGGGTACCCTTCTGTCCCTCCCCCCGCCTCGCTGTCACCAGCACCCGCGGGCGGCCCTGCCTCACCCCGGGCACATTCGGTGTGTACGTGCGAAAGTGGTACGACACCTGGCCGACCAGCTGCTGCCCCCGGCGAGGCGCATTGAGCACCACTAGCTTGCCTGGCGCCCGGGGGGGAGGGCGGGGGGGTGAGTGGGCGTGGACGGGGCACAGTCGTGGGCACAGTCCACAAACCCGCACGGCAATTGCAACGGCTTGTGCTACCTCCGGCCAACATATTACGAACTACTCAGCACCAGCACCTTCACTACCATCAATCCGCGCCAGCGCCAACTACTGTCCATCACCATTCCAAGCCCTCTAGACTGCCACGATCGAAAGCCCGATGTAGACGCAGAGGTGCCCTGGGGAGCGGCGCGGTTGGACGTCCACACACATCCCGCTATACCTCCCCGGCTTGCTCAACTTGGCCCTTTTTCGTACAGATGTCGTGTGACTCGTCGCCCGCTCACGGGAACGCTCGTGGTGTGCACGTCAAAAGTTCGCTAATAATATTCTCGTATTTCACCGTTACGATAACAAGATGTGAAGCCAGGATTTACGTCGAGGATGCCTCATGTCGGTCAGCTCCCTCAACCAAACGCCGTCGCAATGGCCTCACAGCGCTGCATCCGTGACCGAGGACCTCATTTCCGGCCGACACTCTTTTTTGGAAAACTCCAACCGCCCCAGGCACTGTAACCAAGACCACGACAGCACCGGCGGATATTGCTTCATAGTACGTTGGTTTAATAGCGCTGGCCCAACATGTGCATCAGCAGCAGAGCTTGTTTGGGCTCTCACCTTGAAACTGGACGATGTTCTGTGCGACTGTTGATTGAAGCGCCAGCAGCACAATCCCAAATAGCTGATTCCATTTGCAGCTAGTCGAGCCATAAATCCGACCGCGAGGTGCTCCCCATATCCCTCCTCCCGCCATTTTTGCTGCGCTCGTCCCGCCGGGTCCTCGTAAAGCGCCTCTTCCGTTGCGCCGTTCTAAGGCCTTGATCAAGTTAAAAACCTTGATATCACTGAAATGCATGGGATAGCCTCGAGGGCACGGACTACCAGGTTCAGTCGAGGCCGTCAAGGACCGCAACCCACACGTTGGGGAATGTTATATCAGTTGTGATGTAAATTCGCATTCATTCGGTAGGGAAAAACAAGTGCGGTGCCCGAAAGCGTTCTCTTGCTGCGGTCGACTTTCCTACCGAACAAAGAACGACTAACAGGCAGCCTGCAAGTCCCGCCCATAGCAACGATGTGCACTCAATCCGTACTCACCGAAAGGAGTTCCAAGGATGACAGCGGCCACAAAATTTGCAAGCAAGGGCCCATCGATTTGAGCAGGAGGTTGAGCTTGGACGTCGGTAGCGGCTGTGTATCAGTATTTGGAATGGTGCCTTTCGGGGGTCACACCGAGGTCCCAATATCTATATCCAGGAAAGGCGTTATGATGCCACTGATAGTAAGGCTCGGCGCGCGGGAGAGTGGAAAATTATGGTACCTTCCGAGCTGGTTGGCGACAGGTGCGAATGCCGCAGAACCTAATATACCCGGGTTCAATTACTGCTACCTATCTGAGAGCTAGTGTAATTACCTGCCCAGAAGGGTTAGCGTGGCGCTTGCACGACGGTTTGCAGGACCGCAGATTACGAACGCGCATGCAACCGCTGAGTCAGGAAGTCCACTTGCAATCAGTTGTGTGTTGGCACGCCATCGCACTTGTACACGTATGAAACGGCGCGTGCTCGAAATAGCTTAGGCAGCTTGTCTTCCGCCACACAGAGGCTATAATGGGCTAGGCGTTGCTATTCGTCGCTACCTTACAAAAGCGTCGTCGTCGCAGCACCCCTCAAAACACTTCCAAGTGCAGGTTCGATAATCGCGCGACACGATTGTACGACGACCGGAGGTTTGCAACTGTGCATGCGTCGCAGTGCGGCCAGTGCCGCCTTACTCCCTGTCGCACAAAACGGCAAGCATCCCTTTCCAGCTGCGACTGCGGTCATCATCGAGTGTTTCAGGGGCGCCCTAATATTAATCGACGCGGTTTCGACCGTATTGGCGCCTCATGCCCGCGACACACACTTCCGATGCCGCCTCGTCGAACTCCGCTGAGCCCGACCTGCGAACATTGCGAACAAGCCCGTGAACCTCATATATTGCTGCTGCACTCATTTGCGCCCCATCCCCGACCGAATAGAGCCGGCCAGCCGCAGCCTGGTGCCGTGCGAGCAGAGGTGTTGCGGCTGGGTCGCGAACAGGCGCGGTCTTGAGGAGCCACCGCACCGGCATTGGGGCCCCGCAGGACGCGTCAAGACGTCGCCAGCGCCTCACAGTGCAGCCGCGTACCCCACGTGCAGTGGCGCTCCCATGACGCCCAGCCGCCGTGCTGGAGGCACGGGATTCGCTCGTGGCTTAACTGGCGTTGCCGCTGCATGTCGCCGGCTGCCTTGCCTCAGCTTTGCGATTGTTGAGCCCTGGCTGGCACGTCCCGCATACGCTGCTCAACTGCCCCTGAGCAAGTCGCCGTCATCCTCGGAGTCCTAGTGTCGTACAAGTGAGGCTCATGCGGACAGCCTAAATCAGGCGCCGTGTCTCAGACTTTACGGCGCCGGTTGTTGCACCGGCGGAAAAGAGGCGACTGCGATCACGAGGCGGTGGTGACGTGGTAAGGCGCATGGGGTCGGGGTTGAGTCGCAGCTTTGATCGCAGCTTCGCCCGCGACTCCTCGAGCGCCTCAACTTGGCCCTCTGCCCTCAGCCCTCTGCCCTCCGGAGCATTTGATTCATCCAGGCCCCCTGAGGCCTTATGCGCCCTCTGGCAGTGCGCGGCCAGCTCCTACCTCGCGGAGGGACATCCGAGGGACCCTACGCGAAGCCTAGCTCCAGCAATGGCCGCCCCAAAGAAGCTGCCCGCCCGGCTGGACGCAACCACGCCCCCATCCCCTTTTTTCTGTAGGCCCGTCGCACACAACTTGCCACCCTTACACCTGCATCTCGCCCACCCCTGCCTTCCCTCCACTTCACCCGCCTACACAATTCGTCGACCGACCTAGCACTCACGCCCCTCCTGTCCTACTACCCGAACTAACACCAAAAACACCTCCACGCCATCCGACCCGCGGGTCAGCTCCTGGCCTTCCCCCCTTTCACTTTGCGACCGTGCTGGCCGCCTCGGGGCCCGAGAGCACTCGCCTCCACCAGGACCCCTTCGCCTGGGGCTGCGGGGGCTGGGGTTCGGGTTCGGTCGGGGGCGCAGGTTGCGCCTTGGGGCTGGGGGCGGGCTCCGGTGCTGGGCTGGGCGGCTGCGGCGCAGAAACATCGTCCGCGCCGCTGGCGGCTGCGGGGGGCTTGAGCAGCTCAGCGGCCGACGACAGAGCGCCGCGCACCTGCCGTACGGCCGACCCAGCGGCCGACGCCATGGCGCCCGCCTTGGGCACGGCCAGCTCGTCCAGCTCGTCCTCCAGCTCGTCCTCCACCTCGTACGACTTGGAGTTGCTCAGCGCCTGTGTGGTGGCAATCCCAGGGTTTTAGGGTCCAGGGTTCCGATCGCGACTGCGGCCTCACCCGACCATGCCTCCCGGCGCGGTGCACCAACCCAACCAGCTACGCGCCGTACGGCTGTCCCCCCACACCAGTTATGGGCGGGGCCGAGATGACCACGAAGCCATCCCACCAGCTTCCACCCATTGTAGCGCTCCCTCCCCCTCCCCCTCCACGGGTCTTCCTCGAATCCCCCTCCTCCCCCTCTTTTTACCCCCTCCCCCTCCCCCTAGGGTCTCTTCCGCAACCTCCCCCTAGGCGCCCAGCCCCTAGCCGCCGCTTCCCCTGCGCCCGCCCGCACCCGCGCCCGCAGCCGCACCTGCAGGAAGGGCGCCCTCAGCTCCCCCAGCACCCCGCCTCGCTGGTACGCCGCCAGATCGCCCACCACGTACACCCGGTGCTGCGCCAGGAGGGGGGCCGCGGGCTGGGGCTGGCGGGGCGGGGGGGCCGCGGACAGCCCCGTGGCGCCGCCTGCGGGCAGCACGTGCTGCAGCTCCGGACCCACATCAACCGCCAGCAGCTTCCAGATGTAGTGGCCCTGATCGGTTAGACGAGAAGGCGCCGTTGGCAGTTTGCCGGTCGGTTATTGGATTGGTCTGGGTGGTGTCCTGAGGGGAAGTCAACACACACACGCACATACAGCCCGCCCCCCTCGCTACCATCTCCCGCACGCCCCGGCGCCGCACCTTCTTCCTCTTGGCCTCCAGCGACACCAGCCCCTTGCGCTCGCCGCCGCTGATGGGGAACATCATCTGGATGCGCCGAGCGCGCAGCTGCAGGGCGGGGGGGAGGGGCGGCAAGAGCACCCGGTTACGACATAGGACAGGCGGTAGGGGGGGGCCGGAGTGGATGGGAGGAGTGGGTGGAAGGAGCCCTCCCCACCCGGCCAGCCACACCACCGAGGCCTTGACCCCCTCCCGCGCTTTGCACCCTGCCTCTGCCTCCGCTGATGATCAGCTGCTCCCTCCCCCAGTACCAAACCTTCGGCCGCCGCCCCCCCCCCCCGCCCCCTGCCAGCGCTGCCACCCACCTTGATTCTGAACTTCTTGGAGAGGTACACCCCGCCGCCAGTCACCAGGTAGGCCCGCACCGGGCTGCCCACCAGGGGGGCGCCCATCACCTGTGTGGTGCGTGGTGTGTGGGGGGGAGGTGTGCGTGTGGGCTGTGGGGGGAAGACATATGTGTGTGTGGGGGGGGGGGGAGTCGGGGCAGCGGAGCACAGGTACCAACCCGCCCAAGGTGTCGGACTGACCCCCTAAAAGCTAAAACCCTAACCCCCCCTCCCGCCTCCCCGCCACCCACCTCCAGCACCCCCGGGTTCGTGTTGAGCTGCACCATGGCCTTGCGGTATACCGCTGCCGGGTTGACGGCGGTGCGCCAGCGCAGGTAGAGCGCGGCCAGGAGCACCACGCTGGCGGCCAGGGCCTGAGGTCCAGGGAGGGGGGAGGGGGAGGGGGCCAGGTGGTGCTTGTGCGGGGCGAGGGGGGGCCCATTGGGTCACTCCAGGGGGGGGGTAGCGGGCGACCAAGCAGTCAGCGGCGCAGGGACCAAGCAGGGGCATTATCTCCTGTCCCAACCCCGGACCAACTGCCCCCCACCGCTCCCGCCAAGAACCCGCCCGGCCCCCCGGGGTCGGTGTCTCTCCCCTCCGCACCATCAGGCCGTACTCGGCCATCTTGTCGTTGACGACGATGAAGGTGTTCGTTACGGAGTGCATGACCCGCCTGTGAAGGAGGAGTGGGGGGGTGAGAGGAGAGGAGACCCGTGGGTCGGCACTGAAAAGGGAAACCGAAGGGAGGGGTGTTGAGGCCGCATCACATGATGATGCCGGGGAGCGGGCCAGCTGCAGTGTTGGCAGCTGAGCGGGACAGCAGCATTAAGCTACCTTGTTCGCCACACCCTTACCGCCTCCTCCTCCACGACACCCCGTTTGCCCCCCCACCCCAACTCCCCACATCACTAACCTACCCATAGCAACCAACCGCACAGCCCTCACAAAACACACTCTCCCCCCTCACACGGCCAACCGGCAACACCCGGACCCACCACATCAGCCATATGCTCGCCACCGCCACCGTCGCGTACGCCAGGATGCCGTACGCCTGCCACGCCGCCGCCAGCTGCAGCCGGAGCGCCTCACCGAAGCGGCCCCGGAAGCGGTGCAGCAGCCCGCGGGGGGCAGCGGACGAGGATGACGTGGCGGCCTGGATGGGGCGCCCGCAGGGGGGCAGGGGGGCAGGGGGTGTGTATGTGTATGTGTGTGTTTGCATCGTCCTTCCTCAGTTAGTGACGCCGCGGGAACCCCGCCGTGGGGGAGCCGGGAGGTTCGGCGCCCTGCCCTGCTGCACGCCCTCCGCATTCGGCCCCCCCCCCAATTCGCACCACCTCCTATTACTAGCGCCAGTGCGGCAGATCCCTCGCACCCAACTCCGCCTGCTGGCATCCCACCTAGCTGACCAGCGGGCTCCCCCACGGGGTACAAGCGCGCGGTCACCCCGCCCCCTGCCTCTCCCCTCCCCGCCCCCGCCCCTGGTCCCCCACCCCACCTAGTCCCCGGGTGGTCGCACCTCCGTCGCCATCTGCCGCAGCGGCAGCGACCGCAGCGGCAGAGACAGCCCGCCCGCCGCCCTCCCACCGCCCAGCACGCCGCCGCGTGCTGGCGCCGCTACAGCAGCAGGCGCCGCTGAGCCGCGGGGCAAAGATGGGAGCAGTCGCTGCTGCTGATGTGGTTGCCGCCACCGGAGGCCGCTGCCAGCTGCGGGGACACGACCCGGGGCCGTAGCAGCCGGGGTAGCGGCGTGGCCGGCACGAAGCGCACTGGAAGCCAGCCAGCGCCCCGCCAGCCGCCAGGGTGCTGCAGGGGATGCAGCCCCAGCAGGTGCTGAAGATAGTCCGGGTGCTGACGCAGCTGCTGACGTGGCGAGTTGAGAGGCGGTGGCTGACCCAAAGCCGGCAGTCAGCGGGGTCGCCCCGCCGCGCACGGCGCCCGCATGCAGGGCCGCCCAACAGCGCATGGTCCGCGCAAGCGCTCCTACACGGTGGCCGCAGCCAGGAATCGCGGTTGTTGCAGTTGCCGCAAGGGCGATGCCCGCGAGCGCTGATGCAGTTGCCCGATGCGGTGCTAGGGTCGACCCCGACACAACGGTAGGCCGCACTGGAAGCATCCCAGCCATAGCGCCGAGGGCGCAATCTGATGTTCCTGAGGCCATGGTGCGACTGTGCGAGGCTTCAGAGAAAGGTGTCGCCCAGTGCGCGATGGACTTGCGCAGCGCGGCAGCGTGATCAGAGCCCTGTAATACTTAAATACTAACCCAGGAAACCTATCCGTGGCTTTGGCAATGTCGGCTTCAGAAAAGCCTGTCGATGCTGGCACGGGACCCTCGGTAACACAGCGAGTCACAATTTCGGTCCACGGCGCAATCTGCAGGAGCCCACAAACACCAAAGTCAGGAGTCTACCGCATGGGCCATGACCAGTCAGAGTTGAGCTTGCTGTACGGCTGTCGGTTTGTTCGTCCCTCTTGATCACGTCAGGAATGTCGCCCCTCCCATCCTTCTACAACCGTCATCAAACAAATTGCTAAGCTTGCCACAAGAGGGCGCTTATAGCCTCTTCCCAGCCTCACTTTGGCACAAGCTAGGATCGCCACGCCTACTTCCAACCAAATTCAGCCCCCCCAGCGGATGACTTGTTATAGGGTGACCTCCCGGTTGCCCTGATAGTTGCCAGCTTCGGCTACTGAGGCTGCTCAAGTGCTCATGCGACGTTTGGGAAGGCGTAGTCCTGTTTTACCACACAGCAGGGGACACTGCGTCATGCAGCGGCTGCCCTACCCGCCTGCCCGGAACCCCGCCACCTGCCCATGCGCCAAAATCACTGGGCAGCCTCCGAGGCGTCTGCCTGGTGGCGGCACTAAATTGACAGGGGCTCCATGTTCCCTGCTCCCAACTCCCAGCAAGCGGGGACCTGCGGGGCTGGCTTCTCTGGGCTTGAAACCAGCCATTCTTGGTAAGCCGGATGAGAGCCGGAGCCAGCCGACAAGGGGTTGCCAGATAAGCGACAGATGTTGGTCAATAAAGTTGGTAAAGGGCCACTGTCTCGAGCTGGCCTGCCTGGCCTGCCGCCAAGGAGTGTTGGCCCCGTTACTAGGGGCTGCCACTGGGGTGCTTAGGACGCGGACCCAATCCTGCCATGTTAATCTACGGCAAGCTGTCTGATAGGCTTAATCTGTAAATATTAGCGCCCTGAAATCGACGAAGGAGTTGGGCCCCGCGGCGACAGGACACCGGAGAGCAGGCGCAGGCTATCATATGGGCCGCATTAGCACTGCAGATATGCTCCTCTTCAAGTCATGCTTATCGATTGCCACTCAACTGGGAGCAGGGACCACGTGGTGCTGGTCGTTGGATGCGCCGCTACCAACAATTTTACAGCCAGCGGTCTATCCTGTAGCATTTAAAGCTTCCAATACAATTTATGTTGCCCATGTCCGGTTGCAATGTGCGTGCCGTCAGCAGCTGACTGACATGTTGCGCTAAGAACTAGGAAACGAGATCGGGCTTATGCCAATCCAATCAATTGCAATCTCATTGCTTATGCTATGGTCTGGCGTCGCAAATGCCCCATAGCATGACGGCGATGGAAGAGGGTTTCCGGCACTGTCGGTTGCCTCGCCGCACAATCCAGCAATCCGTGAAGTTACAACAAACAATGCTTCACATGGCATAACCAAACTACAGACATATAATAAGACTTGTAACAAGCTGCAACAAGAAACTCAGTACGAGAACGAAGGATTGCGCACGGGCCGTTCGGGACGCCGTTACGTTGGCTTCGACTGGCACTCGCACCTACGATCCAAAGGGTTCGTCAAAGAGAAGCGCGATTTGAATAGTTCGTGTGTTCTGCGTCCATCATTCTCCTGCGCCCGGTCATCGTGCGTTCCGAGCGGCCTCGGAGAAGTTCCAGGCCATCCAACGCGACGAGTAAGCACCCATTGTATCTCGGGGTTGTATGTCTTTGTGAGCATGTTGCAATTGATGCCTTGCATGGCTCACTGCTGGAACTTGCAGTTACTGTCGACCGGCCCCAGAAAAGGCGCCAACGCCAGACTGTCACCTGCGAACCGCTCAAACAATAGCGTCAATTTATCATCCCAAAACACGCAGGATTGACTGCTTGACGATACTGGGATTGCGGAGCCGTCCCTTCCTCACCGCACAACACCCATCGCACCACGAGGGCCAGTCCACCAGCATAACAGCGAGCCACCCGTTTAGGACATCTCAAATAAGCCCACCGAAACTCCAAGCCACCATCAATTTCGATGAACCCTGGGTCGGTGCGACAGATGGCCAGCATGACGCGGGGGCCGGTCATCCCACGCGACCGCGTCTGCGGCCTCGCCGGCCCGGCTCGCTCGCGAGCGCTGCCTGCGCCCGTGCCTCTGGTGCCATCGTGCTACGGCGGCAGTAGTGGCAGTAGCGGCAGTGGCTCCACTTGGCGCGGCTGCCCCGGAGTGGGCTCGCCCCTGTCCCACGTGGGCTCACGCAGCAACCAGCGAGCCAGGCGCACCACCCTCGCGGCGGCGGCGGCTGCAGCTGGCGTGCCTGCGGACGACAGCGGCCGCGGGGATGACCCCCTCCCCGCCTCCGCCGTCGCCGTCACGCCGTGGAGCCGGTTTATGTCCGTGTTTACGGTCTTCTCCGACGAGCGCTGCAACAGCAAGCTGCTGGCGCTGGCCGTAGGTGAGGAGGGGTGTAACGCAATATGGGCTCCGGGCATGTGAAGGGAGACGGGAGGAGGCCGAGGAAGGGCGGTCTCCTCCCGGTGGGGGCCCAGCAGCGGGAAGCCCCGACAGCCTGCCTCCACCCCGCCATGACCCCCGACCCCCCGACCCCCGGCACCCTCCGCACTGCCCCCCCCAGGCCAGATGCTGTGCTCCATCGCCACCCTCATCCACGACTCCTACCTGCCCATCTACGTGCACGACGAGCTGGGGCTGTCAACAACCAAGGTACGGGGGGGGCCCGAAGCCTACGGGAACGGAGCCCCGAGGGGAGGGCGTTAGACGGGGCGGCGCTTACTGTTGCTGCAGCCTGAGCACGCCTATTTTGGATCACCCGCGCTACTGCCGCACTGCGGTTCCACAACGCCTTTCACGGGCTGCCCACGACGGGCACCCCCAGGGGGGCTGTTCCGCGGATCCAGTGCACTGCTGGCGCCCATGCCGGGCCTCATCGCTGTAACAGTTGCTGTTGCTGGTGTCACCGCTGTCGCTGCCGCTGCTGTCTGCTGGTGTCCGCTGCAGATTGGTGCGGTGCAGGGCATTGCGCAGTTCCTGTGCCAGCTCAGCAAGGGCGTGAGCGGAGTCGCGGGGGACGTGCTGGGCTCGCAGGTGAGTGAGGGGCCGGGGGGGATTCCGAGGAAGACCCGTGGATGCGAGAAAAAAACCGTTTAGAAAAGACGTGTGCCCCCCACCGCCACCACGCCGTGCGTCCGCTGTGTCCACTCCCGCATCCCCAGCAACATGTGCCCTCCCAGCCGGGACCCACCACCCCCGGGTTGCACGAGGCGGAGGGGAAGGATGTGCAGCTGGGGACATGCGGCTGGCGACAGGCCCTTCTCCCATAGCAATAACACCCCTCCCCCCCTCGGCCCTCGGGGCCCCAGACCCGCGTGCTGGTGTTCGGCACCCTGCTTACCTTCGCCTGCAAGCCCATGTTCGCGATGCTCAGTACGGTGTACGGCGTGTTTGGTGTCACGGCATGCCTGTACTGGTGAGTGGGTGGGTGGGTGGCTGCGGGGGGGGATGCGGTTCACTTGGTCCCCTCGGCGGGAGTGGGGGCAAGGCGGGAGGTGGGGACCTGGGGAAGAGACCGGAAGAGAGGTAGATCCAGGATACATAGCCCGGCCAACACGACCGTGCTGGGCTTAGAAATGCCGTACGACGCGATACGGGGCTACCTGAAAGGAGCTATTTGATGCGGGAGGGGTGTGGGGTGCCAGTGACCTCGCCGCTGCAGGTTGGTGCGCGCAAGGCGCGGGAAGGATTGCGGCCCGCGGTCAAACCCTTTGACCCATTTTGAACACCTGGATCCAGGTTCTTCTTCGCCAAGCTGTTGGACCGGCTGTCCAAGGGCATCCGCGAGGCCCCCACCAAGGCCGTCATGAACGAGCTGGCCAAGGAAAGCGGGGACGCGCCGGACGCAGCCTATGGTGGGTGCCGCCCCAACCCCAAGGAGCGGGGTGGGAGTTTTCTGTAACACTCCCCAAAGGAGTGTACGACAGGCGTGGGGCTGCCCATCTTCGTAACCGAGCGATGAAGAGGAGGGAAGGGAAGGGAATGTTTATCCCCTGCGCAGCGCAAGCCGGCACCGCCTGCCCTCCTCGCCGCATATGCCACGCTCTTCATCCCATTGCGCCCTATCGCGCTAGCGACTTCCTCCTCCTCAGACCAGGCCCTCCCCCCTGACGCCCCCTTCGTCCCCGCTGGCTGCAGGTCTGCGCCAGTCCCTGGCCACTGCGGGCATGTTGATCGGCTCCACCATCGCCTCCCTCACCTTCGCCGCCACGGGCAGCAACTACGTGCTCACCTTCACTGTGGCATCCATACCGCCCGCACTGGCGATGCTGTGGCTGGTCGCGGTGAGGGGGCGGGCCGCCGGTCGGGAGGGGTTACATAAAAGAACCGGTACCTCGAGGGAGGGGGGGTGAGGAAGGGGTGAGGAAGGGGGATGAAAGGAAGGAGGGAGGTGAGGATGAGAGCGCAGAGCGCAGTTGGTTCCGAGCCTCGAGCGGCCGTCCTTCACGGCTCACGCCTCCTCCTCCACCCCCCTGCGCCTTCACCCGGGTTGCCCCTCCCCGCAACCCCCTCCCCTCCTTCAGAATTTCCGTGAAGAGCTGTTCGGGGCCCCAGCCGGTACCGCCCCCCCGCCGCCTCCCCCCAGCATGACCCTCGGCTCAGCCAGCATGGCCTCCACCGACCTGCCGCCCGACACCCCCCTGCCCGCGGGGGCGGCTCCGGCTGCTGCAGCCGCCGCGGAGCCCCAGCTGGGGCCGCTGCAGAAGGCCGTGGCCATCATGAAGGCCTTCAAGCCGGCGTACTGGCAGGTGGGAACAACCAACCGACACACCAACCAACAAACCGACACACCAACCAACCAACATACATGTATACCCTCCCCCTCGCGCGCCTCCGACGCCGACCTCCGTCTTTTAGGCTCCTCACCCAAGTCCTCCAGCATACATCTGAAAACCTATGTCCCAAATGATATTTTTCTTCGTACACGGGTTTTCCTCGCAACTCCTCGCGTGCTGGCTATCGGCGCCGCCGACCCACACCTCGCCCCCACTCCGCCTCCCGCCCCAGGCGCTGCTGGTGGTGTCGGTGCTGTACTTTGCCCGCTTCGACGCGTCCTTCCTCGGTCTGCGGGCCAAGTCGGTGAGCGGCTGCCGCAGCGTGCCTGCGTTAGGGGGCGCGGAAGGCGGGAGGGCGTGTAGGGGGGGCGGCGGGTAGAGGGTGGCGGGTAGAGGGTGGCGGGTAGAGGGGGCCATATAGGGGTGCTCACGGGTCGTTAGTGCGGGCAGGTGAGCAAAGTGGGGAGAGGTGGATTGTCGGATGCGGTTGGGTGGGTCCGGCGGCCCCGTGCCCGGACGGACGGGGCTCGTCCCTTGTCGCCCTCCACCTCTGACGCCAGCGCCGCCGTATTGTTCCTCATTGACCCATCCCCCCACCCCGCCCGCGCTCCCTGCTCTCTGCCCTCCCTACCCTCCCTGCCCTCCGTGCCCTTCCTGCCCTTCCTGCCCTCCCTGCCCTCTTTCAAAACGTCTGTTGTAAACGGTTTTTTCTGGCATCCACGGGTCTTCCTTGAAACCCTACCCGCCCTCCCTGCCCGGTCCCAGGTGATGCCCAAGACTCTGCTCCCCATGATGACCCTGGTCAACAGCCTCATCCAGGTGGGTGGGCGGCGAACAACCGTACTGATCGACACGCAACCACCACCGCACACAGCCGCCAACGAACTTATAACCGCCATCGCGGGGGGGCACTGCACGGCGCATGCATGCCAGATGTTCTCTCCCAAACCACACCTCTGTGTGTGTATGTGTGTGTGGGGGGGGGTGCACGCCACATCACGCGACCCCGAGGCCATCTCTGATCCCAACTGCCCCACCCGGACCCACCCTCGCCCCCCAGATGCTGCTGACCGCGCCCCTCTCCCGGATCTCCGGCGCCTCCGTGCTCAACCGTAACCGGCTGCTGCTGGTTGGTTTCGGAGCCATGGTGGTGGCGGACGCATGTCTGTTGCTGCCCATTACGGCTAACCCAGCGGGTGAGCCCGAGGTGTTTTTTAAGAGAATACCGGCGGGTGAAGATAGCGCAGAGCGATGGCAGAGGTGTCCGGGGGCGGGTCAAGCGGGTGTAGCCGAGGGTAGGCGTGAGGGCGGGGGCGGGGGACTCCGGAGGCGGTTACATTAGGAGGAGGTGGATGTGCGGGCGAGAGCCCTGAAGCCTGACCTGTGCTGCCGGTCCTCGCGGGCGAGCCACAGCGGCGCCCCTCCCGCCTTCCCCTTCGCCTCCTTCCCCCGTCACCTTCCTCGTTACCCCTCCCCGCCCTCCTCCCCTCCCCGGCCCCCCTAGGCATGTTCATCGGCTCCGCGTTCATCGGCATTCACATGGCCATGACTCACGCCATCACCATCTCCATGGTCTCGTCGTACATGCCCATCGGCGTGCTGCCGGGGGTGGGCAAGCTGAGCGGCACGGCCGTATCCATCACGGACCTCATGCTGGGTGGGTAGAGGGGGGCACGAGCACAGGGCCGTGTCCATTACGGACCTCATGCTGGGTGGGTAGAGGGGGGCACGAGCACAGGGCCGTGTCCATCACGGACCTCATGCTGGGTGGGTAGGGGGGGGCACGAGCACAGGGCCGTGTCCATCATGGACCTCATGCTGGGTGGGTAGAGGGGGGCACGAGCACAGGGCCGTGTCCATCACGGACCTCATGCTGGGTGGGTAGGGGGGGCACGAGCACAGGGCCGTGTCCATCACGGACCTCATGCTGGGTGGGTAGAGGGGGGCACGAGCACAGGGCCGTGTCCATCACGGACCTCATGCTGGGTGGGTAGGGGGGGGCACGAGCACAGGGCCGTGTCCATCATGGACCTCATGCTGGGTGGGTAGAGGGGGGCACGAGCACAGGGCCGTGTCCATCACGGACCTCATGCTGGGTGGGTAGGGGGGGCACGAGCACAGGGCCGTGTCCATCACGGACCTCATGCTGGGTGGGTAGGGGGGGGCACGAGCACACGGCGGGGGGGTCGAGGAAGACCCGTGGATGCCCCACACGGCGGGGGGGGGTCTGTCCTCCCTCCGGCGTGGCTCACGGAGTCGCTCCACCTCCCCCTCCCGTCTCGTGTCAGTGCACACATCCGCGCATGCCCCCGTCCCGCCACCACCTAAATGAAACCCTCCCTCCGGCCCCCCCTCCCCATTGAGCCCCCAGGCTTCGTCCTGGCTGCCAGCAACGCAGTGGCGGGCATCCTGACTGACATGTCGCGAGAGGCGGGCATGGGCAATGTGGGCTGCTTCGCGGGTACGAGGCCTGGAGTCCAGGGAGGGTTTCGAGGAAGACCCATGGATGCGAGGAAAAACCGTCGTCCGGGGAGGGTGGGCGGGGGCTGCTTGCGTGCCGCGCGGGACCTGGGAGGGGGCGCCGCTTTCTTCGGGCGCAAGAACCCTCCAGGGGGGTTGTCGCCTCTATGCGGCGAGGGCGGCACCCTGCAGGGCGGCGGGGGGTGGCTGGCGGCAGTGGCCACCGTGGCCACCTGTAGGGAGGTGGGAGTTCACCGTACTTCATGAGCGCCCCGCCTGTCGAGAGTCGGTAGGTGCTGCACCACCACATCACGGTGGCCTGGCCCCAGCCTTCACGATCTGCGGGAGGCCCTTCAGCGCCCCACTGCGTGCACCCGCACACCCACCCGCACAATACGACTGACAACCCCGGCCTCGAGCCTGCCAGCTAGGATGCCGTTTCCTCCGCTTTCGGTGCACGGCTTTCCTTCCTACGATCCCAACCCTGCTTCGCCCCGCAGGCGGCGCCCTGGCTTGCGTGCTGTCCGGTATCCTGCTGGTGCTGTTCGAGCGGTTCGGGGACTTGGGTCGCAGCGATCTGGTGGTGGCTCGGGGGCGCAAGGGCAAGGGGGGAGGCGGAGGCACCGCTGACGTGGCCGTTAAGGCTAAGCCGCAGTGAAGCGGCGAGGCGTGAGGGCGGGAAGGGTTGGGGGCCGAACCGCCGGAGGGGCTTTCGCGCCCTGTGCCCTCGCCACCTCACCAGGCATTATACCATGTTCGTGAGCGGCGGCGGATAAGTTCATTGTTCTATTAACTCCCATCGCGTGGCAGATTTAGGGTGGTCCATGAATCTGTGCGGCGGCACAAGAGGCGGGCTGCCTGTTCCGCAGGTTGCATCAGCATCAGCAGCAGAACCAGCCTACAATACCGGTAGCCATAGACGGAGTGCACATTGGGAGGTTTGCCAGGAGTCTGGTGCTGGGGTCGATGCGGGGTGGGGTGGGGGTAGCGTACGGAAAGGGTTGATGAGAGTTTTAGACGCTCGGACATGACTCAGTTGTGGAATGAGCTGTTTGTAAGTTGAGGCTCGGACGGGTTGGAGGGGAGTGACGAGGGGTTGAGGCCCTCACCCAGGAGGGCGCATGCAGGCAGGCAGGACGCACTGGGACCCTCTGGGACCAGAACTCCGTCCTCGGTTTTATTGTATTGTATGATTTAGCGGCTGGAGCAGCCGCGACAATTGCTGGACGTATAAATGGAGAACGCAGACAAGGATTCGGTCGTGCCGTGGGTGCCGGTGCGCCTTCCTGTATGCGGTTGGCTGATGCCGTGTAGCCGCCCAGGTTTCTCGGCACCGCGCTCATCCACTGTCTCCCCACACCACGACGCCTGGTCAGATGTGACGTGTACAAGCCCCAGCGACACTCTCCGCCAACATTGAGGGGGGCGTGGCGGTGAATGGTGCATGTGCGGACTAGCAGGCGCATACAAGTCGAGGCCCCTGTTGGTTCATTAACCATTCCAAATCCAACCAGCTGACACGAGCTGAGGCCTGGCAGGAAGCGAAATGCGTAGGAGCTGGCCCTGAATGGAGTGCAGTCGTGGATGCAGGCAAGGGCATTTCCAAAGCGACCCGTATTGGTACGAGAATGGTACGGACCGCGTTGGCGCAGCCCACTGCTTTACGTGGATTCGTTCCAAGGCGACGTGGTGACGTCCATGCAGGTGGAGGAGCGACGTGCATGTCAATACGGCTGGTCCTCGCTGGCTACAGGCATAAATGAGCAACCATGCATCGCTGTATGACAATCAGCTTGCACGTAAAGTTGTTTAGGGTGGGGGGGACAAGTTGTGCCGTACCATTTCCAGCTTTCCTCTTCCAAATGTCCAGATGCGTTGCCAAATTTCAACGCTTGAAGCTTGTGACAGTCGTATCGTGTATGCTGGAGTCCACTCCATGCTGCTTTAGTAGCTGTGGGTTATTACGAGGTTCACGCCGTCGTCGCTGCTCCCTTTGATCGTCGAGCTTATAGGCCAAAAGGCGGCCTATGTTGGCACGCTAGGATAGCCGCACGGCACCTCGTAGCACAGCTGGCTGTGAGGCGGCATCTACCGGGGGCGCGGCAGCCTTAGCGCGCCACTACCTAGCCTACTGAGGAGGGAGCCCCCAGCACAGCGCCATGGCGCGCAGCACGTATGATGATTTCATCATGAAGGAGAAGATTGGCAGCGGCAGCTATGGGGTTGTGTTCAAGGTGGTGCGCAAGGTCGACAAGCATGTCTATGCCATGAAGGAAATCGACCTAGCGGGCATGTCCCGTAAGGTGCGGTCGACCAACAGCTTCTACGCCCTTTCCTGTGGGGTGTAAATGTACTTGCTTTGGTTTTGGTACTGGGATGGTCGGGCACTGGTTACGCGTGGCACATTCCCAATTCTTACGTGTTCAGGAGCAAGAGGAATGCATCCGGGAGACGCGTGTGTTGTCATCTTTGGATTCGGACTACATCATCAGATACTACGACTCGTTCCTGGAGAAGGTACGTTGCAGCTGGGGGATGCGCGTATCGGTGCACGCCGCGAAGCAAACAGAGAATGGCTTGCGCAGGGCAAGCTCTACATCATCACAGAGTACGCCGCCAATGGCAATTTGCACGACTACATCAAGAAGCAGAAGTCACGGTTGACGGAGGAGCTCATATGGAAGCTTTACATTCAGGTTCGACGACTAGGACTGCGGCTGCCTAATTGTTCGCGATTCCTTAAGCGGCTGCCCTATCCACGTGTAGATCCTGCTTGGTCTCAACCATATGCATTCCAAGAAAATCCTTCACCGTGACATTAAGACGCTCAACGTCTTCCTCGACGAGGACGTGAACGTTAAGCTCGGTGACATGGGCGTGGCGAAGGTTAGTGGGGCGAGACTCATCCTTCCCCTTGTGTACACCGTTTACAATGCGAAGTTATGCTCACGTTGGCATCGCTCCCACACGCTGGCAGATCCTAAGCACGAACACGAACTTCGCAAAGACGATAGTGGGCACGCCCTATTACCTGTCGCCGGAGCTGTGCGAGGACAAGCCCTACAACGAGAAGTCAGACGTATGGGCGCTTGGCGTGGTCTTGTATGAGTGCTGCACGCAGCGGCACCCCTTCGACGCCGACAACCAGGTTCGCAAAGCTGCAAATCACGGCTGCTGTTTTTATTTTAACCAGCTAACAACCAATCGTTTCAATGTTATAGGGTGCGCTGATCCTGAAAATCTTGCGGGGCAAGTTTCCGCCGGTGACTGGCTACTCGCCGGACATTTCCGACCTCATCAAACGCTGCTTGACGCAGGTAACGACCCAAGGCGTATGTCAGGCACTGCAATCGCTTAGTGTATACTAACTTGCATGCCGTTGCTGCCACAGAATGCGAACCGGCGGCCAAACACGTTTAAGCTGCTTACGCTGCCCAGCATTCGGCAAAAAGCTGAAGAGCTGGGCATCTCGCTGCCAGACCAGGCCTCGCTTGCGCTCATGGCGGACCGGAACATGGCAGGCGGCGCCGGCAAGGTACAAGGGGCGTCATTTTTGGGTTGAGGTGGAGTTGGGTGTGATGGGGAACTGCCTCAGTGAAATTGGACTATCATACTAACCTGCATCACCACCCTGCCCTGCCCCTTTACCGTAACCCTTTCTTGCGCAGTCTCGACCGAAAACCCCTCTAGGTAAGCTTGGCGGGCGGCATGGTGGATTGCATCGTGGTTGCTAGCAGGACGGGGCTGTTCATCGCACGAGGTGGCTTGGGGTTACGGATGCCTGCGGGCTCGGACCTGCGGTGGCAACGGAGCTTAAAGGTTTTGTGAGCATAGTAGGGCTTGCACGCCACGGACTTCACAGAATTTGCAAAGCTCGCCACGAACGTCACGCATTGGCATGTTGCTGAGCAAATACATACACCGCTGCAATGTCGTGCTTATGTCTATTACGTATGCAACAATGAAGCCTGGAGATCCATATGAAGGTTCATGCCTGCTGGTTGGGATCAGGGGTTGGTAGTCGTCACGAAAGCATGCCGACAAGGGCAGGGTTCTGGTGTGAGCCTGCAGGAATGCCAGGAGGCTCGCGCAAGCCATGCACACGGCGTGCGGCCTTCAATCGTGCACGCCCCACATATTGCAGGTGCAATGAAAGGCAGCCGGATGTGTGGCTTTCCGTTTATTGGTGGCGAAGGCCGCCTGGATGTCCTCAGCACCATGCGCCAGTCGGTTGCTTGATAGCATTGCGTTCCGTCATACCAATATTTGCCGCAGACGGAGGTGCGCCAGACGCTGCTGGTCCCTCGGCAACGGGCGACATGTTCGGGTCTACCATCCGCGCGGATGCACCAGCCGCTCGGCCGGTGGACGTGTCGGTGACGAACGTGGAGCGCACACCCGGGGAGGGACAGCCGCTGGGGGCACCGCCTGTGCCTGTGCAGGCAGCGTGGAGCGTGGAGGAGGCGAAGCCCAAAGTCAACCGGCCGCCGGCGTGGGGCTTGGCGCAGCAAATGGGTGAGCATTCGGGCAGTGAGCGCGGCATCTAATGGGATTTTGTGAAAAGGGTCCCGTTCTGGCGGTATGGTTGATTCGTCGTGGATGGGGTCCGAGCTGTTTGGGGAATTGGAAACGACTACTTGGAGCTGCTTGCATTGGGCAACGTTGATAGGGAGGAAATGCGTCATGGGCCAGTTTCGTCTCCAACTCGGTGTGGTTGTAGAAAGCAAGCGCGGTCAAATCGGGGATATAGTCCAACCATGGGCCTGTCACTGGATTCCAGGGGCGTTCGTCGAACCGAGACGTGGACGCTATAGGATTGACACCGTCCAAAACCTGCATTAGGGAGTCGCTGACGCAACGCATAAGATTCCAGACATGCGCCATGGGAATTGCCGCAGGTCCCGGTTCCTGGCGGCAGGGGATTGGTACTCGACGGGAATATCATAGGAATCAGCGTAATCCTTCGGGTGTTCTGGCTTAGATGTCTAACATTCATAATAGCGCACCGTTCTGCCCCGAAAGTTGACATGCGTGAATACCCAAGGCCCACGGTACCATAGCGTGCCTCCAGATGTGCCTAGTATCCGGTACTACTTCTGGACTGCACGTAGCGGTCCTGGCCACATGACACGAACTTATCCGCAAGCGCGTCCTCCAGATGCTTGTGCCATGGTACCGCCACTCAAGTCGTCAGCCCGCTGCAACTTGGGATTATTGGCCACTTGTGCTTCTCCCTTGGCGGCGAACAACAAAAAACGCGAGGGATAAAACCTCCATCAATGAATGGCCCTTACCCAGAGAACCTCGAGGTCGAGGAGGAGGGCGACGATGAGGATGACAGCAAGAACCCTTACCTCCACCCGGTGCACGGCGACGAGGAGGAGGGCGATGACGACGAGGAGGGCGAGGGCGAGGATGACGACGAGGAGTACGAGAACGGAGAGTACGGCGGCGAGGGCGAGGAGGGCGATGCGGGGTGGACGCCCGACCCCACTCGCATTGCGCACATGACGAGCGCCATGATGATCCAGCGCGCTGCGTGCCTGGACCTGGTGGGCGAGAAAGCGTTCAATGAGCTGTGAGTGATATCAGCAACAGCTGCAGGCGAAGATATGCGGTGGGCGTGCCTTCAACGTACACGGGTTGGCAGATAAGAGGGGATGCCAGACATGGGCGCCTACGGCTGTTAAGGCAGCTGTCGTGGCGGCTGTGCTGGGCGGTTCGTCCTATAATGGGTAAAATGGCAAGGGCCTCAAATTATCTGGGGGTAAAGCTGTTAACCCGGTGATCGCATAGGCCGTCGGACTAACCTGCCATAGCATGTTTCCAATGCAGCGCTGCCTTATGCCCCCCCACCCCGCTTCCCCTTTCAGCTACGCCCTGCTGAAGAGCAACCAGGTGGACGAGGCCAGCATGACGGACCTGTCGCGGCTGGTGTTCAAGATTATCCCGTACGACAAGTCGGAGGTGATTCAGATGATGTACAAGCTTCTGTACCTCGAGTCGCAGCTGGAGGGGCATTAACGGGGTTTACGAGGGTGACACTAGGGCGGTGCAGCAACTGCAGCGCCCCTGGCGGAGCCCCCAGGGTCTGATGGCGCTGGTACCACTACGCTCATGAGTGCGACAACGCCGGAGGTGCAATAACGACAGTAGGTCTCGATGGGCGTGCAAAAGTGGGAATGCCGGGACGAGTACAGCAGTGCAGGCTATGCGGTGGGGCGCATTGATGCCGGTGGTGGGATGATGCGCTGCCAACGTGCAAGACGAGGGGATGGTTGCTGAGGTCCTGAATGAAAACCGGGTCGCAGCAATTATCAGTTTGCGGCGTCCATACCCGGAGCAGCACACCCGTCATCGAAGTGGCGACAAGCTTCGTGCCAAGTGTTAGTGGCAGTGTCGTGGCCGCCAACGAGCGATTGACGCGAGCGGCTCTAAGGCGGTGTGTTGAGGCGGTGTAGGCCTTAGACCTGAGGCTGTTACCGTCACTGTCTCTTCGCCGGATGAGGCCGGGTGTGATTAATGTGAAGGTTGGCGCATTGCGCGGAGATGTTTCGCTTTTGCGCCGCTTGTGGGGCATGCTGCTTCGATCTCAATCGCCCTCCGGCGCGCCTGATTGCTACCGGAGTTGACCCGCTGAATATGTTCGATGGCCAGTAACCGCCAAGTCCCAGGCTGCCTTGGCTGCTGTCATCATGACGGGATAGACACGCTGTGCGTCGCGTTGCATTTTACATCCTCTTGTGGGGGGCGGTGGTTGGCGTGAGGCCGGTGGGCAACCAGGTGTCGTCCGGTGGGGCCTGTGGATATTAGAGTGCTCATTGCAGCAGCGCAGACATTTAGCCAGGAACCTAATATCGTGTGAGCGTTATCAGGTGGTGGGTTTAGACGAGGGGGGAGCTGCGGCGCAATGCGCATTGTGCCGCGTGCTTGCTATAATTAACGTACGACGGGGGCGGCGCGAATGCTCGCCCTTTGGCCTGCGATACCCCGGCGTCGAGGAGAGCGTTGGTGCGTGCGAGGCGTATCCGGCTTCATCAAAGTGTGAGCCTATACGCGTGCGATTGTGAAATGACAGCAAGTTAAGGTAGCGATTCGCTCATCTTAATTGTGCCCATCGGCGAAGGGTATCGCAGGGTATGGGGCATCTGGAAGTGTTGCCACGATGCCTAAGGGCGCGCAGGTTAGCTTGTATGGTGGACCGGGCTGAACAACCACCTAACTGGGAGGGCCGGCGCCGTGTCTTGGGAGCTGTTCACTGATGTTTTGGCTGCAAAGGGCAGACAGACAGGCGTGATGACTTGCAGGATTGGAGGCCGCAGCTCTGCTATTGCGCTCGGCTGCCTGTGTGCTTGATAACTGCCTGTGGTGGTTCCACCACCGGATATTCGCGTGTGCGTCATTTCCTGGAGGAAAGTGACACAAAACACCGCGTGCGTACAGAGTTGTGATGAGCTTCGTGAATATTTAGGACCATGTAATGACATGTAGATGCGCGGCTTGGCTTTTTTACTTGCAGGCCCTATCCATGTCGACTGCAACCATCGGAGTACGAAACCAGTTCGCGCTAAATGAGAACACCGTAGTTGTGTACTGCAAAGCTGTGGAATTTTTATTTTTGTTTGTGCTTCCCTCGCATTCCATGTCTTTCTTTAGGCAGCATCCCAAAATACTTGCAAAGTATTTCCCCATAAAGAACCTCACATACTTATTCGGGCGACCATGTCCAATGCTCAGTCTTGCAACCCGGAGTCAACGTGCGACGGGCTTCCCTCCAGCATCTTTGTTGCTGATGAAGCTGAGGTGCATGATGTGCCCATGAGCGTGATCCACCGGCCGCTTATTTCAACTGTTGACCGAGCAAAGGTGGAGGACTTCAAGCAAAAGATACAGGTGCGGGTTGGTGCGGTCTCTAGTTGTAGTCCATTGCAAGCGCGCTTATAATTCATGCTTTCGTGGCCGATATGGTCGGCTCCACTCGTCAAATTTCGCTCGCCACACTGGATGCGACAGCGCCTTAATTGTTGTATGGGCCTTTAAGGTCTGACCCTCTGCTAGGTGCTAATGCCGCTGCTCGCATGAGTAGCGGCATGAGGGGCAGGCGTACTTACGTAAGCCCTGCAGGCCACTGTACTGCGGTTTTTCATGCAGGCTCTGGCATAAACAAACAGCATTTTTATCATCCTCGTGCTTGTTGCGTATTGTAGGCTGGGTTGGCGCTGACGCCTATCGAGGTAGCGTGGGTTGAGAGGCCGGAGGGGTCCTACTACTTTTCATTTGGAGGTTGCCACCGTTGGGCAGCTCATTCTGAGGTAAGGGGCTGCGCTGCTGCCACCAACCTACCGGGCTGCTGCTATGGACACCCGCACTGCGAATCCAATCGTGTTGCAGCTGTTGCCCCTTTATTGCCCCGACCGAGCGAACTTGTCATTGTCCTCCCCCAACCCGCGGCAAATTTAGACTGCAGTATGATCCATTCTCTCTGTCCTGCCCTGTCCATTTCGGCGTACATGGCTTGACTTGCACTCGTACCTCCCCGGCTCGTCCCTGTACCACGGCCCAGCTCAACAGCGTCACCATCCCCGCCCGGCTTATCCGGGTGTCTCCCGCGACCATAAACACGTATCTGGGGGCAAGCAGCCCGTTTCGAAACCTAGCTAGCTAAGGGGAAGTGAAAGGAAATCCGTTGGTCGGCAGTTACGAGGGGCTGGGGGGTTCTGAGCTTGGACGGGCCTGAGAGAGAGGAGGGTGCAGGAGTGATGCGCGAGGCTTGGAATGTACGACGTTGGTGTCAATGCTGGGGTGTTGTCTGAGTAAAGGATAGGCTTCAAGAGAGGTATAGATGCGCGGCTGCTGCTGCTGGAGCAGGCAGTGGAGCATGTGCCATCAGCCGCATGTGAGGGGCAAGCAATCTGTGGTATCGCTAGGGGTGTGGTTATGGCCGCCCTTCTTGTCCAGTGGTCGATGCCAACAGCTGAAGACGATACGCCGTATCGCTCCGAGGATTGCAACCAGATAGTGCAAGGAACGGCTAGCGCACTTACAACTGGCAGCAGACGCCATTTTGTACGGAAGCCAGGTTCACGGTAGTGGTGGCAGACACCTCCCGCTTGCAGTGCCGCAGTTGATGACTTGGCGCGGGTTTGGAGAGCGGTCCTACTCCCCCTCAAACAGGTGCCCCAGTAACAAGGTACAACGAAGTGCACTTCACAAGCACTTCAACAATACATGGGCATTTTGTCAAGGATAACAGATGTTGCAGACCATGCTGGCGGCACGCAGCGGCCTTCCGGCTGCAACATGCCCCTGTCCACAATGTCAGGGGTTCGCGGGTCATGTTGCGTTATTCATGAAATCATCGTGTCGCAAAACCCCTCACCGCACGCGTCCAGCCATCGCCACACCCACTTCAGCCTCAACCTGGTGCCACCCTCTCAGTGCGTAGCCGGCGGCATCCGGTAACATGTTTCCCGCCAGCACGGCACAGCACGGGGACTCCACAGTCATCGCCCGCCGCACGACCCCAACAACCCCCGACACCTCTAGTGCCGTGTCCACCGTTTTCCTCCCTACCCCACAAGCACTTGTCGCGACCACTCAACAAGGACGGTACCCAACGCCACAAGGAAACAAGTACATTGGCACAAACCCCTCATCAGACATGTATTCGTCTCTGTACGTTCGTGCCGTGCTACTACGAAGCTGACACCCACACTGTTTCTCCCACGGCTGGCCAGTAGCGGCGCCACCGCCGCAACAAACCACCACAAACATCCACCAGAGCCGCCTCGTCGGTCTGTCATTCATTCAGTGCGCGCATCAGTTGCCTGCAGCCACCAGGTTGACGCGGATCACGGCGGTGCCCGGCTCCATGGTGACCCCCGCCTGGCGCACGTCGTTGTACCTGCGGGCGAGGGGCGGGCGGGGAGAGTGGTGGGTGGGTAGCAGCAGAATAAGACCTTGGCCGTCCATCCAGCTCAGCACATCAGTCTCAGAAAAAATCATCGCGAGTATCGGCCCCACAACCCACAACCGGGGTTACGATTTCTCCGCCTTGCGGTTTCCCCGCCCCACCGCCCCTACCTGGATAGTGTCTTCTGCAGGCCGGTGATCCAGTAGTTGAAGTGGTTGGGCCGCCGGTGCTTCTTGTACTTGACAATGCGGGCCTGCAGGTGCACACAGCAGCGTTAGCCGCGGCAGCGGCAGGCCAGTAGGCCACGCATGCACGGATGGATGGATGAGGGGCAGCACGACGCGAGCCACAGGACACCGACACCTCTTGGGGCCGCGGGCCACCAGGACACGCCCCCCGACTGCTTGCTAGTGAAGGGCTCCCGAGTGCGTTGGTCGCCCCCAACGCGTGTTGCTGCTGTGATGCTACAACACCAGCATCAGCTGCTGCTGCACGCGTGGTGCCACTCCGCTGCCACCGCACCTGGACGCTCTCCCCGACCACATCCGAGTTGATGACCACCTTGGTGAGGATGGCCACCGGGAACTGAGGAGCCGAGGGCCGGGAGGAGGGAGTGGGTCGGGGAGGAGGGAGTGGGTCGGGGAGGAGGGAGTGGGTCGGGGACCAAACAGTAAGGCGGGGGCGCACAAGCTGTGTCCGGGAGGAGGTGACCGCCGCCCGGCATCGGGGCGGAGCTCACCTCGACATTGGGAAAATGGCTGTTGATGAGGTTGAGCGGCACGTGGATACGGCCGTCGTACAGTCTTGGGTATTGTTGGTTGCCACCTGCGGGGTGGACAAGCAGTTGACGGAGGCCGCGGGGGAATGGCGCTGTGTGGCTGGGGCATGCATCGAACCCAGCGCAGGGGGGAGCCAGGTGGCCCCGGGGCACCCTGGGGTGGCGGGGGTGGCGGGGGGGGTTTCGCCGCCAACCCTCTCAACCAAGTCACCCAACCCAGCCACTCCTCACCTGCCGACGCGTTGCTGAGGGTGGTGGGCGGCTGGGGTATCCCCCCCGGCCGCTGCATGCCGAGCAGCCCCATGTGGCCGCCCGAGAGCAGCGTCTGCACCGGCAGTAGCAGGAGAGCGGCAGCAGCGGAGCGGGCAGCCGATCAGTACGCGGCAGATCAGACAAACAAACAGCGTTGGCCAAGGGACAGCAGTGGACGCATTCTCACGCCCAGCCTGCGACATGAAGCCACCCAGCCGCACGCACACATCTTGACCTGCCGCAGGGCAGCTGTACTCGTGCGCTGCTCCCGCTCCCACACGGACCTCCGTCGCCGAACAGCACGACCTCAACCCGTCACCCCCCATTGTTTCCGCCACTCCCCCTGCCTCACCTGGATGGCATCCATGCTCCACTGCCCGTTTGCCGCCGCCGCCGCCAGCAGGTCGCTGGTGAAGCCCCCGGGGCCCATCATGCCCGGGGGAATACCCGCGGCCAGCGCCGACAACGGACCCATATGGCCCGCAGCCGCAGCGGCGGCAGCGGCCGCAGCAGCAGCAGCTGCCGCCGACTGGCCGTCCTGCTGCCCCGCGGCCCCCGCCTGGCCACCCTGCATGAGCGGCAGCAGGAAGTTGGGTGGTATGGCGAACTGGCTGCCCGGGTGGCCGGGGTGGGGCTGTTGGCCGCCCTGGGAGCCGCCGCCGAGGGAGCCGATGGCGGGCAGCCCCGGCAGCGGGCCGCTGGCAGCCGAGTGGCCCCCTGCGGCGGCGGTAGCGAAGTGGCTTCCGTGGGGGGGCTGGTGCTGCTGCATGCCGGGGGCCATCATGAGGCTGTGCATGGCGGCCAGGGCGCTGTCCACGGAGGAGGAGCCGGGGGGGGAAGAGCCGCCGGGCGGGGCGGAGCCGCCGGCGCCCTGATCCATGGCCTGCTGCACTCCTGCTGCCGCCTGGTCGGCCTGGTGCTGCTGCTGCGCCTGGTGCTGCTGCATGAGGTGCTGGTGGTACATGGACGCGTGGGGCATGAGCAACGACGGCATGGCGCCCGGGGCCATGGACATCCCGCCCCACTGCAGGCCCTGCTGCGCCTCCGCAGCCTGCTGAGCCTGCTCCGCTGCAGCGGCCGCCTGGTCAGCGGCGGCGGCGCCCTGACCGCCCTCGCTGCCGCCGTCTGCCGGGAGCACCCCAGCCGCTGCCGCAGCAGCATCGTCGCCCTCCCCGGTGAGGTGCCGCTGCTGCGCCTCGCCCGCGGCTGGTCCGTCCTGCAGCCCCAGCGCGGCGGTCATGCTCCCCGGCTCCATGCCGCTGTAGTCCGCCGGCTGCTGCTGCTGCTGCTGCAGGCTGTCGCCGCCCCCACCGGTGCTGTCGAGTTCTTCTCCGGCGCGGGACGCCTCGGGCCGTCCTGACTCCCCCCCTGGAGCCCCCGGCACACCTGCCGTACTGGTTTGCCCGTCCGAAGGTAGCTGCTGCTGTTGCTGCTCGCCGTCAATGGGAGCGGCATCGCCCCCCGACGTGGCAAGCCCTCCAGCGTCAGTTGGATGGCCACCCTCCCCCTGGGCGGCCGCCAGCTCTCCCGGGTTGCCGGGCTGGTGCTGCTGCTGCAGGTGCGAGAGCCCCACGCCTTGCGGCATCAGGTGCGGGCTGACCAGGGATGCCCCCGGCCCCGCCCCCGCCGCCGGCCCGCCTCCCAGCATGGCGAGGAAGGTGTTGGGGCTGGCGCTGGACGGCAGGCCGTGCAGCTGGGAGGGGTGTAGCATGGACATGGCCATGTTGTGGTGGTGGTGGTGGTGGCCCAGCATGGATGGGTGGCCGGATGCGGCGGCAGCTGCGGCCGCTGCCGCGGCCTGCATGGCCAGCAGCGCACTCAGGTCGAAGCCAGTGCCCCCGGACCCATGGCCGCTGCCATCGGGTTTCATTAGGAAGCCTGCGTAAAGCGTACGGCGGCACGGCGAATTATAAAAAGGCGGATACAAGCATCTGGAGGAGTTGCTGATCCATCTACCTTTGGCTCCGTGCCATGCATAGACACATGCTCAGGACTACCTAGCCAGTTGTGGAGCCGCAACACGGGTGGCCAGTAGCAGCGCGCAGCCACGCCAATCCAGGAACGGGCGGCCCCCCACCCGCTGGCTCGTTTCTGCTCGTCGTTCCCTATGTCCTGTAACCGGGTCTTTCCGCTCTCCCCCCCCGCCCGCGCACCTCCGTGGCCGTACGCCGCCCCGCCATGTAGACCCAACAGGCTAGGGTGCGGCAGCCCCGCCAGGCCTCCGCCTCCTGGTGGCCCCAGCTGCATCTGGTGCTGCTGCTGCTGGGGCGGCTGTGAGGAGTGGGGGTTGTTGGGGTCGTCCCACATGCCGCTGGCCGACAGCAGGATCTTGAGTTTGTTGTTGTCAACCAGCTCAAGACCCGTCAGCCGCACGTCCTGGTCGGAGGGACGGAGCGTGCGCGGGGGGGAGGGCAAGGGTGAAGGCGAGGGCAAGGGTACGGGGCAAGTCATGCGGAGGCGGAGACACATCGTCGGCGAAGGGGGGGGCGTGGTAGGGGCAGAGATCTGGGCGTGGTAGGGGCAGAGACCTGGGCGTGGTAGGGGCAGAGACCTGGCTCCGCAAGGGTATCGTGTGCAAGGCAACTGCCGGAATGTGTTAGGGGAGGTATAGGATGGCTGGAGGGAGGAAGTGGTCCGCTGCCAACTCCCTGCACGTGCGCACCTTGTAATGCTTGATCAGCCGCTGGTGGCCAGTGACCCAGTGGTTGCCCAGACCGTGTCGGCGGGTCTTGTTCTGGCTCCGAGCGATCTTGACCTTCGGAAGCGAGGAAGGGGAGGGGAGGAAGAGGGCAGCAGAAGGCGGTCGGGACCGGGACCACTTTGCAGGACCGGGTAGACTGCACATGCCCCTACCAGCTGAGCTAGTCCTGGCTGATCGGCGACACCACTTTCCATGCCGCCGTACAGTGGCATCATTCCACCCTGCGCGTGGCGCCCAAGCCCATCCCTCCCCCCCCGCCCCACCATGAAACCCTCGTTAATGACCTCCCCGTTGACCACGATGTCCGCCGGGAGCCGCAGCGGGAACTGCTGCTCCGCGAAGTTCTTGTGCACAAAGGGCAGCGGCACGTAGATGCGCCCGTCAGCCAGCTTCATGCCCTCATCGAACGTCACCTGCGGAACAGCGGGCGGCGGGTGCCGTACACTCAGGGGCGGGTACGGACGTCGCCGCGCTGGAGCGGCTACACGCGGTGAACCCTGCCCGCGCGGGGTGCTGGCCCCGCCGTGAGCAACAGTAGCGGCCCAGTAGTAGCGCCGCCGCCGCCGCAGTATAGCCGCTGACGGCCAGCGGTTGCCGGCGGTACATCCGCGAGGTGCCAGTCCGCACCGCCCCCCCCTGCAGTCCAGTCCGATCTGCCCCCCCGCACCCAACCCGCACCGCACCTTCATCGCCGGCTCGTAGAAGCGGCGGCACTGCGCAGGGCCCCGCTTGTCCCTCGCCTCCCTCCGCCGTGCCTCCTCGTCGCTCATCTCCTCCTCAAGGCCGTCAGACTCGCCCCCCGCAGCACGTCGCCGCGCATTGCGCTTCTTGCCGGTGGCGGCTGCGGCTGCAGCGACCGCGGCTGCGGCGAAGGTGTTCGGATCGGTCCCCGGAGGCAAGCAGTGACCCATGGGTCCCGGAGCCATCAGGCCCTCCGCTGCTGCCGCTGCCGCCGCCATGGCCGCCGCCAGCGGCTGCGCTCCCCCCGCCGTCGCCGCCATGAGCAGCTCGCTGAGCTGTGTGTGGCTGGACAAGCCGGGTGCCGCCACCCCCATGCTGGCCGCCTCGTGACTGGCCAGTGCGGCCTGTATGAGCGAGGCCACCATCATGGGCTCTCCCCCTCCTAGCTGCTCCATGCCGGGGATGGACAGGGAGGCCGACACCGAGTTGGGGGAGGCACCGGCGGCGGGAGCCGTAAGACCTGCCAGCGGGAGGGGGGCTGCATGCGACTGCGAGTTGGTGGCGGCCTGCGGGGAGTGCGGCTGCTGCTCGGCCCCCTGCGGCGCCTGGGTCAGTGATGCTGCCGCCAGACTGGCCTGCATCCCGTCCTCGCAGCCGGGGGCCAGGACGAGAGACGCGTCGGGCAGCTGCGGGTGAGAATGCGAATGCAGCATGGACAAGGGGAGGTTGGGCGGCGGGGAGTGCTGGTAGTGCGCCGAGGGGGCCGCCACCGCCTGGTGCTGCTGGGCGTCCAGGCTCGCCATGACCCCGGACATCAGCGCAGCAGCAAGCTCGGCGGCGGGGTCCGAGGCCACGGCCGGCAGCGCCAGGGCGGGGCCGGGGGCGGCCTCCTGCGGCGGCGGCGGCTGCACGGTGCCTGCGGCCGCACCCGCCGCCGCCGCGTCGCCGCCGAAGACCGAGTGGGGCTGCTGGGTTGCGGCAGGCGGCGCTGCGGCTTGCACTCCGCTGGCGGCCAGCGCTACTGCCGCCGCCGCAGCAGCAGCACCTGCTGCTGCGGAATGGGAAGGCGGCAAGGCCTGCGGCAACTGGTGCAGCGTCACTGGCGGCGAGTCTAGCTGCTGCTGCTGCAGCCCCATCACCCCTACCAGCGCCTGCTGCTGCACCTGCTCCTCATCCGGCAGCACCTCCCCGGCGCTCTCCAGCACAATCCCGTCCGCGCCGCCGCCCGCCTCCTCCGGGTGCTCGCCCTCCTCGCCGCCGCTGTGGACAGCGCCGCCGCCGGACCCTTCCGCCAGCAGCGCCTCAGCCCCCAGCCCTGGGACGCCAGCCCCACCACGCCCCGGGCCTGGCGCTCCGGGCAGCGATGACTGGCGCTGGGTGGCGATGTGCGACGGCAGGGGCCGTCTGGATCGCGGCTTGGTTGGGATCACCGCCGCCGGGAGCGGGGCCGGGGGCTGGGGCTGGGACGGAGGCGGCCCCGGCTGGAAGGCCGCCGCAGCGCCGCCGAGCCCCGCGGAGCTCAGCGCCGCCTGGCGGGGCGAGTCCTGCCCGCTGGAGGCACCGATACTGGCGGCAGTGGCCAGGCCAGCAACGGGGGCGTTGGTCGTACCCAGGGGGCCGATGATGCCGACGCTGCCCCCGCGCGCCGCCCGGGTCGCGGGGGCAGCCGGACTGGGCGCCACAGCTGCGACCCCGGCTGCGGCTGCAACCAGCGGCGGCAGACCCCGCACCGGCCCGGCAGCAGCGATTGCTGGTCCGCCGTGCGCGACAGCCACTGTGGGACCGTTCGTGACCGCCACACGGGGTTTGGGGGACGCGATCGCGGCTGCGGCTGCTGCGGTTGCTGCTGGCGCCGCTGCGGGGGCTCCGAGGAGGGGCGGCCCGCCTACCGGCTGTTCCACGTTGGCCTGCGCCAGAGCTGCCGCTGCGAGCACGTCCAGGTTCCGAAGCGGGTCGAACTGCGGGACGGTGCAGGTGTGGCGGCACGCGGGCCGGAGGCAGGTGTGGGTATTAGGGCCAGGTGGAGACGCACAGGATGCAGAGTGGAAGCCAGTAGGTTGTGCAGGAGTGAAGCAGTGGTGTGATGCTGGGCCTGTTTCGCTCGCTGACCCGTCGGTACTGCAGGGTTGCGCCGCGAAGGCCATCTTACCTGCGTCTCAGCGCCGGCCACCGTGTCGGATTTTGCTTTCTTGCGTGGCGGTTGCCCATCCTTGGCGGCTCCGACTCCACCTTTACCGGGCTTGCCACTTTTTGCGCGGTCGTCCGCGTCGTCTTCATCCGCATCCTTGCCCTTCTGTCGCGAGGCACCGGCGCGTCCGCCCGTTCCCTTGTCTCCGGCCTTAGAAGCCTTACCCGATCCCTGCTTGCCCTTAGCCAGCCGGTCAGATGACCGTCGAGCTGCGCCCTCCTCGTTTTCCGAGTCCGTGGTCCCACCATCACTGCCGGCCTCGCCCAGTGCTGCTGCGCCCGAAGCCGACTGCTGGGCATAGGCCAGAGCTTGCTGCAGGTTCACACCATCGGGCAAAACTGCGCCCTGTGCCAGTAAGTGCTGCTGCAGCGCACGGAGAACGTCCGGAGTGAGCTCCTGAGGACCGGTGCTCATGTCTCCCTCGCGCGGGGCCCAACGAGAGCCTCCAGCAGTGGCGCACCGCAGTCACAGAGAGGAACGAGCGCCTAGATGCAACAGGAGCGCAGGAGGTCTGGAGAGTTGGGGTCAACGCCGGAGGCCCCAAAACGGGGCGCCGATGTTGCGTTGGCAGGACGCATTTATCGCTAGGTTGAAGCTTGTGTGTCCTAGGAGTAAGAATATCGGTTTTTCCTGGTTAGTTTGTTGACCCCGGGTCCAGCTCCATCGGCTCCGGCCCTGGTTCCGCTCCGTTCCCCGCGGGCTCCGCTCCGGACCTCGCCTTGCACCGAATTTGCCCGCCACAACCATCATGCCAAGCACGCCAGGGGCCTTGAGAACACAACATCTATCCTTTCCTTGCGTTGCGCACGCTCCTTGCGTGCATACCTTCCACGTCCACATCGTGCATGCCTGCTCACCACCCTGAGAAACGCGACCACCACAGAGCACTTTTAAAGCTCATCTGATGCCTAGCATGCGTGTTGACGTGAGGGGTGGTTTGCCGTGGTAAGTCGCGGTTGGGTGCCTCCTATTTCCTTAAACTTCGCGGCGCTTTGCCTCAATAACGGCACATCGAAAAGGCTGATTGAAGTACCAATCCATGCACCCAAGCGGCATGTGTACAGAAAAGCCCTTGCGCCGAGTAGATGGACGCGCATTTAGTTGTCCCGAGTATAAACTTATGCCTGTTTCAGTTGAGAAGCTTCCCTGCTTAAAGAAGCCTGGGGATTGGTGGGGAAAAGCCTGGTGTGTGCGCCCATCTTGCGTCGCAACCCCAACCCTCAGTCTATCACGAGCTAGGGACGCTCATCACCCGCTGCCTCCCGCGTCACCCCGCTGCAGCCATCAACCTGTCCCAACCGCGGTCGGTCTTTGCCGACCCGGCGGCCCTCTGCATCCAAACCAATCCGCCTGGGCGCCAGCCCCCTCGTCAGCACCTGCAACAGCTGGCTGCCGCTGCCGGACGAGCCTCCAGGGAGAGGTCTCCGCTGGACGAGGCCGCGTTGCCTGTACGGCGTACAGGAGAGGTAGGGCCTATGCGGCCTAGTGGCTCCAGCCCCCTGGCCCCCTCCCGCCCAGTGCCGCTGCCACTCGCACTCGCGGACACTGCCGCTACCACTGGCGGTCACCTCTCCCCCCTGCATCCCTGCCCGCAGGCTCCGGCGGCTCCGACCCCGGCTACTACGAGCTGCTTGGGCTGGAGGTGGACTGCGACGAGGAGGATATTCGGGTGGGGCAGCACCGCTGGGGGCATGAGCGGCGTTCTCGTTGGGCTGGCGGGGTGCGGGCCTCCAATCTCCCAACTGACGCCGGCATGCCGCCTGCCTCCCGCTTCCGTGCTCACATGTAACCCGTACACCCCCCTCCCCCCACCCGCCCGCCTCCCGGTGCCGCAGGTGGCCTTCCGCCGCCGCGCCAAGGAGCTGCACCCCGACTTGAACAAGGAGGTGGGGCGGCAGGGTGAAGGGGCGGGACACGGGGGGGGAGGAGGGGCCTCGCGGATGCTACTGCCTCTGACGCTGGCGCTGATGCTGGTTACACCGATACTGCTACTGCTGCCGCTGCTGCTGCCGCTGGCGGTGCCGGTGCCCTGTCGTGGCCCCCCGGCAGGAGGGGGCTACAGAGGCGTTCGTGCAGCTCAGCCGCGCCTACGAGGTGCTGTCGGACCCAGAGGCGAGGAGGCAGTACGACGTGACGTACAGCACGCGCCGCGTCAACTTCTTCCGCGACATTGTCGAGGTGCGCGGGTTTTGATCCCCGAGTCGAAGGGGGGTATATTATTCCGCAAATCCACAAACCAAAGGGCGATGAAGGGGGGGGGCTCTAAAGGCGAGGAGGCCAGGAGCTTGAGGTTGAGGCCCAGTCCCGAGGGGCCCTGGCCCACGAACCTCCACTCTTACCCCACCCTCCCGCTGTCGCCATTCCCTCCTCTGCGACCACCCTCACAGGACGATGAGGAGGAGGCTGACCGGCGGAGTCCGTTTCGCTGGTCTCAAGTGGGGCGGCGCCAGGGAGGGCTGCGGCCCGATGACGATGAGGAGGCGGCCGGCAACCGGGGTGCTGACGGCGGGGATGAAGACGGCGGCGGCGCGGGGGACGAGGACGAGGAGGAGCTCGACTGGCGGCGGCGGCGCACCGACCTGGACTTCCTGGAGGAGCTGGCCAAGCGCATGTGGGTGACGGGGGAGGGAGGAGGAGCGGCCTGGGGAGAGGGTGTAAGAGGAAAACCCGTGGGCCGGCACTGGCTAGGAAAGCCGGTTAGGAAAACGGGGAAGACGGGGGATTTATAAGAGAATCCGCGAATCCACGTCCGACAAACCGAGGGCGGTGAAGGTGGTGGTCCAGAGGAGGAGAGGCGCGGCAACGAGAGGGTGGAGGACCGAAGGCGGGGGCGGGGCGGCCGTGGTGGTTAGGCTGGGGAGCATAAGCAAGGACCTTGCACAGGGCTGCACCGCTGAGCGACACCGCACCCGCGCTGGGAGGCCAACGGCTTTGCAGCCCCGCCGTAAGCTAGCCGGACCGCCGGCCACCGCCGCACCCTCCCCCCTTGCGGGTCTGAGCCCCCTGATGCCCCCCCCCCCAACGCTGTTCCCTTCCCCGCTGTTCGCAGGAGCGAGCCCGGGACCCTGCGCGACTGGCAGAGCGGGCGGCTTAACCCCTGGGGCACCTCCTCAAGCGACCCATGGTTCCGGCAGGTGGGGGAAGGAGCGTAGCTTGGGGAAAGACACGGGTTGTGTCGGACAGGCTGCTGCGTCAGCAGGTGTCGTACAAGGGCGTGGCAGTTGGGCCGTAGCTCTGACGTCGACAAGGGCACCACCACGTACCACGGCACCGCACGCACGCAGCGCACTGCTCGCGGCTCTGCGCCCAGTGGTGCCCACCGTGTAGTGGTGCCCACCGCCGCTGACACCCCTCGCGGCCGCAGGTGGAGCAGCAGACCCGCAGCCCCTACGGCCCCTCCCGCCCCGGGTACGGCTCCACCGGGGACGAGGGCGACGACGGCGGCGCCAGCGAGTGGGACCCCAGCCGCAGAGTGCCGGGCTGGAGCCCGCCGGGTGAGTCGGAGGGGGCGGGGACCTTGTCGCTTGTTCGGGCGCAGAGACCTGCTGACGGGCAAGTACCCTTGCACCCGCGCCCACCCATACTACCTCCGCTCCCGGTCTGGTGATGAGCACCGCCGCCTGGCCGGCACCGCCATGGCCGCGACCCCGCATGCCCCCAGGTCGTGGCAGCGAGTGGAACCACCCCAGGCGGCAGTGGGACGAGGAGGACCGGCGAGGAGGAGGCGGCGGCGGGCCGGGCAGGCAGGGAGGGGGTGGAAGTGACTTCCGGCGCCCGTTCAAGATCTAGGCTGCCCGACTGCCGCTGCGGAGGCAGGGGGTACGGACGCAGGATGCATGCGGCCCACGGAAGGGTGTACCCATGCATGGGGCCTGATGCTCGGCGGGCGGAATATCTGCAGGTGCGCCGCTCGGGTCGATTAGTCTACGGCGCCGGGTGCCGCCACTGCGCTTGTGACGAACAAGCATCACCGATTTTATTCCATGGGCCCGGTAGGTGTCCGTGAGGTGGCTGGGGGCTCGGCAGGGTGTCCCGGTGTGGCGGCATGCAGCATCGGCCGCAGCCCGCTAGGCGGCGGGACCGCGCCTCCCAGTCGGCTTGCTTTTGTACTTTCTGGTGGAGGGAAGTGTACTATGTTTCTTGAGGCCATGTGGGCGTTTTACGTGGTGGAGGAAGTTTATTGGTAATTAACTTACGGCGGTTTTGAAGGGGGGCTTACCGCAATCGTGTCACTTTGTGCGAGGGCACACGTCAAAACTTTGTTTGCACATGTATGGCACACGAAGCCACACACGCCCAGCCCTGTCCAGCAGGGCCACAGGGGAGGCGCGTGTGGTGCCGGGCGGGCTCGCGCGCTTGCCCCAACCATGGTGGTTAATTCACCTCGTCGCCACCGCCGACGGACACACGTATATTAATTCGCAACGATTACCGTTTCATTCTTCAACAACTTATTAACGACACTGCTCCACAGGTGCATCTAGGAACGCTATGATGTTTTTGCTTCCCGTAAAAAGTGCTGCACCGAAAAGTAAAACCCCCAATTTTTTTGTCGTCCAATAACCTGCGCACCAGCGCGCCACACCATTATTATAGGATGACAAGCATTTTACGCTATGGTCGGTGGGTGAATGGCGCGCGCTGACTCGTGAAATCAAGGCATGCTAGCATGAGCTAGCATGAGCTAGCATGTGATAGTGTGGTTGTGTAGGAGCGTGTTGATACACTTCTCAGCGCGGTGATAACTGTCGTGTGTATTATTAACGTAAAAAAAACAGATTGAACACGTGCGCCAACAAAAGTCGACGCCCGCGCAAAATGTCGGCATGCGCGGTCAACGAGGGCCCTCGCGAGCCTTCTACATGCATACCGCCTGCTTGGTTCCTCAACACTGGCCTCCGGTAGCTCCGGCCCCGCGGCGTCCTGTCCGGCCTCGGACCACCAGCTGGGGCCCCTCCGTCACCACAACCTCCAAGCTCCTGGCAAGACGGTTCCGCATGTACGATCGGTAACCCACAGCGGTCCCGACGAGGCAACGGTCTGCCATCGGACCCATTGAACAACATCCACCACCACCACCTGGCGCAACAAACGACCATCGCTCTGGCGCTCTCCATTCCTTTCTCTCCCCCCTTTCCACACCGCCTCACCCCGGCACCACGACTTTGCTCCCCCACTGGCTGCACCCCCTAAGCGGCAGGGGCGCGACATGGGACGAGTAGTCGGGCCTGAGCACAGCACGAGCCCTCGCAGCAGCCCTGCCCTCCTTATAACACATATGCACGCCTCACTCCAGCAAATACGGTACACGGAATGCGGGGGGATGGTTCATGTGCACAATGCGTCCACGCCAATCGGCTGGCTGCAAAGTTGCAAAGGAAACAGCCAATGTAGCCACTGATACGTACGGCAATAGGGCGAACATCGTTTATTTTATTATCCCAAAAGTTTATTCACATAATCTTCGCAGTGTTGGGGCATTGCAAGCCGCAACAGTGGATTTAAGGTTGTAATTGGAGGCTTCACATTATAACGCCTTGAGCGCATCCTTATATGCTCTTGTGGCTACTATGAGGCACGCACTTGTTCATTGCCCGCTTACTGGGGTTGCTTCGGGCAATGCCTGGCCCCCAACACCCCCCGAGCTGGTGGTGCACTCTGTCCTCCACATCTATGGTAACTTGAACGTGCAGCACCGCCGCAACATGCAATTTTAGCGTGACCTAAAGCACTGCCGATAATATACTGTGAGCCGGCATCCCTCGGCCTTCCGGATTGCGTACTCATATCTCGCTGCCAGGGGCTTTTGGCTTGGCCAGCCAGTGTCCCTTCCAGCCTCGTTGCCGGCGCTCTTCCTCCCACCATGCGATAACTTGTTGGCTCCCCAGATCAGAACAGCGATATGTCCCTGCCGAACACGCGGGCCTTCATCCAGTCGAACAGAATGAGCACGCGGTTGCGGAACGACACCTGCGGAGGGGGGTTGACGGGGGGTTGCCAGGAGGCCGTCGAGGGGATTGGACGGAGCGAGGAGAGAGCGAAAACAACAGGTGCAACAGCATCGCCGCAAAGGGCGCCCCGGTAAGCCCCGGGCTACCCCTGCTTGCCCTCCAGAGCATGCAGCCTAAGACGGCGCCGGCTATCGTACGGAGCCACTCGACATGGAGACGAACATGGAGGTGCCGCGCGGAGGAGCGCCCACCCGCCCTGCCTTGCCCCCTCCCCCCCTGGAGCGCACCTGCTTGGTGATGTAGACGGACTTCCACAAGAGGAACGCCACGCTGCCGTATAGCTTGAGGTTGATGACATCGAACGCCTCCACCTGCGTCAGCGCCTTGTCGCTGCCTGCGCCGGGTGGTTGGAGGTGGTTGGGGGCGGTTGGCGGTGAGGTGGGGGCGGCTTGTGGGCGAGGCGGCCGAGCCAGCACACAGGCAACACAATGGGCCGGGTGAGTGCGGGCTGCAGCGGAAAACACGGGTGCGGGCTGCAGCCGTTCCGCCACTTTGGCTTGGTTTTGCCGGTGCTCGGTGCCACGCCTGCGCCACCGACCTCCCCGCCACACGGTGTCTAGTGGCTGTGCCCGACACCTCCCCCTGCCCCGCCTCCCCCGCCCCCTGGCGCTCACCCACGTACGCCATGATGCCCAGGCTGAGGAACTCGAAGGGCCGGTCCCAGTAGCGGACCTCGGTCGCCTCAGCGGCCTCGCGGGCGGCCTGCTCCTCCGCCTGGAAGGAGCGCAGGCACTCCTGGGAGGCGCGCGCCACTGCGGCGGGGTCGGCCCCCCCCGCCGCCGCGGCCGCAGCCAGGACCTCGCCGATGTCGCACACGGCTGCTGCGCGGCTGGGCTGGTCCAGTGGGGTGGCGGCTGTGAGCGCCTCGCTGTGCACCCGCACCCAGGGGGGGGCGTCCATGCGGAACAGCGCATCGGACACCTGGGCGGAGGTGGGAGTGGCAGGGAGAGGGGGAGTGGCAGGAAGCGGGGGAGTGGCAGGAAGCGGGGGAGTGGCAGGGAGGCGGGGGAGGAGCAGGGAGGCGGGGGAGGGGCAGGGAGGCGGGGGAGGAGCAGGGAGGCGGGGGAGAGGCAGGGAGAGGGGGAGGGGGTCAGAAAGGTGACCCAGACGGTCCCACCGAATGCATGACAGGAATACTGCCCCGCACTCCAAAAACCATTACTGCAGGATCTGCGACACCCCCGGCTGGTCAGCTGAGGCATCTGGGCCACATGCTCCGCGCTCTCACCCAGTCAGGGCGATGCGTACCCTCCCCGAGCTGGCCGCTGCCCTCCCCGAGCTGGCCGCTGCCCTGCCGCTGCCCCACCTGGTTCGCCGCCTCGATCCGCTTGGGCCCGCCCATGATGGCGCTAGCCAGCCACTGCAGCACCGCGTTGTCCTCCGTGGCGGCCTGGGCGGGAGGGGGCGTGGGCGGGTGGGTGGGTGCTGCTAAGGAGCCAAGGTGACCCCCCAAGTGCTGATACCCGAACCTGCCCCCCTCCCCACCTGCAGCCTGTTGCGCTTGACCACCTGGTACGGCGGCGGTTGGGTGTAGCCACCCACGCCCAGGCTGTAGCCGCTGTTGATCAGGTGGGCCAGGTAGGCGCCCTGCTGGCCGGCAACCTGGGAGAGCGGATGACAGTTGGGTGGGTTGCTGGGCGCGGGAGCGGGGCAGGGTTCCGTCGGACACGGCACCTACCCCGCCCCTTGAGTAGCTCGCGCAGCCTCCGTCGGTGCGCTCCACCCCCGACGGGTTGGGCGGCTCCGACGCGTGCCGAAACACCCTCTCCCTTGCCCCTTCCCCACCTGTGCGGTCGCCGGCAGCCTGTTCCCCAGCACCAGTGAGCAGTCCCCCAGCGCCATCAGGTCGGAGGCGCCAACCACCCGCAGGAACGAGTCCACACACAGCTTGGAGCCGGGGGACACGCGGGAGGCCTGGGGTGGGGGACGAGCGTATGTATGTGTGTGTTTTATAAATGCTGAGCTGAGCCGCGAAGGAGACGGAGCGCAGAGAGACCAAGGAATCCGAAGGCAAGGCGAGGCGTCAATAGTTACCGAAAGAAGCCCAGAGTGTGTCATGTATGTGTGTGTGTGTGCGGCGAGGGGACGGGAGGGGGCCGAAGGGGTATTCTCTTAGGTGTGAAAGGTTAAAGTACCGCAACGAGGGCAATAGAGGAATGTAGAACACGAGTCCTGTTGGTACAACCTAACCTTGTTGCCCCAGCCCCGGCAGCTGCTGCCAGCTCCTGGCGCCCAACCAGGCCCGACCCGGTGCCCCCGCCATGCCCCACCCACATTGCACGCCAGCGCCTGCTGCGGCACCGAGGTGGCCACCTGGGTCACCAGCGGCCGCGGGGCGTTGCCGGCGGACCACACGCACACTCCGTACGGCAGCTCCTCGCCGTCCTTGAGCAGCACCTGAAGGCAGGGAGCCAGGGGGGGTCAGGCGCCGGGTGGTGCCGCTGTGCGTGGTGCCTGACGCGGGGGTGCGGTGACCCGGTCCCTTGGGACGTAAAAGGGAGGGCTGCAAGGCGGCAGGTGACTAGCAATGTGGCCGGCAGGGGAAAGGCCGCCCTCCTCACCAAATGACTGCTGGGTCCGGGCACCAGAGGATAGCGGCGGCAGGAAGACGCCTCAAGTCAGCCGCCCTCCGCCGCCACCCCGCCGGTTTACTCCCTACCCCCCCCCCCGCCCTTCCTCCCCCTGACCCACCTTGCTGTTGGTGACCTGCACCACCCTCACGCCCGTGCGGACATCCACCCCCGAGCTGGTCAGCGCCTCCAGCGCCCGGTTGCCCAGACCCTCGTCGAACTGGGTCAGGATGGACTGGGCGCTCTGGGGGCAGGAGGGCCCGGGAGGGGGGCGGGAGGAGCGGCGGGGCGAGGCGGGCGAGAGGGGCCGTGCCGGCAGGAGCAGCATCAGCAGCACAGCGGGTGTGAGGTGCCATTCGACTGGGTGGTGGGCAACCCGGCCCGACCGTACGGCACCCACCCGAACCCAGCCCCCTTCCGTACCTGCAGCAGCGTCACCTTGACGTACTTCATCAGCGACGGGTAGTTCTGGCGCAGATCCTCGCGCAGGAAGTCGCTCAGCGTGCCCGCGAACTCCACCCCGGTGGGGCCGCCGCCCACCACCACGAAGCGAAGAGCGGCGTACCTGCGTTCAGGCGCGTCAAGGGAGCGGAAGGGGCCGGCAGCAGAATATAGGGGCAGGCCGTAGCGGAGTGACACCCGCCACATGACCGTTCCACCGCCTTTTGTCGGCTCCGCTGCCACGACCGACCCAGTCGACTATGACCAGTGCGGTAGGTTCCGGCTGGTGCCACGGGCGTGAGGGAGGGCGGCAGCAGCCTGCGCCCCCTCCCTGCAGCCCCTCCCTGCGCCCCCTCCCTGCAGCCCCTCCCTGCGCCCCCTCCCTGGCGCCATGGGTCGCGCCCGCCGCGTTGCTTACTTGTCGTCCTCCGAGGTCCCGGGCAGGCTAGCCAGCTCGAACCTCTCGGCGATGCGCTTCCGGAGTCCCACCGCGTCAGCGATCTCTGGTCGGGGGCCAAGCGGCAGTGGAATGTAAGGGCAAGCCGTGGAAAGGAGGGGTGCCGCGGCCGCGGCGCTGCATCAGGCAGCCTACCCGTCCCCCCACTGACCCACCCTTCATGAAGAAGCAGTTCTCGCGCACTCCGGGCACTCCGAAGGTGGCGGGCTGCTCGCCCACCGCCACCACCGCCTTGTCGTACTGGATCTGCGACGACGATGGGCGCAGCCCAGGCAGGAACCCCGGGTCAGCAGGCATCACCCCCGCAACCGCAGCAGCAGCAGCAGCAGCCCCTGCTGGCGGACAATCGTGGTGGTCATGCGGGCTAGTCGTGGGAGGTGGTCATGCGGGCTGGGGGCGTACCTCGAATGTGGGTCGCCTGCCGTCGTCGTAAGCAATGGACGAAGTGCACACCGCGATCTTGGCTGCGACAGGGGGCCCGTCGGGGAGGAGGTGGGGAACTTGATCGGAAGGACGCAAGGCAGTGTTAATGTTAATATATTCACCGCCGTGAATATCTCAGTGAAAATTGATAGTTTCTGCGCCTGTGCCCCTACAGCGCCGACCGTCCCCGCGAGCAGCACACTCCGACTTTCGCGAATGTGATTCTCGCTAGTCGCGGCGTCCAGAGACACTTCGCTAGTCAGATGTGACACTGCCTTGTATGCTGCCGGGACATCCACTTGCTAGGAGGGCAGCGGCCGGCCTCGCTGCGTGTCGCGACGGTGGCACCTACCCTCCTGCTGGCTTCTCTGCAGCTCATTTCTAGCTACCCTACACAATCCGCCTGCCGGCCCCGTGCCGCCCATCCCCGCCCGCCCCTCACCCTCCGGGTCCAGGCTGTGGCACTCCGCCTCCAGATATGCGACGCAGGGATTGGAGGTGCGGATGGGCTCCAGCAGCGACCGGAACTCAACCGTGCCCACGGCGGTGGACGGCAGCATGGGAGTGAACACGAAGTGGTTTCGGGGCGACACCACGACCACGTCGTACGTGTCGGTGTCGATAACCTGCGTCGGAGATGGAGATGGGGCTGGCGGTTTGTATTTGTTTGGCGGTTGAAAGCGCCACTTGCATTCTGTCGCACCCAGCCCAGCCCTCACCTTGATGAGCGAGTGCGCGCCCCAGCCGCTGCCCAGGACCAGCACCACGGGCTTGTTGGAAGCACGCAGCCGCATGCGGCCGTTGTCGCCTGGAAGGTGGGGCAGCCACGCGGAGAGACAGCACAGTCGGACTAGGGCTGCCCGTAACGTCATGATCGCTGCGGGCATCATGGCGGCTGCCCGGTCGAAGTGCGCGGCGAGGGGCCCTGCGCTCACAGAGGCAGCAGCGGCGACCGGCTGGTGCAGCAGCGGCCCACGCTGCCCTGCTTCGCTCCCCTGGCCCCGCGGCCTTTTCACACCGCACCTATCCGCAGCGCGCAACGCACAAATTGCCCCGAATTGGCAGCACCATGTGCCCGGGATGCGCTACTTGCCGGCCTACCGCCCTGCAGCCCCCCGCAGCGCCACCTACCCGGCACCAGCCTCTCCTGCTGCGCGGGCACATCGCCGACCTCCGCATTCATGCGGCGCAAGTGGCGGCCCACGTCCACCACCGAGTCCAGGAGGTTGTCCAGGGCGACTGCGGCAAAGGCGCGCTGCGGCGGCCACTGCGGGTCTCCAGGCTTTGGAAACAATTGTTGCTCGGGAGAAGGCGACACAACGAACGCAGGTGCGGGTGCGGGAGTGTCCCCGGGCGCCGCAGCCTGAGGATCAAGGGACAGGGAACTCGTATCAATAACGCGGCGGGGGGAAACCGTACCACCGAACGAGACGACCATCCACAAGCGTTAGGGCCAGCTTTGGGTTAATCTCCCATGACCTATTCATTTTAGGTCATCACTGCCAGCAAAGCAACGCGTGCAGAAGCTTTGGCAAAGGCGTCGTTGGGCGGCGAAGGAGGGTGGGGTCCGCAAGGCACGGCTGGTGGACTCGCCTCTTTTACTGGTGGCTCCTTAACCGCCGTTCGGAGTCCCCTTCCATCAGTGTCGCTATCACGCGGCGCCTCTGCCCGGACGCGAAGGAGCGTGCGGCTTTGGGCGCGGTGACCTGCGCGAAGGCAAAAAGGGTTTTCGTACTTAACGGAGCCCCACGGAAAAGAACCGAAAATGTCTGCGCTGATATCGGTATATTAGGCAGCATGGATCATTTGTAATAAATTTCATCCGTGAGGGTTCTCACAGTGAGGTTAACGGAATCTTCCGAAGCAATGTCAACCAGCTCATTGACTACGCCGGAGCCTGCGTAGATTACCTGAATGGCAAGGAGCGCGTGTTGATGCCTGGGAGCGCAGCGACTTTCGTAGGCCCCCTGCGCTGGTCGTCCTCATTTCTCCTTCGGAAGCAGCGCAGATACTGGAAAAGCAAGGACGTTCGCCCGTGCTCCGACAGCTAGATTTAGGGAAATGCAATCGAGGTTAAGTGATTGAGCTCGGAATTAAAAAAAGGTTAACCTCCGGCTCGGGTAAACGAGAAATTTGACTCGCGAACAGCTTCCTGCCGGCCAAAGTATGCATTCAGAGTCAAGTAGGATTACCTAAAGCAGTTCCTATGACGGTTTGCACATTGTAGTATGATCTCCTCCCCTTGCTGACGAGGACTGTACGGCACTGCCGTCCGTACCCTGCTCAGAAAGCCATGCTTCCGACCCTCCGGTCTATTCTATTAAGTCACTGTGATGGCCAAATTCCATGAAAGACGATAAGAGTAGGAAATGCATCACAGAGGGACCGGCATGCGACGGCATGGGTCGTGCAACAAGCTGCACCCACCGTGTTTCGTATTCCTGGAGGCGCCTCAGAGGGTTCTTTGGGGGCATTGCTCCGAAAACGTCAGGGGTTATGTGGAGCCCGCGTAATAGATTTCAGGGGTCGGAACACAACTGTCAACGAAAAGGAATGGCCGGAGTCAGGACGATTTGAACAGCAGAATAAATAAAACTTTGTACGTCGACGGGACACATACTCCCCTGCAACTCCTGTCAGCCTATCAGCTTACATACGACCCAGAGCAGCCAGCGTACTTGACCGCGAATCGCGCGGCCGCTGTCCTCGAAGTGCCGGCCAGCCACACTCGGACATTTTCAGGGGCCAGCATCCGCATACTCAAGTGTTTTGCGGCGGCGCCCAGGCGCTACCCTTATACCATGCGCTCGAGGCACTTGTAAGGAACAATGCTTCGTGCTCATTTGCGTGGCACTCAAGAGCGCCCCAACAGAAAGGCACCGACATGCCCCCTCTGTCCTAAACGGTTTTTTTCCCGTACACGGGTCTTCCCTTCATCTCTCAGACCACGACAAAATCCAGGTTCTCCAGCATGCACTTCCAAACGTGTGTACCAAACGTTTCCTAATCGGCTGTACTTTTCAGTGCCGACGCACGGGTTTCCTGTCATGGCCCCGACAAAATCACTGCGGCAGGTAGCGCACCTCAGTGCACCTCTGACCCTCCCACTCGCTAAACCCAAAAAAAACACCTTCCTGGTGGCACTGCTAGCAACGACGCAGTTGGCGTCAGTGCGCTTGTTCCTTTCTCGCACCCTAGGCTTCAGCCCTGCGGCTTCATGGGTGACGGGTTAAGCACCTTGCTGATGCCTCGGTCGGCCAGGTCCGCTGCTATGTGCTTGTTGTGGTCCTTATCCTGCTGGTTCTGGCTGGAATCGCCGTGGATCCTGCGCCGTTTGCCAGAGTCCTGGATGAGGTACCTGTGGAGGAGGGCGGCAGCGCGGATCACGACGCACAGGGTGGGACTACAGGGAGGCTGGGAGGACCACGCATGAATACCTGCAGCTCGGAAACCCCCCCTGTGACGTCATCGTGTGAGGCCTGCCACGATCCGCTCGGGCGCCGCAGCCGGGTCCCGCCCCCTGTCGGCACCAGCACAACCCCCGGGGCGGTCCCCACCTCGTTCTGCGTGGCGGGCTGCTAGGCTGCCTTCACCCCGCACAGCATAAACCTGCGTCATCGCCGTTGGTGGGGTACGGCGATGACGTACTCCACCAACCACACCTACCCACCTTGCTCCGCAGTCACACATCAGGCAGACGGCTGTCGCCTCAGTGCCGAGCTCTTCCTGGAACTCCTGTGACATCCTCACGGGCAGTTATGTTCAGACGGTCATGCAGCAGCCTCCCAAGAAACCGACCATGCAGGGTACCGTGGGCGTGTCAGCCCGACAATCCGTACATATCGGTCGCACCTGTCTGACCTGAAAGCACGCCCATGCACTTCTCCCCCACATATGAATCGTTAAGGCTAAGGGTACCTCACCTTGAGACCTTTGATGATCGATCGTTCCAATCCTTTGATGAACTGGACGTCGGCTACGCGAAGAAACTCGTAACCCGAAGAAGTATCCTGACAGAAACATTTCAATGTGACGCCGAGACCTGTTACATAGACGGTATTTGGGCATTTATTGGCATTCGTGGCGCTGCAACTGCTGGTCATGCCAGGAAACACGGCAAGTCGCGTACCTCCATTTGGGGTATTGCCACTGGTACACTTATCGCAGGCGGCTTTTAAACGGACAAGGAAAACACGTTTTAGGAATTCAGCGTACAGCAAGATGTCGCGGTTCAATGCCGACTCACCATACACCTTGTCCTGCGATATGTTAAAATGGCTGAGTTGTCCCTTGCCATGGCACTTAGTGCAAATCTTAAGATATGGTCGCTCGCGCTTTTGCTTAAACATGTTCACGTTCTGACAGACTGCCAGCCATATGCATGTTCCTCGCGCACGAGGCAAAGGACACACGCTCAAACAACCACTATAAACCTAAATTGTCGGTGAATGAAAGCACCAAACATAAAGTTTCGCAATCCGTACTAGTGCCCATTGTACTCTTGTCTTGCCCTCCACTCGGTGCCTTGGCCACTACCGCGCTTTGGCGCATCAGGCCATCTCACTTTACGAGAGAAATGAAAGAGCAGCGGGAGGCGCGGGAGGCAATGGGCAAGTGCCAGAAAGCCACAGGCCTCTCTCGCCGGCCATCTCCGCGGCTGTCCTCCAATGAATACCCTGGAAACGTGTTCGCAAAAAGCGAAAGAAAAGCAAAAGAAGCCTTCCAGGCATTCGCGTTATTGTCTGAAACTAACTCCCTGCTCCAGCACCACGAGGTGAAACCCGGCCTGCCAGTCCCCAGCTAACCCAAGGGCGAGATGTGCCAGCGTGCTAACGCCAGGTCTGACGCGGGAGCAAACAGCAAGGATACACGACAAACTTTGCAGCGCGCCAACACCCACGCAGACGTCCGAATGGATCTGACATCGACCACCTACAACCACATTATTAAAGGCATCGGCACAAACTTTATTGTGCCCGCAGACTCGAGTCTGCAGGCACTTGCGCCTTGCCGCACTGGGCCCAGGCGCGGGCTATGTGACAAGTCTCAGGCAAACCTGGTCGCCACCTGCGGCGTATCACGGGCTGCTGACTTGTGCGTCCACCAATCCAATCCTTTCATACGCAGAGCCGCAAGTAAAACAGCCTCACCTTAAATCATTGGGAGGCAATACACCACGGCGCATCAAGTACTCTTTGACCTCCCACCTTTGTTTGATACGCACATGCAGACAGCTTCTAGTGACGCGAGCGCCCCGCGCTGCGCCCGCCCGCCCCGCAAACCCAACTTCGGGTGTACGGAGCGAGGGGCCAATTTCTTCGAGCAGGCGCACCGCAACAGCACAACACCACGCCACACAACCAGTACGGCAATGGGTAGTCGTGCCGAGGAGGGGAACCTAATACCACCACCATTTGCAAGGATGCGGGCTGCCAGGATCAGATCAAACAGCAGCATTCGTGAGCCCTCGCAGACGCGGCTAAGGTTACCACCACCGTAACCGTCAGCACCAGGACCATCGTCATCACCACGCCTCCCCCAAATCCGTGGATTCACGGATTATCCTTTACCCCCCACGTGCACCATTATCATTAGCGCCACACCGACCACCACCATGACTATCATCGCTGCAAGCGCCGTCTCGCCCAGGCGCCTGCCGCCCAGGGACTCCTCCGCACTGTAGGGCCACTCGCGCCGGCCCGCAACCGCGAGTGCGCCCGCCGGCGCTACCGATAACTCCTCCACTCAACAATTCGCGAACGCAACTGTTATTAGCCTTGACGCCGGCAGTACGAGAATTCTCAGGCTTCCCAAGTACCTGGTATGGACAATTCGTGTCAGAGTGCTGGCACTATGCCTACCGCACAAGGCTACGCGCGTAAACAGCAGCGCGTACCGCACGGGTACCCTATCTCACGGGGACTGCGACGCTCGCGCGCAACACCGAGTTGCGGATACTTCGCAGTCGCGATCAGCACCCGCACCCCACCATCTGCTTAGTAATTACCACAACCCCAGTCACTACGTTCCTCGTACCGGTACCTCGGGCCCCTGCTGCTGCCCCGTCCTGCCTCCTCCCTCTGAACGGCTTTTTTTGCCGCGCCCCTGACAGCCCACTTCAGGATAGCCGTAAGCCGTGCTGGCCCCATCGATGTCGCCCCAGCGGATGAGGCCGTGCAGCCTAGTATGGCAAAATTTCAGCATCCTACGTGGCCCTGCAGAGAATGACCTATCAGCTGACTGACGCGTTGGCACGCAGCAGCAGCTGGCAGCAGCAGCTGGAGCAGTTGGCAGCAGCTGGCAGCCTTCGCAAGACACCTGGCGCCGCGACGACGCACCACGCAGCCACCCGTGGGCGTGTTATCGCAAATGAAACGTCTTTTGTCGCCACCTCCGTCCCGCTACAGCACTCAGGAACCGATTGAGAGAAGAAGGCCGCTCGTCCAGTACTCGCCGTACTAAATCCCGGCGCACAATAAAGAACGGCAAGGCAGTGCATCTTATAAGGCCCCCAGAGGAAGGGCCCGCTGTCCCCCCACACGCCTCCGCCCCCCTAGCGACGCCTCGCAGCTCCTTGGGTCGCCACCATCCCGCTGCCGCTGCCCGCATGCGCTCCTCCGCCCGCCCCCGCCCCTAGTCGTGGGGCTTCTCCTCCTCGCCCTCCTCCTTGCCCTACTCTCCTCCTCCTCCTGCGCTCATCCGCCCTCATCTCGCAGAACCCCGACCCGCCTCACTTGGCGCACTGCGTCTTGTGCAGCAGGTGCCAGTGCATGGCCTGGCAGTGGCGGCTGCAGTACCACTCGCGGCTGCAGCGAGGGCAGGGCGCCAGTCGCAGCTCCGCCTCGTGCAGCCCCGACAGGTTCATGCAGCAGGGGTTGCTGCAGTTGCGCAGCCACATGCTGTTGGAGGGCGGCATCCAGAAGAACTGACCGGCAACGCCGCCGCCTTTGCAGCCCGATGACGCAGTCGCATGGTGTCCGTTGCTGGTGGGGGCCGGGGCGGTGGCCGCGTTGCGCTTGTTGGACAGGCCGCGGAGCAGCAGGTCGAAGAGGACCCGATCCGCAGCGGAGCCGTACTCGGACACCAGGACCTGTGAGCAAGGGCATGGCAGGCGGGGGGAGGCGAGTTCAGGAAGTGGACAAGTTGCACCGGAGCTGCAGCAGCAGGGGCAGGAGGACGAGGCGTGTGAGGCCTGGTGGCGTGTGCGGGTGAACCGCTTCCGGCGGCAGCACAGCAGCGCCGAATGAGCGCCACCAGTACTCCTGAGATCGATGTCTCAGGAGTATCCGTGCCACAACCAACCAACTAACCAACCAACCAACCAACCAACCAACAGTACGCATCTGCCTCTCCGCCGAGCTCCCGCCCACCCCACCTGCAGCGCGCGAGTGGGCACCACCGCTGGTCCTGGAGGTGGCGGCAGGTTGGACCAGGCACCCCCCGGTGCCGCCGCCTGCAGCAGCACCACAGGCCGGGGGCTCTGGTTTCGGCCGTGCTCTCCCTCTGCTTCCGCCTCTTCCTGCCGGGTTCCCTCGTGGTCCTCGCTTCCGGCCGACTCCTTGTCGCCCTCCTGCTCGCCCTCCTGCTTCTCCTCGTCGCCGATCATGGCCCACTGGTACGCGCGTCCCTCCGGGTTGGCGGAGGTGACAGTGAAGCGGCGCACGCGGCTGAAGAGCGGCCCCTGCACGGGCCCGCCACCGCCGTTAGCTGCCGCGGCCGGTTGCGGCGGCGGCGGCGGTGGCGGCTGGTCGGCGTCCGCGGGGTCTGCCGCGGCGGAGGGGATGCCGAAGCTCTCCGGCACCAGCCAGCCCGACTGCACACCGCAGACCGAGGCCGACAGCAGGCTGGACAGCAGGATGGGGTAGGCTAGGCCGCGGCGGGAGCGGCCACTGTCCGGCCGCAGCCGCTGGCGCTGCATGCCGTGAACCAGCACCTGGACGGTGGGGTTGGGAGTGGTTGCAAAAACGACCCGTTTACGTGGGGGTGAATGTGGGGTCGGGAGGAGCAAAGGCCGGGGCAGCAGGCGGCAGCAGGCTCCGTTTTTCCCCCTTCCCCCTCCCGGTGCTCCTGCCTCCTCGACACACGAGCCCGGGGCACCCGGGGATGCCTCAAGCGCCACTTGCTGTCTAGCCCTAGCCCTAGCATAAGCCCTAGCCCCGGGCACCGTCGCGGCGTCCCCTATCCCTGGCCCCCGGGGGCGAGCCCGCGCGGCCGCCTACCTGCACGGCTCGCGCCAGCAGCTGCTGCGGCTGCAGGCTGGACACCAGCGCCGGCCAGTCGGGGTGCGGCGAGCGGCGGTTGAGGTCCGACAGCGCCACCATCAGCCGGAACAGCGTGTGGAGGGTGTCCGCGCAGCGGGACAAGACCAGGGCGGACCGCTCGCCCTGCTGCGGCCAGGACGTGGCGCTGGCGGCGGGGCCCGGAGGAGCCGCAGCCTCGCCGTTCCTGGCGGCTGTGTCGTTGCCGCCCAGGCTGTCCACGACGCCGCCTCGTACGGACGGCTTCGAGGAGAGGCCGGTGGCCCGGGTCGCGTCAATCGAGCCGCGGCGGCGCATGGGCGACTGCTGCCGGCTGCTCATGCTCCTGCGGCTCTCCGGCCGGACGAAGTTGGAGTTGGGGTTGGAGTTGGGGTTGGAGTTGGGGTTGGCGTGGGGGTGGTGCGACCGCGGGGCCCCAGACGCGCCCGCCGCCTCGCCGCCGCCGTCACCGTACAGGCTGCCGCTGCCGTCATCGTTGATCACCTCCTGCGCCAGTGCGTCCACCAGGTCTGAGGCCGGGGCTGCCAGCCACCACAGCGCGAAGGGCAGCAGCTGAGCCAGCGGCAGCAGCTCCGTGGCCTCGCGCTCGAAGGAACGGCGCCGCCGCTCCGACACATAATCCGCACCGCCGTCACCGCCGTCACCGTCGTCGTCGTCGCCATCGTCGCCGCCGTGCCTGTCCGCGGAGCTCTCCTGGCGCTGCACGTTGCCGGCGGCGTCGATGCGGATGTTGGATGCCGCCGCCACTCGGCCCTCGTGCACCTCGATGAAGCGGCCCACCAGCATGGACACCGTCTCCAGCAGCTCCACAGCCAGGGGCAGGATCAGCGGCCGGCCGTGCACGGTGCCGCTGCTGCTGCGCGCGGCGCTGCCGCTGACGAAGTTAAAGCCGGCAGCCACAGCCGCGGCCGCGTCCATGGAGGGCCGGCCAGTGGCTGGGCCGCCGCTGCTCGCCCAGTCCTGCACCCTGCCCTGCCCCTGCCCGGGTGTGTTGCATTGCTGCAGGATGAGCGTCAGGCTGCGGCGGGAGTTGGGGTGCTGCACGGACGGCATCGGGTGCTCCAGGGGGTGCGGGCAGGCCAGGTTGACGCAGGCGATGATCTGCTCAGGGGGAGGTGGCATTCAGACCCGGTTACACGACGTGGGTGTAACCAATGGGGGGGGGAGTGGGTGGCGAAGGGCCGGGGTCAACAGGAGGACGTAGCAAGAGGCCAGGCGGCAGCGGGTAAGGACGGCACGATCATTGTGCCGATGGTGGTTGCGGCGCCGATGGTGCGTAACCCCGCCCGGTCCGGCAGCAGGTCCGTGCGCACCAGTCTCCGCTCCCCGTGAAAGCCCCGACCGAACCCAGGAAACAAATGCGTGCAGGGCATTGCCCCCGCGTCCCCCGCCCTCCGGGCGCCCCTCCTGCAGGTGTGGTTTTTTATCATTTATTTTTAGTTTTTATCATTTATTATTTTACCCCCTCCGCACCCACCAGCTTGCGCAGCGTCAGGAACAGGTAGCCGTCGCGGCTGAGCAGCAGCTCCTGCAGCGCCGGCACACTGGACAGCACCGACGTCAGCAGCACCCTCAGCGTCTCCAGCCGGCAGGTCAGCGCTGCGGAGCGGATCACGGCCTCCAGCGCGGGCAGCAAGCCCGCGCGCGCCGCATACACCACCGCCGCCACCCCTGGAGCGGAACGAGGACGAGGAGGAGGGTGACCACGGTTGTGCGGGCGCCGGTCGTGCGCAGCAACAAGCCCACAGCCGCGCCCTGCCCCTGCCCGCACCACCACGTCCTCTTCTCCGAGTTCGCCACGTCACATCGTCACACGGGCTGCTCACCTCCCAGGTACAGCCCGGACTCCCACCAGCCGACCAACGGTTTCTTCCTCCCCCCCACACCCCCCCACATACCTGTACGCAGTCCCTCCCCGGTGGCGGTGCACAGCTCCAGCAGCTGCTCGTTGCAGCGCTCCACGCCCCTCAGTGTGAGCGGGTCCTTGTCGGGGTCTGGGTGCAGGAAGGCGGAGTAGCACAGCAGGGAGGCCTGGGGGCCGAGGGGAGGGATTACATAAACGATCCGGTAACTCGACATGGGAAGGGAGGGGGGAGGGAGGAAGGGATGGGCGGGCTGGATGATTCCCCCAAACAGCTGGCAGCCCGGGTGGATGGCTAGGAGGGAAGCAGGGGGCATCACTTGCGGGCTAAGACTGGTGGGTTGGGGTTATCCGCCGGCGGCCCAACACGGCTACCTCACACGTGGCGTTGCAGGCGCGCCGTCAAGGCCGCCCCGTCACCCCCCCTCCCGCCCTCCACCCCCACCTGGAAGGCGTCCAGCAGCAGCGCGGTGTGTATCGGCGGCGGCGGCGCGAAGGCCCCAAACATGGAGGAGGCCGCGGTGGAGGGCTGAACGAAGCTGCCGCCCCAGTCGTTGGTCTTACCCCGGGAGCTGCCGGCCGACGCGTCCTGCGGCAGCAGACCAGGAGCGTAGTGTTGGGGCGGGGTGAGGCAGGGGGTGAGTGCATTCGGGCTTCGACGGGGGTCGGACACGTGGTTGGGGCTGCGACGAACCATCCGGGGCGCCACGCTCCAGCGGTGCTGTGTGCCGCGGAGGCAGCCGGTGGCCTTTTACCCCCCCCCCGCCGCGCGCAGTGACAGGGGTTTACTGCGCAGGGGCTGTGGTGGGATACCAACCCCACAAGGACAGGTGGCAGGGCGGCGGCCGCCCGCGGTGCCCCGCCCCGTCCCCCCGCCCTTCCCTCACCCTCCCGCCCACCTGCACCAGCTTGTGCATGTCCACAGCGCAGGAGTGCGCCGAGTGGATGGCGGGGTAGGGAGCCAGCTCCGCGTCCTGAGTGGCGGCCATGGCCTGAGGCAAGCGGCGGGGAAGGGGGGAAGCGGGGGAGGGGGAGCGGGTTGGTGCTGGAGAGGCGGTGCACTCGGCCCTCGACCAGGTCCCACTGTCTCAACTGAGGCGGCTGGAGCTGCAACAGAACAGCCGCCGCCGCCGCCGTTGCTGGCCTGGACAGCACCCGAGACCCGCCGACATGCTTGCATGAGCACCGCCCCTTGCACCGGCACCTCATCCCCCAACGCCACAGGTGCAGCGGTTTCCTCGCCCACCCCCCCGGTCCACCCCCCCTGGCCCTCACCTTGAGGCCCCGCACCGTCAGCCGCAGCAGCCGGTTGGCATGTTGCACATCCGGGTCGCGGCCGTCAGCGCACGCCGCTGCGCCGTCATCGCCGCCATCAGCCGCGGCGGGGACGCCGAAAAAGTTCTCAATGGAACGACGGCGAGACGAAGGCTGCTGCGGCGGCGTCACCTGCCTCTGCGCCCTGGGGCCCCCGGTGGCGATGTAGTGGCTGCCGCCCGCTGCAGCGACTGCCAGGCACACGGACAGCAGCAGCGGCAGCTCGTCCCGGTCCACCGGACTGCAAGGCGGGGAGGAGAACCGGACGACCGACATATGAGCACTTGGGACGAGCCCAAACAGGTAAGCGGCAACAGCGGTCGTAACCCGCCCTCCGAGGCTTTCCAGTTGCAGTGCCTTGCACCCAAGCGACCCCAACCTCGCACCCTCCCTCCCTGGCGGTGTGGTGGCAGCCCTCTCGCCCCTCGCCACCGTCCTCCCTAACCTGCACGGACCCTCGCCGCTCAGGTCACGACAACAAACACCCCGAACCGCTAGCCGGCGTCGGGCTACCCCAGTACAGTACGACACGGTATGGCACTGCGCACTCACCCCGGCTGGTGCAGCAGCGGCGCCACGTTCTGCTGCTGCTGCCGCCCCGACCCAGCCGAGGCGTCCGCCCTCCACACCACCCCCTCCGCCGGCTGACCCTCCCCCGCCCCCTCCAGCAGCAGCTCGCCGCCGTCCAGCCGCGAAACCACGTGCGCCAGCCACTCCATCGCCAGGGCGTGAGTGGCGGGGCCGGACACCAGCGCCGGCCAGGCGGCGGTGGAGATGGAGACTCCTGAGCCCAGCAGCGACGACAGCGGCCCCAGCGCGCCCGAGCGGACGTCCGAGGCACTGGCTGCCGCCGCCGCCGCCGCCAGCAGGTCCGCGACCGTGCCGCTGCCCTCCGGCTCCATGGCCGCCAGCACGTCGCGCACCAGCAGCGGAGGGGGCGGGCCCGCGGCCGCCGCATCCTCGGCCCGGGCGATGTGGTGCCAGGTGAGGTGGAAGAGGCCCTGAGCCATCGGATGGGTGCGGCGTGTGTGCGGGAGGGGGAGGGGAGGGAAGGTGTAACGAGCCCTGTACCGGGGAGTCGCTGCCGGCGACGGGTGTGCGGGGACTATGGGCGGCTTTCGAAAGGAACCGCCAAGTGGCGGCAGTGGTCCACAGGCAGCTCACGGCAGCCGGCAGCTCATGCCGCGCAGGCGGCTCCAACCAAGATCCGTGCCAGCTGGGGGCCGTGGGGGCCAGCCGTAGGGGGGCCACCATCACCCGGTCGCAGTGGCCCGACACGCCCCAACTCCTTCCCTCCCCCCCCACCTCCAGGAACACCTCCACCGCGCCGTACAGCTCGATGTACGTTTCGCCCAGCCGCTGTCCGCTGCCGCCCAGGCCCCGCGACCCCAGGCCGGCGTCCACGGGTACGCCCGGGGGGGGCGGCGGCCGCCACATCATGTACGACGGGTGTACGGCCGCGGCCGCGGCGCTGAAGCGCTCCACCAGTCGGGTCACCGTCAGCTGCGCCGTGAACGCGTCCCCCAGCTGCGCCCACAGCGCCGAACACGCCTCGAACTCCACCATGGCCTTCATGCAGCGGCACATGCCTGGGAGCAGCGGCAGGGGTTGCGAGGACAGCAGCGGGAGGGGTTGCGAGGACAGCAGCGGGAGGGAGGGATGGTCGGCCTCCGAAGCACACCGCTGCCCCGTCATCACGTAAGCACGAACCACCCTATGCACTCCAGCCACCCCACCACACCCCAGCCTTACTGAACCGCGGCGGCCCCCCACCCACCACATCCCTGCAAACCCCACCCGTGAAGTTCCTTGCCACGAAGCCCAGCAGCCAGGCGTGCGAGGCCGCCTCAATGGTGGCCGGCTTGGCCAGCATCACCCGCAGCTTGACACAGATGTTGGAGAAGGCGGGGAGCATCTGGCTGAAGCTCAGAGCCAGGACCATGTCACGGACCTGGGAGGGGACGGGGAGGGCGGCCGTCCGGTTGGGCGGGGGCAAGACGAAGTGGCGGGCGCTGTCCAAGGAGCCCGAGGGCTCCAGGGGTGGGGCAGGCGGCTCGGCTAACTGCAATGCACCAGCAATGTTTCTGAAGGGAAGGGGAGGTTCGAGGGAAACCCGTGGATGTCCGAAAAAAATCGTTTAAAGCAGAAGTTTTGAGATGCATGCGGGAGAACTGGGTTGGGGATACGAAAGCCGAAGGTCGTAATATGACCTTTGGCGGCTAAGCTATATCGGCTACGGCGAGACGAAAGGAAGCGAGGACCCCGCGCGACGCACGTAAACTTTTCGCAGAACCGGTTTTGGGCGCTAGCAGGAGAACTGTGGGAGTTGGTGCGCTATGGGAGAGCGGACATCGCGGTCCGGTCCCAGTCCCAGTCCTAGTCGGAGTCCCAGTCCCGACCCGCCCGAATACCGACCAGATGCGTGAGGAAGCCGGTCATTACCAGAGAAGGTCCGCGGTCGTCCAGGAGAGGAGGCCGAAGCCGCGCCGCGCCGCCATGGGGGACGCGAAAGCCCAGACGCAGGTCCCGACGCCCGCAGACAAGAACGCAACGACTAGCAAAAAACTACCAGAACAGAGGCCCAACCCAGCGGCGGAACTCACCTGACCAGGGCCCAGAGCGGGTGGGGAAGGCGGTCGACGCGAAGCATGCGGGCAAGGGGCAGCAGGGGGCGTTAGGAACAACATCCAGGCGCGGAGCGGGTGGACAGGGGTCAAAGCAACGAAGAGGCCCCAGCGGCGCGGCGAAAGAGGCGGAGGCAGGAAAGGGGAGGACGGATATACGGGGAGACGGGGACGCGGGCTGGTACGGCGGCGTACGGCGTTGTACGGGAAGGGGAGGGGAGCGCAGGCAAGCGCAGCAGTGGAATGCTTACAGGCCCAGCCCACATTCAGGCGGGGCCCGGGGGAGGCGGCGGGTGACAGAGATTTTGAGGTGTTCGCTCCAGGAAGCGGACCTGTCTTGACTTGGACGGCAGCTCAGGCGGTGCCTGCTAGGCGGCCCATCATACCCACAAGGAAGAACTACTTGCGGTAAAGCAAGGGGGTGGGCCGACCCACCCACCCCCCAACGTCTTTCCTAAATGGTCTTTCTCGCATCCCTCGGGTCTTCCTCGACCCCCCCCCCCCCCCACCACATCCACGGGTTTCCCTCGAACCCCCCACCACCACCTGCCGGATAGCTCACCCTCGGCTGCGCCAGCAGGTCGCGATGGCGCCAGATGGGGTCGAACACGCAGCTCAGCAGCAGCTGGCAGATGCTCTCCAGCAGGGACTGAGCCGCAGCAGGGGGGGGACAAGCGGCGCGCGGGGGAGGGGGACGACGTGAGAAGTCCGACGGTGGGGCGGTTGCCAGGTTGCGAAAGGGAGGGGGTGGCGGCACCAGGGAGTGGCGGCACCAGGGAGTGGCGGCACCAGGGAGTGGCGGCCAGGTGGCGGCACCGTCCTGGCGCCAACACCACCACTCCAGGCACCAGCCACCGCGACATCGGCTGCCTTCAGGCTCTCATGGGCCTCTCGATGCCTGCAGACAAGTCCTTGCCGGCCGTTGTACGCGACCAGTGCCCGCCCCCTCGTAGCCCCGCTCGGTCCCCTCCGGCCCTCCAAGCCCCCAACGCTCCCGCCCACCCCACCTGCGCGTGGCCCCCCAGCTTCTGGCTGCACAGCAGTCCGTCCATGGAGGCGCGGGCGGGGCTGGGTCCTCCGTCCCTCACGTACATGTCCAAGGAGGTCCTCAGATCCAGAGACCTGCGGACAGAGGTGCACACCGCGGTGATCAGCGAGGAACCCCCGGTGCGAGCAGCAGCCCCTTCGTCAGCGGGGAGCCCATCCAGGAGCGGAAGTGCCCGCAGCTGTGCTGTGAGCTAGAATGAGGCGAGGCACGCTCGTCGGACGCCGTTGCTTCACACAGTCCAAGGAAACAGCACCTGCCCGTGAAACCCTATCCCACTGGCTGTACGTGCTTGCCTGCGCCGCTGCTGCTCGTCGTAACGAACAAATTCGTCGCCGCCAACACCTTTCGGTCGCAGACGAAAGGAGGGAAGGAGAAGAACGAGGAGAGGGCTATTAATTATCAGGAGACGCCAAGAAGGGAGGAAGGCGGCCCAACATAGGGACTTATACTGACTGGATGACACATGCCATAGCTGGCTACCCTGCTAAATGAACGGAACAAGGCCCCCGGTTGGAAATCCTCTGTTTCAAAACTCAGACGGCAGATCAAAACTCAGACAGCAGACACACCTGTTATGTTCGCGGCGTGCTGCGGGCGGGGCCCCAGCAGCGCTGACCCCGCAAGCGCTGTCAGCTCGCCCAGCGCCTCTGGCACGCGGCACTGTAGGAGCATGTCGTACATTTCGGTAAGGTACTGCTCAGCCTGGTCCTCGGACAGCGTGTCGAGGCCGCCGCTGGCGTGGAGGCCGCCCTCCGCCGGCGCACCCGAGTTGACACTGTCGGTATGGCCTCCAGAGCGCGGTGGGCCCAGCGCAATGAGTGCTGCCAGCCGATCGATACTTTCCTGCTCAGTCCCGTCAGCGGCAGCGCGCGGGAAGGGGTCAAAGAGAGTTTGGGGTCTGGAATGGATGGGGTCGGCTGCCGTGGGACCTGTCGCAGGCAAGGGCCTGCCCAACTGAAGCCAGTTCAGGCGAGACATTGTCGCAAAGAGGCTTCACGTCAACAGGAGGAATCAACAGGAAGTATACCGGTAAGATATCCCACGGCACGTATGATGGAGAGCTAAGCCATCCTGGATGGCACCACGTAACCACCTCTGAAGTCCTTGCGCACGACGGGGGCCAGGCACGGCGGAGACCACTTTCGAGATAAAAGCAGCGAGGGCTTTCAATATACAAGCAGCGCGTCGTAAAAACCGTGGAGCATTGCCTATGCCTGCCTGCATCAAGGCAACACAAACTTTCCTCCGTCACCCGCCATCACTTGCCTGAGCAAGCTGAGCATCATCACTGGTAAGTAGGCGAGCATTGGTAGCAGCAGGTGTCGAAGGTTTTCCAGCGGTATACGTGTACGATGCGTTCTTGGCAATAGTGGCTCGAACATCTGCCATCCGTGTATTCGTCACCACGCCGCTGAGTACCTATGGTTCATGAAATATGAAGCGGGGGACAAAGGCAGGGGAAGGCGATAGGGGCGTCGCTGCCAGCTTTCTCGTTCGCCCCATCCACAGCGACCTCTGACAAATTAACTCCCAACTATGAGCTAGTCCTCCGGCAATGCTCGAAAGCGTTGCTACGTGACGATTTGGACCGTGCCCGTGCGGAACCTCATCCGACTCGCCGTCATTGTTCACAGCGCGCAATCCCCTCTTACATAGGTCCACCAGAGAAGATATGCCTACCTGCGATAGCCGGCGCACGCCCTCGCGTGCATCCGGCAGCACGGAAACAATATCCAGCATTCTTCTCTTCGGCCTCGGCCTCTACCCTAGACGCAGAAGGCCGCGTTGCATTTGACTGTGTATGTATCTATGCACATTTTGGTTCTTGTGTAGTTGGACAAAATAAGTATTCCTGAGGCCGAAAGCAGTGACTGGTCCTTTCGTTCGCCGCTTGTCGATGTCGACAAGTGTCCTGTACACATGGATTGACAACAATATCAGGTAAGCGCCATGCCATGTCCTCTACATGATCGCATCTGCTAGTGAAACACCTTGGCGTAGTACGGCGTGAAAACTTAACATCGTGCCAAGTGGTGCCATACATACAGCACACATGCCAGGATTACATGGGATTAGCAATGTCCGCAATCCCGGTCAAGCCCAGGACAAGGGGGGGCAACACACCACCCGACAAGCCAGCGATAGCAACCCCAGGGACACAGGGAAGAACAGGAAACCCTCTCGGGCCCAAGAGGGCGGGGCCCAATTAAAAACAGATTGTGGTTCACGCGGCCATCCATGCTGATGTCTCGCGTTGGCATGTGCATCCGATGGTCGCAGTGTTGTGGTCCATGGGACACTCTGGGTGCTCTGTGACACTTCCAGCAGCAGTGTCGTTCCCTAGATTACATGATGCGACAGTTCCTCCGCATAGCGCACTTTGCACTAGGTACACGCCCTTTCATTTTCGTAAAGCCATCTCCCATGTTCCAGGGTTCCAGGACTGGGCAACTGGGCAACTTCCTGACTGCAGCACTGGACCCAGGACGACCCAGGCCGTCCCAGGCGCACCTAGGCATGTGCTGGCCTGTACAAAGGGATATTAAGCATACGTGTATATCGGTTTATCGCCATTTACCGCGCCGTGGCGCAAACTTGTAACCGAACGTGTCCCTACCGGGTTTCGGTCTCAGCGATGCATCCCTTGTCGACAGGTCGCATCAGGCGCACCAGGGAGGGCTCTGGGTTCTTTATGCCGTCAAGGATGAGCGGCGGCGGGTTTTACTGTCTGCAGGTGAGTTCGCGGCAACTTTGGCGTGCGCCCAGGGATGATACGACACGATCCGACACGGTATCATCACGGCCACCGTTTCAGGCATCCGTCCTGATTTCGTCGGTTATACATTACTGCTTGGTAGGCCCAAACCATGGCCTGGTACTGGCAGGGTGGTAACTTGAACAATGTTACTGTGAGTGACATCCATGCCCAGGGGATTTAGGGGGAAAACCAAGGCGCAGCGCTGATCGAGTTGCTGCGGGGCTATCGGTACACATTGAAGGGTTTCGGATGACCCCTGGCTTCTCGGTCACCGTAGGGTTACGTCAGCTTTGGCGCTGCAGGCTGTCCTGCGTGGTCGGCCAGTAGTTGCCCCTCGCTGGTGTTCGGCCGCTGGCCCGTGTGGGGCTGTGGCTGGTGTAAGCCCCCCTTGGCTGTGAGCAGTTGTTGTAACGGTTACGGTGGGTTCCAGACCAAGAGATAGAACCATCGGGCACATCGCCTGACACTGAGCAAGACGGAGCAGTGTGTTTAGGATGTTGTCGCCCTGGCCGCCCTCAGTGCGATTGACCTCGGCCGCTTCACGCTCCGGGCTGCTTCAAGCCGGCCGGTGGTGCCTTGCCCACCTGGTGGGGTGCGCTCGCGCGCAGTCCACTACGGTCGCTGATATTTGGGCCCGCCTCGGGGTTTTGCTCAGCTCGGTGTGCCTCGGACCAGGTGGGGTGCAGTCGGGGCCGCCCACCGGTTCCTCCATGTGGTTGGGGTCGCTTGCGGTGCGCTGGCTGGTCCCTGGCTGGCCCGGAGGGCCTGAGCGGCTCCTGCCTCGTGCCCTTCGCAGGTGGGTGTACCGCCTTGATGTCTCAATTCTCCGTGGCCGTGTTGGTGGGTGTACCTAGGGCACCGTCTTCCCAGTTTTGCGTTTTCCCCATCCTCGTGACCTTGGTTTGTTAGGACTGCCCGCCGTGCTGAATTTCCCCTTGCTGGTTCTTCGAGTGGGGCGTCTTTCGCGGGTGGGTGGCGGCCTGGGCCCGTCGGTCCGGGCTGTTGGCTGGCCCTGACGTTTTTCCGGCGGTGGGCCTCGGGGTGCGTAGGTCGTTCGTTTTCGTCGGGGCCCCGCCCTCTCCACGGTAACAGTGCGTATCCGAGCTGGGATGGAGCCGGGCTTCACGGCGTCCCGCCTCACCAGGTCCCAATCCGCTTAACCGGTCCTTCTTCTTGCGCTTCACACGCTACCGCACATTAGTTTGTTTCTTCTTTAACAGGCCGCCGATGAGCCACCTCCACAAGTTTCTCAACAGCCAATCCAAGTGCGCTAGCATGCGCGCGTGAGCGCGCGCAAGCAGGCCTCCGAAGTATATGGGCCAACTCTACTGCCAACTATACTTCCCACGTTACACGTTGCGTCAACGAGCCGTTTTTGCAAGCGCCTCTTGGGCGCGGCGGGATGTCCTGTTTTCTCCATGTGTCATTTGGTTCGTCTGCTGGCTATTAGCACTGGCTTGTCGTACGGGGCTGCATCGGTGTGGGTTCCCCCACTTGTCCTGGGTATGCCCGGCGTCTCTGTGCTTTCCGAGGCTTGCCTGTATCCTTGGGGGCGCCTGCTGGGTTCGGGCCCCGCTCTCATATGGTGAGGCCACGGACATGGACCCCTCTTCTGGTCCTGGGTTCGCCATAGCTTGAGAACAACGTAGCTGGAGCAGTTGAAAGGAAACCCTAGAGTCGACACATGGAGAGAAAGGACGTCTAGGTAAAAGCATGTTTAAACCACGGGCGGGAGGTGGCGCCGCTGACTCGGTTATTTCGCCGCTGTTGCACGCTCGGCACGGTGTTCACCAGCGTGTTGTCTGGGGTGTTGCAACGGGAGCTCGGCACGGTGTTCACCAGCGTGTTGTCTGGGGTGTTGCAACGGGAGCCCGTGTACGAAAGGAAAAACGTTTCAGGACAGCCGTTTGATAGTGCACGCTGGAGAACTGTCTGGGGCAGTCTGGGGTGGAGGCGTGGGGTGATCGTCGCGCATCGTGTTGCACAGCGGTTCTTGCCGCCTGCAGGTCATACCGCTGTCATGGACACGTCTACTAGGTCTACTCAACCCGGCGTCCCTTGCCACCGCCATGAGAGGGAAGTATTGCTTGCAGTCCGGGATCGTCAGGGTGATAACATGAAAACCAGAGATGCCGAGCCCCACCTACCAGTTCTCGCTATCTACTAAGGTCTACTCAGTATATATTAGCGTCGGCAGGGTTTCCATGATCGGACCGGTAGCGTGAAGGGGCGTCTGGATAGGCTTTCCTTTGTTCAACTATGTGAATTATATCGCTTTTATGAGCCAAACGGCGACTACATGGTAGATAAGAATGCCTGACGTATTGTACTGCTTCCCATAATTGTGTCCTAATCGAACGCCAGAATGGGTAACGACAATGTGTGCATCGTGCCTTAGGGTCCGGAACGTAATAGCAAATGAAGTACCTACGCAAAATACGTAACGCTTCTTCTGTCGTCGCCAGCGCCTTTACCACGCGCCAGGCGTAATGAGCATGTTCACACAAGCAAGTAATTAAACTACAGGAATATTTCCGATTGACTCCAAAAATAAAGACAAAGGAAGCGTAAGATAGTTCATAAGCCGTCACGGACTTGCCACGTTCGGTAGGAAGCAGGACATCGCTCTGTTCACCCATACTCACTCACACCGTATGCATCGAAGATTCACACATTTGTTATGTTGCTTCGCTAAATCACAGACTGCGAAATAATTACATAGCTCCAGACGCAGATCCAAGTTGTACATGCTCGCGACAGTGTACACGCCTAGCCACGCTCGCAGATGCGAAACTGTAAGACGCCGAACACCACTTTAAGTAATAACCCACATAATGTGTCTTTGACATAGAATGTTTGCCTACGCGAGGACAGCGAAAAACGCTGTTTGACATCACCACTTACACGTACCCGACGGCACTGGCGCGCTATCATTCTAAGCGTACGCTGTGGTTTGGGCGCAAAACACCGGTCACGCTTGGCCCTCGCCCGGCCGGGGAGGTCGCACCAACGTGCGTGGATACTGGGTGCAGCCTTGCGCTGCGACCGCATTTTCGGACTCTGCGTCTACCAGTTGTACAGCTTGGTGGCGTGCTCGTATTAACCTAGCAACGGATGAGCGAAGCTAGTTCAGTCAGCGGTCGCTCGGCTGGTCTGTCTGAGACCTCCAGCCAAGCGGAGGCCAACGAGTACTTAAAAAAGCGGTAAGTTGTATACCCGTACTTGCTTCCAGCGCTTGGGCGATGAACGAAATATCCTGAACCCTGTCAAGAGAAGTCGGTGGAGCAAGGAACGTCGCCACAGCGCCCAGGATGCTTCGGTGTTGAAGACAGATTATGCTTCCAAATAACTTCGTGAATGTCAATACGAGTCGTGCGCTCCACAATCTGCCCACGTGCGGACGCCTGCAAGTGTACTACGAGACTCGAGCGGAGCAGGGCGGCGGCGTCGCTGCACTGGTTCCTCGCCTCGCAAAGCCTCCAATACTGCAACCAAAACCCATTTTAGTGCCCTGCTGTGCGTATGCGCGCATTGTTTGCACAACCCTAACCCTGCTCCTTGCACCTGCTCCGTCGCCCTGCTCCTGCAATGCCTGGGGGTTCAACGCCACCGCTTGCATTCCATCCCAGCGCACCACATGACGCCGTCCAGCCTGGCGTCCTCGTGCCCTCCCCCGCCTCACTGTCTGTATGATGTAGACACCACAATGCCAACGCCCAGGAGGAGGAGGACCTGCTGGAGCAGAGCAAAACTGTCCAGGAGGCGGTTTTCAGCAGCATGTGAGGGCGCGCGCGCATGCTTTTACTAAATAACCGCAACAACTGATGCTGGGCGAGGGTGGATGGGCAGCCATCCGGAAAATGAGGGGCGGGAGGCTGGGAACGCTGACCCCTGGGGGTAGTTCCAGGATTGGGACACGAAGCGTCACGAGAAAGAACTCGGGCAAAACACGGGATGGGACATGCAGGGGCGGAATGGTGTAGGTGAAAGTGGAGGCGCGCAGACGGGTGCCCCCGGTCCAGCTGTAAGCCGCTGTAAGGGGCGGCGGGCCACTTCACGTTCAGTTCAGGCAGTGGGCTGGTGGACGAAGCCAGATAGATGCATCTACGGTTACCACTGCCCCTGGGATGTGAAACGCGACCTTCCTCCCTGCTCCATAAACCCTAAAACCCGGCATCCCCCAGCGTGCTTCCCAGCCGGTTTCGACGTGCACACGTGCGTCGTACCGCAGTGCGTACGTGGCGCTCCATGCACGTGTCGCTGCCGCATTCGTAGGAGGCCCAACTCGCACATTGCCTCCACGGTCGACCGGCGAACCCCACAGGTATACCCTGGCCAAGGCGAAAACCTTGGAGAACTGGAAAATGGCTTTGATTAAGGTTGTCCTGGAGGCGCTCGTTCCCTTCCTCATCGCCTTCAACACAACCATGGGGTGGCCTATCAATACGTCCAACCCCGTATGGCAGGTGGTGCGGTGGGCACTGCCGCGAGCACCTGTGGCGCGAATCTGGGTGAGTGAGTGGCTGCAAGCTGGCATGTAGCTGCGGGGTCGCAGCAGCAAGGTCACGCTTCCTACAGCGTGCGGTTGGGTACACAGCGCCCTGCCCAGCCCACATCGGCTGCTTCCGCTTGGTGTTCTGCCGCACGCTAGACCTAGGCCTTGCATCCAATACCAACGAATCTAACGCCCGCCCGGGCTCACTTGGGCCGCTACGCTGCCGCCAGGGCTACTCAACCTACATCATAATATTCTACATAATTGTGGCGATGGTCTTCGCCGTCCTGATTGCTATCGCCTCGCTGACTCTGGCTATGCGGAAGCAGGTGGGCGGCTGCTGGGTGCGGGCCAGCTGGGGCGTAATAGCCAGATAAGTGCTACCGGCAGTCCTTCCAGGCCCTCCTGGGTTCTTGGGTCACGGTCGCCATCTCTCATCTCTCTCCCCTCGCATATCACTTCCTCCCTGCCATGGGCCCCCCTCTGTCCCCCCCCGCCACACACGACGCATCAGGACCATTCCAAGTTGCTGCATCGTCTCGGTGCGATACTGCAAAAGTTCACCGACCTCATGTTCAGCGTCTTCTACGTGGCGATATTTGACTTCATTGTGTTCCTCTTCAGTTGCCATTTTGGCTCGCCTGGCAATTACCATAGCTACTGGTCGGAAGTCCGTGAGTGTCGGCCGAGGAACGGGGGGCGAGGGGCCGGAGGCTAGCGACAGTGGTCATGGGGACAGGGTTCGGAAGGCTTGCATTGTGAGTAGGGACATCCGCCAAGTGCGTAGAAGGATCCGTGGAAATTGGGAGGGACTGCGTGGAAGTGGACGCCTGCGGATACCGGGTAGGCCAGGGCGGCTGAGCTGACTGGCTACAAATGGGGATTAGGGAGGGCAGCCGAGTCGGCATTAGTATTAATAACCCTGTTCGTAACCCAGAGACTGTTCCTCTGCCCTCCGGGCACCACCACCGATCACTCGCAGAGTGCCTGTCCGGCAGCCACTTGATCCACCTATCGGTGGCCGGAGCCACATCAATCGCCTTTTTCATCGCGACGGCGCTCCTGGTGCGCTGCGCTGCTCGCATGGGGGTAGCTCATGTTTAGGGGCGGGCTCCTAACAGCGGTCGGGCGTGCGCTGCTGGCAGAGTAAGGCCTCAACACTTACGTAAGGGAGCGGGGTGAGGGAGGTGTGCGGTTGCTTGACGCTGACGGGCACTGCGCGAGTGCGGCGGGATCTAAGGGCTTCGTGCTTGCTCTGCCACCGGCCGGGGCGGGCAGTACACTGCCTCTTGCGCTGGTGAGCTCCGAACCCTCCCACCGGCCGTCCATTGACGTGGCCCTGTCGCGCTGCGTTCCGTTCGCCGCCGCCCGTGCCAACGCCCCCTTCCTCGACCCGCACTATTCGACCCTCAGCTGGTGGCCGGTTGCGAGTTGAACCCGTTGGGCCGGGGCATCCTGGCCTCACCCGCGGCCGTCACCAGAGTGCGGGTGCTCGCTCTTAAGGTGCGGTGGACGGCCCAGACGGAAGGGGGGCCGGCCGCATTAGCGCTGCAGCTGTTCCGCTTGCCGTCCCTGCCTCTGCCCTGACCACTGCGTCAATGTCGGTTGGCCGCCGCTCCTGGAACGCAGCTGGCACCACTCGCCCACCATCCATGCGCCCTCCCCGAGGTGTCCGGGGTCCTACCTCATTGCTGCCGGCCTAGCTCCCTTCGTCTTGTTGCCATCGTATTAACAGCCCAATCCCCCTCGACGGCCCCATCCGCTGTGGGCTGCTCAGGCTATCTACGTCATCGTGGCGGCCACCCTGGGCTCCATCGGCAAGGTGCAGGTACGGCAGCGTCCGGATGGCGCTGAAGGTGTGCAATTAGTGCAGGTTCAGTGCAGGTCTAGGCACAGGATTAGGGCACAGGTAAACCATAGCGGAATCTGGGTGCGTTTAGGACTTATGCTCTGTCTGAAGGATTCCCAATTTGCCATGTATGGATGGGTGCGCCCATGGATCATACACTTGAACCCCCCTAGAAACCCTAAAACCCTAAAACCCTAAAACCCAGGCCGTTCTGATGGTGATCATGGTGGCAGGAATCACCTGGTTCAATTTTTCAGCGGTGAGTGGGCCCTGGGCACATAGGTGTGTGTGGGGCCCCGGGGGCCCGGGGACGGTCATCATCTGTCTCTTTGGCGACGCGCCTGGGTGGCCCCGGTCCGCTCGGCGTCCTCTCTGAAACCCGCACGCATCGCGTGCCGCGCCTCGCCTCCCTGCGCTCCCCACTGCTCCAGCTGCCCTTCCTCCGCTTCTACATCAATGACGTGTGGACTGGCGGCTGGGTGGCCGTGCTGTACACGGTGTGCGTGCACGTGGCCTGGAAAACCGACAAGAACTGGGAGGACCCGGACGTGGGGGAACATTACGTCATGTACGTCTTGTACGGCGTCTTCCCCGCCATGGTGTGCGGCGCCATCACGACAACCGCCTGGTCGTGGTTCCGGCTGCGCGCGGTGGCGAAGTTCATCGACCTGCCCCCCACAGCAAAGTTAAAAAAAGTCCATATTTTTCGCTCGCCAGGTGGGTAGTGGGTGCATGAATCAGTGGGCTGCAGGCGGGTGTGGGGATGTACGGATAGCCAGGGGTGTGAAGGCATGTCGCCGAGGCATGCGGCACAGTCAGCCAGGTCTCATGCTGCCACGGCCCTGGCCTTCGTCCCTTCGCGCTTGCCTTCGCTCTCGTCCTCTTCATCGTCAGTCGCGGTCGGCAGAGATGGCTTGCGCGCGCGCTATGTTGTGATGCGGCATGTTTGAAGCGTGTTGCCTGCTGCCTCTTGAATCCCCATGGCACCACCACGGGACCCCCACCTACCGACCTGACGGCGCCCCCCCCCCCCGCCTGCCGCCATCGCAGCTGACGTGGAGGTGCTGTCCCGCGCAATGCGCCGCTTCGACACTGATGGTGTCATCTTGGAGGACAGCGCGGCGTTGGGTGAGAACATCATCAAGGTGCGATGAAGAGCACGATGGGCCTCCCATCCATCCCCCCGTCTCCTTGCACCCAAAATCCACACGATCTCCCCCGCGCCATTGCTCCCGGTACCTGCCACCTAATACCCGGGTCCGCCGCTGCCCTCCTCCCTTTCCCGCAGTGCGGTATGGCGGTGTACCAGGGCGACGTGGGCCTGCTCATCCTGTCCGCCAACTTCCAGATGGAGGTCAAACGGGATGGTCCGGCGGCGAGGACGCAGCTGCAGCTGGCACTTAAGGGAGGACCCAGGTGAGGGGAGGGCAGGGGAAAGTGCAGGGGGTGGAACACGGGGCCCGAGCTGCAGCCGGCGGGCAGGTGTGGGGAAAGCTCTCAGATACACGCACGGCGGATTGTTCCTAACACGCCGTCACATTACTCCTCCTCCCTTACCCCCAGTTTAATTCAGCGCTACCAAATCTTCTACACCGTGGAGAATAGCAAGCGGCTCAAGGACGGCCAGGAGGGGCAGCTGGACCTGCAGAGCTACGTCGAGTTCAAGAGGAACTACAGGTGGGAGTTGGAGATTCATGGTGGCGTTGAGGTGTTGGTGGAACGGTGCGAGGGTGGCTCGCTCATTGGCCTGGCAGTGCGGAAGGTGGCAGGCAGAAGGGAAGACTGGTGTAGAGCACACCATGGCCGTCAGTGGCCCCGTTGCCGGCAGGAGGCTGGTGCCGGCCGCCCACACCACCCCCTTGTCCGACCTACTCGCCTCAGGGCCGTCATCCGGGTGCACAAGGCCGCCCTGGGCGCCAGGCGCGACTTCTGGCAGCTGATGCTGCGCTCCACGTTGCGCACCGCGGCAATAGAGACGACACTGAGGGAGATGGACGCGGCGACGGAGGCGGCACACCAGGTGTACAAGAGGTGCGAGGGGGTATTGGTCTGCTGGCGAGCGCTGGGAGGAGCCAGACAAATGCTCCAGTGGGAACTTGTGGGCTGCTGCGGGGTTCGTCGTCCGAGACCCAGCTTTTGGAGGGCCAGGGGTCGCTCCTGCTCCAGTGCCTGAACTTGATGTAACGGTTGGCGGTTGCCAGTTGGCGGTTTGGAACCAGGCCGAGACAGCCTGGGACCGATGCCATGATGGCCGGGGGCAAGTCCCACAAGCGCTTACAGCACCCGCTTGCTCGCCGCTCCCGGTTCTGACTTCCCTTCCTTGCTGGCAGGGTCCTGGAGCGCTACCCCAACAACGGCAAGCTCCTGCGCTGTTATGGCAAGTTCCTGGAGGACGTGTTGGACGACCCCATAGCCGCCACCCGGGCGTACATGGAGGCGTCTCGCAACGGAGGTGGTGATGGCCTGCTGTCGCTGGACCTCAAGGTGGGGCTGCAGGTGGAAGAGGCCAACACGAACATAGGGCAAGCACGGCCGCTAGCCGCACCGGTTGGCCGGATGCCTTCTTGCCTGCACCCACGCACCCCTCTGCTATGGCGCATCGTCTGTTTACCCTCTACCGGCTTGCAACTGGTTGCTTCCCGCACCCCCGTCTCTTTAGGCGCAGCTAACCTCCGCCCTTCAATCCCGCTGGTTGCTCCATCCTTGTCCCTGCAGATCCAGGGCACCGACAAACCCGACTTCCTGACCTCCATGGACTTGCATGAGGATGCGTGCATCGTCATCAACGCGGAGGGGAAAATCCTCATGGTCAACGCGGTGAGGGAGAGGAGGCTCGCTCGGGGGAGGGGTGGGGGGGTGGTAGATGGAAGGGTACATCTGACTGTGCGAACCCAGGCCTATGATTGCACACCGAGCCACCACATCTGGCCACGTGCGGTGGAAACATTCTGGCTCATCCAAGCCCGCCCCACTCAACCGACACCTCTTTACTTATATTGTTTCTCCCAGCTTCCGGCCTGGCTCCGACCTCCACCCCTGATCCCTGCTGCACCCTCAACACAACACAACGCAGTGTGTCACCGCCCTCCTGGGCTATCCCAAGATCGACCTGGAGGTGCGGCTAGGGGGCCGGCTGGGGGCCAGCTGGGCTGGGGTCAGGCTGGAGCTTTGGCTGCGCTGGAACATGGCCTTGAGCTTCGGGTTCTTGAGCCGTGTGGCGCCTGTGCCGCCGGCCCCGCACCAGACGCGTCTTGGAACTGACTTGGGGCCTGCTTCCATGTGAGTCAGCTCCACACCCATACGCAACCACTGAAGACATGTCTGCTGCCTTACGTCGCGCTGCCCCCCCTACACGACCCCCAGAACGCCAATGTCAGCATGATTATGCCGCAGCCGTTTTCTGGACGCCACCCCTCCTACCTAACCCGATATGTCCAGGTGGGTTGTAGCTGCTTGGGTGAGTGCTGAACAGCGATGGGGCCGCCCTAATTGCAGCAGCAGTCCTAGTTGTAGCAACCCTAGTTGCAACAGCAGCCCTAGTTGCAGCAGTAGCAACCGTAGCACTGGGTAAACCGCCCTAGCCCGCCTGCCCGGGTCGTCGCTGCCTCGGCCAACCAAACCGACCACACCGCACCGCACCACAGGGCGGAGAGCCGCGAATTCTGGACACCGTTCGCGATGTGGTGGCGCTGCACAAGGTGAGGGAGTGGGTGGGTGGGAGAAAGCTCCTCAAAGCCTTGCCTGCGCCCATCAGGCGACTTCTCCACCATAGGTCCTGCGCTGCCTAGCAGATGATGCCCTGCAGTTCGCAGTACAGCGTATGCGTGGCAGTGCTTCTATTCGGCAAAGGCGGCGCGGCAGATATAGCAGGTGAAGGTGGAGGTCGCGGCGCGCTCGAGCATGCCTACTGCTGCGCAGTCGATTGAGAACGTAACAGCGGTGGCCATGAACAGAAATGTCTTTTCAGCGCAATATTCGCACGTCGAGCGCACCGATAGCAGTCCTAAACGTCGTTTGGGAGCTTGGCAGGGCAAGGTTCTCAACACGTTTCACGGGCAGAAATATGCGCAAGCAGGCATGTGCAAGGCATGATCGAGTAGTAAACTTTCTGAAGTGCTTTCCCCAAAGCGGCAACCAAAGAAAGGTTTCGTCATTAGATGGCGGGATGCAGGAGGATGGAACTGTCTGTGGCCCCTGGCTGGGTCGGTCGCAAGGTCATTCACACATGTTGCGCACTCACAGCGACATCGCCAGAAGGAGGTTGCTGTCGTTGCCGCTCGTGCCGTACAGGATGACCGATGCGGTCCCCTCTCGTGCACTGAGTGGACGCCGCCCGCCCCGGTCCCTCCGCCCCGCGCCACCTCGTTGCGCCTCACCCCCCCTGCAGGAGCGCTACGTGTTGCCGCTGCGGCTCTGCGTGACGAAGCTGTCGGGAGTGGGCACGTGAGCGAATAGCCAGGGGCGGGCGGGGGCGGGGGAGATGGGAGGGCGGCGCGGGGACAGCACGTTAAGGGCTGCACTTGTTGGCGCTGATGGGACAATGCAGCTTGGGTTCCAGAGGTGGGCCTCTCTTGCGCGAGTGCACTCCCAGGGTGGCCGTGTATCGGTGCGTGTGGACCGCCGTGGTCGCGCAGGGGTTTTCCTCGTATACGGGTTTTCCTGGCAGCCTCCCTCTGTTGCCCTCTTCCCGCTGCCCGTGCGCTCACTGCGGCCCTCTTCCCGCGCCCCCCCCCTCCGCAGCGACGCGGTCTTCCTGGGCCTCCTGCGCCAAGAGCCGCTGGATAGCCGCAACGTTCGTGCCTGGCTGGCACCCAACGGCCTCATCCTGTGCAGCGACCCGCAGTTTGCTAGCGTCACGGGCATGACAGCCGAAGAAATGGTGGGCAGGTTGTGACGGGGCCAGGAGGCTCGTGGGCCGTGGGGGCTGCGTGCATGACTGCGGATCGTCGGGACGAGGTGGGCGTTTGAGGGGTTCCATATCGTTTATCGCTGTCTTGACTGGACCGCCCCGAGCCGCTGTGCAGGTTGGCCGCAACTTCCAGTCACTGGTGACGGACGTGGCTGCCGTCGATGCGCTGCTGGAGCAATGCAAGGATGCGCCGTACGAGTCGCTGGTGGCGGGGACCATTGTGAAGCAGATCGAGGTGGTGCACCGGTGAGTGACCAGGCTCGCTGAGATCAGCAGGCCGGCCTGCCGGCGGTGATTGGTGCCGCCGCTGCTGCCGTCAGGGGCAGCTTTCCAAAGGGCGGCACAAACCAGGAGGCCAAGGCGGCACATTAGGCAATAAAATGTCTGCTGGCTGCTTTCGCCGCGGTATTATTGGGTTGTGCTTTGCAGTCTCCAGTGGATTCACAGTAGGTGGGCTAGCTCTCCCGTATCGCCGCCCGCCATCTCGCTGGCCTCCACCCTCGCGGCCTGACGCTCCTGGCTGCTTGCCTGCCCGCATTCGCGCAGCTACCTGCCGCCGGTACCCGTGGAGGTCAAGGTGACGCCCGGAGGCACCGACTCGCAGCGCATCTTCGTGTTTAACGCGCACCGCATCGACGAGCACACGGAGGGGCTAATGGTGTGCGACAACAAGGGCTCGCTGACGTTCGCTACGTGGGACGTGGCCGCCATGCTGGGATACCCGCTGAAGAAGTTCCTCAAGATGAAGATGGAGCAGCTGCTGCCGCCGCCCTATGCAACGATGCATGCCAAGTACCTGCGGGTGGGTGGGTGGGGTGACGCGGGGGGGGGGGGGTATATCCAGCGATCACGCTTGTGGGGGTCCTCCTGTGTCCGTGCGCAACCCAGCCCGCCTCTGTATGCGCCCCTCACCCCGCCACTCACCCCGCCCTGGCCCACCCAGGACCAACCCACCAACATCCCGCCTACCAGCTGCCGCGCGGGCGCCCTGGTCCACCTGGTCAACAGTAACGGCGCCAACGTGCCGGTGCGGCTGCAGATCAGCACCAAGGTGTGGCGGAAGGGTTGTGCGCTGGTGGGGTTGGGTGCTGGTGGGGTTGGGAACTGGTGGGGACGGGTGCTGGTGGGGTTGGGTGCTGGTGGGGTTGGGTGCTGGTGGGGTTGGGTGCTGGTGGGGTTGGGTGCTGGTGGGGTTGGGAACTGGTGGGGACGGGTGCTGGTGGGGTTGGGTGCTGGTGGGGTTGGGTGCTGGTGGGGTTGGGTGCTGGTGGGGTTGGGTGCTGGTGGGGTTGGGGAACTGGTGGGGTTGGGTGCTGGTGGGGTTGGGTGCTGCCGGTGGCGCAGCAGGTTGCGGAGTGCGAGTCCAGTTGGCCGGGGGAACACTGGACCATACCGCACCGCACCGACTGCCAACAATTGCCCTGCCACCTCGGCCGCCGCCCCTTGCAGGAGGACTCCATGACGGGCCGCGTCAAACACGTCGTACAGGTGGGTTGAGGAGATGGTGGTCGGGATGATCTGCCGGAGACGGCGGGTGTCCCACAGTCTTGGGTTCAAGTAGTGACATGGGCTGTGGACTTCGTGTCCCTCATGCCGTCCTGCCAGACCACCCATCGAGCGCTCCCGGTTTCAGCAGGTCACTGCTGCCTATTGACCACTCGCCCAGTCGTCCACGCATGCCTGCCCGTCCTCCCCCTCCCCCAGGTGACCAAGATGGACGCCTCCTCTCCTGCGATGTACTCGGACAAGAAATTATCTTTGATTTGTACCATGGACGGACGGATCCTGTCTGTGGACCAGCCCAACTCGAATATCTTCGGCTTCGTGGCCTCCACCGCCGTGGGCTCCAACCTGGCGGACTGCATCGACGTGTTTACTGAGTGGCGCGAGAAGGCCGGCGCCCACCAGCTGGAGCTGCTGTTGCTGAGTCTGCTGGACAAGGAGACAGAGATGCCGGGGACCAGCTGGCGGGTCAAGGTGCACAGCCCTGAAACCGAGGACAGCCTGCCGAACATCGACCCCAAGGCGGGGCCGCGCGTGCCCCGTGGCGTCAGCGCCTGCCTGCAGTCCGAGATCATCGACATCACGGACGAGCGCACCAGCGTTGGCTTGGGGCTGGAGCTGGAGTCCCAGGGGGACCTCGCGGAAGCCGCTAGCCTGGCCCGCATCGTGCTGTGAGTCTCCGGGCGCTGGCGGGCAGCGCAGGAACGTGTTGGCGGGTGGGGTGTTTGGGTTGGCAGCGAAAGGCACCTAACAAGGCCAAGTGCGCATATTCGACGTCTTTCGCGTATGCTTTAGGGAGTCTTGACGATCCTGGACTATCTTCTGAACCTACGATTATTCCGTCCCTGCGTCCTGTCACCGACCGAACCCCGACGCGCAACATGGCAGGTGGCGACGCAACCTGCTGAGCGGCGTCATCGAGCTGGACGAGCACCTGGTGATGCGCCGGGCCGATGTCAACACGGGGCTCATTGTCGGGCTGCCGCCTTCGACTCTCCCCCGCATGCCGCTCAGCAAGTGAGTTGAAGGGGGCTGCTTCCAGGTGGACGAATGGTGGGGGCAGGGTAGCGGGGACGTGCGGCTGGTGTTCGACGAAATGCTGCTGGGGCCCCCCGTGTGTGGCGGTGTGGTATTGGGTCGCGCAGCCATGGCTGGCATCAACGTCGCGCTCGCTCGCTGTGGGTGTCCCTTGGCGCGTGGCTTGGCCCCATCCGTCCCCACCTCAGCACCAGACCGCTCCTATTCGGCATCCTGACCGCCCTCCAGGTTGCTCGACATTCCCAAGGGCATCTCCTGGGACGACCTCATGAACAAGGACAAGAAGAAAAAGAGCGCACTCAAGGGCGTCACGAGCACTGTGGTGTCGGTGCCGAAGGCCTTCATCGGGCCGCATCCTGACGGTGGCTCCATGCGCATCATAGTACAGGTGGGTTGCGAGGAAGACCCCTGGATGCTAGAACAGGTGGGCGGGCGGGCTGTGGATGGAGGCCGTGGGCAAAGTAGTACACATGGCGGGGTCTGGGGGCGCTGGGAGGGCGGGATGCCGATCTGATGGGTGCCTTATTATTGGGAGCTTGACCGCCCCTAAACGGCATCCCCAGTAGTGCCGAAGCACGACAAGCCTCCCACCTGCCCCAGCGCCACGTTCGGTTCTCCTGGCCATCCTGGTTCACCTCATGGCACCCTCCCCCCCCTCCGTTCCGTTCCTTCTCGACCGCCTCTCCCGCCGCCCCTCAGGGCGTCAGCGGCGGCTCTGGCGGCCGCATCACCGCCACTCTGCACCCCGACACCACCTACACGGGAGCACGGGCCAACGTGTACCGAGCCCTGGGCCTCGACGCGATGATCAACAAGCAGCATCACCAACATGACCACGATCACGACCATGACCACGATAAGGATCAAGATGAAGAGCATGAGAAGCAGCGTCGACAGGAAGAGGAGGAGGAGCACCGCAGGCGCCAGCAGGTGGAGGCGAGTCACAGGCGCAGCCACACGCCAGAGCGCGGGCCCGCCCCCCGACTGGGCGCGCACTTCCGGACGGACAGCGACCTGGGCCGCAGCAGGCTCAAGAGGGTCTCCATAGCTGGTCCTGATGGAGCGGCCAGCCACGACGGAGGCGAGAGCCACACGGGCCGCGGGGCATATGGGTCGGATGGTGAGCAAGGACTCGTTAGCATCTGACCCGCCGGTATCGGTAATGTTGTTTGCGGTGTGCTGAACTTGGCATTCTGCTTGGGCTGTGGATAGAGGGGTCCTGTGGGCGTGCCGAGTCGAACTTCTCGGCCGCGCAGGCTGAAGGCTACACAACCCTTTCTTTCCATCACCTGCTTTGCGCCGCTGCAGACGCCGCGGCGGATGCTGCTGACATGCCGGACGGCTCGCGCAGCGGCGCAGGAAGCGCCAGCGTCAGCAGTGCTGGTGAGGACGGCGAGGGTGGCGCGGATGGCAAAGGCAAGGAGAAGGGCAAGCACAAGGCCAAGCACAAGAGCGATGCAGCCGACACCGGTGACGCCGAAGAGGGGGACGAAGCTGAGGGCGATGAGCACCTCCACCGGGTAGGGCTGCGTGGTGTTTCACCAACTGGCAAGACCCAGCGGGCGGGGCGGCGGGATGGCTTTCGCGGGTCATCTACGGCACATGCGCGCGACGAAGGTCAGCAAGTTGGCAACGGCTCACGTGGCACGGAGGTGGTCCCGGCCCCCGGAGTGGGTCTCTGTGAGCCCCAGTGGCTGGCTGGGAACACGCTAGGCGCTCCTGTCGCTCCCAGGGCATCAGCCTCTGTTGCGGCTCGAGATGCAAGGTCCCTGCCACCGCTGAGAACATCTCCCCCCTGCCGCCCACCCCTCCATCCCCCGCCTGGGTGCGGTTCCGCAGCGCGCCCGCTCCCAGTCGGAGTTCATCGCGCAGTGGGTGCGGTCCCTGTCTCGGCAGATGACCGCCGTCAAGGAGCGGCACACCGAGATAGCGCCCGGGGAGGAGGCAACGGCGGCAGCAGACAGCCGGGCGCCGTCGCGCAAGGGCACGGTTGCTTTTGAGGTTGGTTGGGTTGACGGGGGGGGAGGGGGAAGGTGGTTAGGGGTGCGGGCATGTGTCCGGCAACGGCACCGGCAGCTAGGTGTACTGGCAGCCATTCCAGGGGGATACAGTACGTTGATTGCAGGTGGGGTGGGGCGGTAGAGGGTGCCTCCTGTCCTGTCGGGCAATGCATCTTCATCAGCTCCGCGGATATGGCGGCCTGCTACCTGCCCTCTTGCCTGACCGCGCCATATTGGTCCAGGCATGTTGCAGACTACGCGCCTTGTGTTACAACCCTTAGCGGTGTGTACGGTGTGCTGGCGGGCAGTGAGCTCACACTTGGTGGGCGGGCCCCTCCGGGTGTCGAATGATGCCTTGCGACCTCCCTTCCAGGAGGAGGCCGGACCTGAAGCCGCTGACGGTCTCAAGTCCCATGGGGTGGTCGGCGAGGATCTGCTGCAGACCGCGCCCCCGGTGCGGTCCTTGAGCCGCAAGCAAAGCATACTGTCGACCCACAGCAAGGCTGCTGGCAGCGGGGAGGACAAAGACGGCGACGGCGACGATGACGATGACGAGGGTGACGAGGATGAGGATGACGAGGAGGACCGGGAGATCAGCCGGCGGCTTTCCAAGATGGAGAGCAACCGGATGCTCGCGCTCGCAGAGGAGGGACTGGTGGCTGCCCGCCCAGGTGGGTGCATAGTTTTAGTTGGGGGGGAATGGTGGGGTTGTTACGAACACGAGCCACGATGGTGAGGCTTGCGTATTAGCAACAACGCAGCTATGATAGGGGTACGCGTTTCCCATGGCCATTGGGAGGTAGGCACTTGTTACCAGGCTAGTGTCGTGCATACTAATGAACACAATGGCCGAAAACAATCCAAAAATTGACAGGGAAAAAACAAAACTTTGGGTCCTTGTAACAGCTTCAAGTAGTAGTAACTGTTACAGTGGGTTCCAGACCAGAAGGTAGAACCATCGGGGACGTCGCCTAACACTGAAGGAGACGAAAGAGACAGAAACCGACGTGCACCGGAACAGAGGCAAACCACCACAACACCAGCCGACAGTCCGGAGGCAAAACAGCAGCAGCCAGCACCCCAGGGGGAATTTACGCTAGAGGCTCCCCTATCAGGAACGACCACCAACAACCTAGCAGACCAGCAACCGACGAACCAGTGGAGCGCCGCAACGATGCAAGCAGCGGAACCGCCCGCTTCTCATCCCAAAAAGCACGAACCCCAAGCAGGGCACAACCCGCAGACACGGACAACAAGAAGCAAGTGTTGTGGGAGGCAATGATGGGTGGATACGGGGCGTTGTGTCCATGTGGGAATGAGGTGTAATTGCGCCCCCTTTCCAGCGATTACCGTAACCGACCAGTCATCTGAGCCCAGCCGTTGCGGCTCTCACTCCTGCACACCGCCGCGCTCCCCCTCCTGGCAGGCATCGCGGCGGCTGCGGGCGGCCCCGAGGGTGTCGCGGCGGACGGCGCCAGCAGTGTGGGCGACGACGACGAAGCGGCCAGCCAGGGAGGCGGCGGACCCGCCTTCTCGGACGCGTCGTCCGCGCAGGATGTGGACCTGGCCACTGACGCGCGCCGAGGCCGCCTGCTTAAACGGATGCTGAAGGTGGGGCAGGAGGAGGAGGAGGAAAGAGGGGACGTGGAGGGGGGGAGGAAGGGGAGTGTAGCCAGCAGGCGGCCGGGGAAAGACTCGGCACTGTTGAATGGGAGCGGGCCGGGGGTAATCTTATTGTGCGCAGCCATTGCGTTCGGCAACGGCTGGCAGCACGCGATGCGGCATGGCACGCCCTCGTGTTGCTCTGCACGCCGTTGCGCTTGTTGTAATGGCTGTGACCCCGCCGTTTTAGGGCTCAGCTCGGCGCTCTCCTCTTGTTCCAGCCCACTACTCGTCTCACACTCTGCACCCGGGTGCTCAACTTGCGTATGCTGCGCCCCGTGGTTTGAGCCGCTGAACAACGCTCCCAACGGCTTCATTTCCTCCCGGGCCCCACAGGTAATGGCTGGCCCCACCTTGGCATTGCCGGTGACCCGCCTCAAGGTCCGGACGATGGTGCTGCTATCGACAATGGTGCTGACACATGTGGTACGGCACGTGCTCGTCGGGAAAGGGACTCGCTTGACCTTGAGCCCTGCTGGCATGTACACATGCGGCATGAGTTCATGTGTCGGGGGGCACCTGCCGGGTGCGCCCTGCACCCCTCCCTCTGCTGGGCGCGCCCTGCACCCCTCCCTCTGCTCAGTCGAGGCAAAAGCACACGGCCAACCCGTTTTGTCGCTTGCCTCCGGCGCCCACCTCCTCCTCACCAGGTCTGCTACGTTATTCTGATTAACCTGATCAACCAGCAGTTCTCGGACGTGCGCGCAGTGCATCGACTGGCACTGGCGGCGGACCGCTGTCAGGTGGGTGGGCTGGGTGAGCGGCGCCGACCCCGTGCTTACTGCCTGCCTTCCCCGTTCTTCTTCATCAAGAGGACAGCCCAACGAATTCCCGGCTTGCGTAACCTGCTCTCTTCCCGGTTACTCCACCCTCCGGCAGGTGGCCGTCACCAAGGCCGCGATAGCAGAGTTCTGTGCGCGGCCGCACGTGGCGCCTGTGGGTGTGTGTGAGGTGCCGCTGAGCAATACCATCTCGGACCTGCGCGCCTCCCTGGACGACCTGGAGGTCTACCACCAGGGCACCTACCTGGGGATGGGTAGCCAGCCGGAGCAGCCCAGCGACACCACCCTGGAAGCCATGTGGACGCATCCCTCCCAGACCTACAAGGTGCGGAAGGGAGGGGAGGGGAGAGGAGGCCACTGCAGAGTTAAGTCCGAAGGATGGGGGGTGACGACTGCAGCGGCGGTGGGGAGCGGGGCGCTGGGTTTTAAACCGTAGGATCCGGCGCTCAGCTCTTGCCACCATACTTCCTAAGACCTCCGCCACTCAGCTGTCTTGCCCGGCGCCTCCCACCTATGCGGTTCCTCGGTACCCGATATCTCACGCTCGCCACCTTTCACCCTCCCTGTCCTCCCCGCAGTTGTACATGGACATCAGTGAGGCCCGCTGGACCAACCTGACCGCCGGCGTCTGGCAGTTGGGCAACCGTTTCATCGCCGCAGGCCGCGAGCTGCTGTACTGGGGTGTCCAGCTGGAGGGCCACATCAGGTGCGAGGGGGGCCACTACTGCTGCTGCTGGTCACGCGGCTGGGGACACTGCTGCGTCGTAGGCGGGATGTCGCGGCGTCTGGTGGCCGAGTCAGCGACATTATTGTGCCTTGGGCCCCAGGAAGGGGCCGTCAGCCGCCCAGGTCAACCCTTCGTGACCTTTTTGGCCCCTTTCCGCACCCCACCCACAGCGGTAAGCGCGCCTTGCAGTTCCTACTGGACAACGGTCCCTGGTCGCTGTTCAAGGGCTACACCGTGTCACTGGACTACCTGGCCAAGCAGGCGCTGGATCACATCGCGGAGCTGCAGATAGGTGCGGCAGGGCGCCCCTGACTGACGCTATAGCCAGTGTGGCAAAGAGAGTCACCGGACGAGGCACGCATGTCGGGGTCTCGTCATGCACGTCCGGCATCGCATCGCCTTCAAGCCGCTGTCCGCTTTCTGCTCACGTCCTTACACATAACCCGAGTCCTCCTGCCTCCCGACCTCCTCCTGCCCGCACTCCCTCCTTGATGATGGGCAGAGGTGCTGGTGTTGCTGATTGTGGAGGTGGCGATCGTGCAGCTGGCGTGCGTCGTGTACGAGTGGATTCTGGTACGGAGAGTGGAGATGGGTCGCGTCGGGAGCATGCTGGTGGGGCTGGGCCTACCCGGGCCCATCCTCAGGATCCTGGCGAACAAGCCGCTTGTGGTGATGGAGGTGCGGACGGCTTGAGGGCCGGCGCTGCAGCTCGGGACGCGCCCCTGACGGGGGTTTTAGCTGCTGAGCTGGGGCCTTGACAGGGGGCCCCTCGGACCTGGGCTCTGCAGGGACTCCCCTGGGTTGCAGCTTGGGGGCGCAGAGGATGCGCCTGGTGCTGTGCCTGCTGCTGCGTCTGCTGCTGCGCCTGCTGGCTGCTTACACTCGCATTGGTGGCGACGGTGCCTCCTGCAGGACAGCGATGATGACGAAGACGACGATGACGACGAAGACAAGCCCGGCGATGGGTAGGTCGGCGGCCGTCCGTTTGCGACTTGATGAGCGGACTGAGTGCGTGTGCACATGTGGTGTGGTCTGATGTGGTGGGTGCGTGGGGTGATCGTGAGCCACCCGCCCGGCGGGTTTGATGACCGGGTTCCTGTTTGTGCTGATGAGCGGTGGCTCACATGTGGGAGGATACGTGTGAGCACGGGTTTAATGCGGTGAGCAAAGAGCGCTCCCAGCTCAAATCTCCGACCATCTTCCGCCCGGCCACCGCGGCGCTCCTGGGCGCACAGCCGTAAAATAACATACACGACCTAAACGTAGGCGGCACTTCCCACCCAGCATACGTCTTACGCACCCGCTTAGGCTTCACAGCCTACACCGGCCACACCCTATCTTACCCTGCCAATGCAGCGACGGTGGCGGTGCCAATGACCCCGGCGGTGGCCATCGCTCCGTTGATGGTGACGCTCCTGCAGTAAGCGCACCCCGTCGGACAATAGAGAGCGGCGCTATGGGTGCTAGCATGGCCCGCCGGTCAAGCGGCGGGGGTGGTCTCGGGGCCAGCGCCATGGGCCGCACCGTGGAGATGGTGATGCCGCCGCTGCGGAATGGTGATGATGGCGACCGTGGCGGCGGCAACGCCTACGCTTCCAGGCTCAACCATGGGTTGTCCGCCGGTAGCGGAGTAAGCGGAGACTCTGATCCCGATCGCAATCGCGATGACAATTACGGCGATAGCCACACGGGTGACCTCTCGGAGCGTGTGGCCGGCGTGGAGGACCTGGTGCCGGGGGCGCGCAGCGGAGCTGTCATCGGCGGCAAGCGCGGAACAGTGGTGAAGCGGGAGGGCTCCGGCGTGCGCGTCAACGGCAAGGTGCTCACGTCCAGCCCCAACAACCTGCTCAAGTTCATGGTACGTGACACAACGGCAGGGAGGGCCGGGACGGCCTGCTTGCGTGGTTGCATTGGCCGATTAGGATCTGATGGCACCAAGCAGGATGCCATCCTTAGCCGTCAAGCCCACCCCTTCCACCGTACTACGGCTATCGTCCCTGCAACTCTTGGGCCCCTTGCATCTTCCCTACACCCTGCTCCCGGCCTCAAACAGCTCCGCCCTTTCAACCCATGATCCGTCAGGTGCCGCTGGCGCTGTGGGAAGCTGGCCTGGTGGTGGTCCTGGTGGTGACGTACTTGAAGCTGGAGGGCATGCAGCAGCCGCTGGCCACCCTCAACATGGCCTCACGCGTCATCTACAGATACACCCGCGTGCGCATGGCCGCCTTCCTGCTGGTGGCGGCGGAGCAGCAGACGGAGCGGGCCGACTGGCGGGGCGTCCTCAAGCTGGAGGTGGACAACCTGCAGAATGAGTACGACACGCTGATGTACGGCGGAATAGCGTCTACGCAGGCAAGTAGTTTGCGCCGGGGCCCCGCGTGGGGAGCGGTACCTCGTGTTGCAGGTGCGTTGGCGCCAGGCCGGGTGGGGAGAGGTTGCTCGGGACAGCGGTGCGATAAGGCGGCGGCAGCACTCGTTGGGCTTGGGCGACGGTAGGAGGTGACAGCGACAGGCAGTGCCTGGAACGTTGTCAACACTATAACGCTGAAGCCGTAGAACCTTGGTACCAACTCCGCCACACGCCACCGCCCCCCGCGCTCATGCGGCTGTGCACCGCTGCCGCGCCCCTCATGTCCTGCCCCCGCATGCAGGTGGGTACTGTGTTCGATTACCCAGTGCCCGCCTCCACCTTCGAGAGCGCAACTTTCGCGGCCGACTTTTTTCGCGAGGAACGCTGCTTCCGCTGGGACCAGAGCAAATGCTACAACACCGACAGCGAATACTACGAGGTGCGGGCTGGCGGGTCCAGGATGAGGAGGCGGCCATGAAGCTGGGGTACGGGAAGATACTCGTGGCCTTGCCACCAGCCAATTCACGCATGCACACGGTGACCCAACCGGCACTTGGCTAAGAAAGCTCTACCTGCAGGCTAGAGCAACCTTTGCCAACCGCCGCTCAGCCAGCCCATTCGACGCGCCTCTGCGTGCCTCCTGATCCTCACTATCTGTCGGCCGTCCAGAGCATCACCCCTTAACGGTTGCGTGCTCCCCCCATCCCGGCGGCGGCAGGTGACCCACCACGGTCTGGATGTCATGATTCGTCGCATCATCTCCGAGATGAATCTCCTGGTGGCGGACGACGACATGGACGCAGTGTACAACGGCACCCGCTACACGACAATGTGCGTTCTGCTTCAATGGTTGGTAGACCGAGGCGATACGGCAGCGGCGCCGCCTGCATACGCCCCTATGTGTCCTCGTCCCAGCATTCCGGTTCCCACCACCATACGTCGCTAATGCCCTGGGCTAATGCGGATCACCCGCGCCCCTGCTTGTATGCGCAGGTACATGGTCGGCATCAAGGACATGTACGAGGGGCTGCAGAGCAGTGCGCAGCTGTTCATGGACTACATGCTCAGCAGGTGGGTGGCTGGGCTGCTGGGAGCTGGTGGGCAGTTGGTGGGCAGTTGGTCATGTGGATGGCACCGGCTGGTGGGCAAGCAGGGGCTTGGTATGGTAATGCTGTTCCTGTGCCCCGCCCCGGGCCGACTGCGCTGTGTGTTCCACCCACCCAGGTACAATTCCATCAAGCTCTTGCACACCATCATGCTGATGTGCACCATCGTACTCTTCGCCGGCTACGCGCTGCTGGTGCTGCGCCCCTACCTGGCGGCGGTGGAGAAGGAGACGGCGCGCCTGGCGGGGCTGCTGAGCCACGTGCCGGCGGAGATGGACGTGGTGACTCACGTGCGGCAGGTGCTGCGTTCTCACGCCCGGCTGTCCGGTACCGACCCCCTGGCGGCAACAGGCGAGGAAGTCTCGCGGCGCGGAACGTCATCTACAGGGCCGCGACGGATCAGCATGAAGGGATCCCAGTTGGGCGGGAAGAGCAGGGCAGCCCTGATGAAGGGAACAGTGTGATCGGTGCACGGCAATTCATGGTGCACGGAAGCGTTTCCGGGAGCAGAGCTGTGTATGAGGCATACATGAGCGGGTCTGTCGTTGGGACCGGATGACGCGAAGATTGTCAAGAAAGGCGAAGGGGCGTCGGTGCGCTGCGGTCCATGCTGTGCACGGCCGAGTGCTGCCGGTGCGAACCTGCGACGCACGACGCCATTCTGAAACTAGCTCGCTGAACTCCCTAGTTTTCTTTGAGCGAAGATTGGCAGCGGTGCTGCAGCGGCTATTGCGTGCAAATGATAACTTACACGTGTTCGTTTGTTTGTTTAGCATGCGGTGCATGCTAATAGGGATTGCCACCCTTGATCGAGTTTGCCTCGTATATGCCATCGTGCTTTTTGGGCCTGACAGACTCGTACGTACGATGGGGCTCTTGGTTCTCTGCTGGTGAGTCACCCTGGAAGGGGTGCTGATAGTGGTCGGAAGGACTTTGGAGCGACACGAACGCATCGAACCGGGGCGGCTGTCCTGCAGGCTGAGCGCCATTCCTACGTCCGCAGTGAGGCAGCTCCAGACATTGAGCGTAGGGGCTAAAGTGTCCTTGGACCGTACGTCCTTCCTCGTCTTACCACTTCTCCTGCTTTAAACAAATAAACGCGCGCGGACAGACCATCTGCGCAACCGGCTTGCAAACCGCAAGCTATTACCACTTTGAGCGGTTGTTTGTGCAGCGTATTGTTGCGGTGGCTTACATTTCCAGGCACTCACCTGGTTTGGTTGGACTGCTGGACTTCACAGGGCCGTGTATTGGGGCCATGGCGCTGGCGAGATGCCGGTCGTTTGTGTACGCGAATATGTGCGTGTGAGTGTTTCTAGTCTGGGGGGTTTGGGGGCCATACGCAATATAATGGCGGCGCCGAGCATCTTGCTGCCAACGCGCCCCTGGGTATACGGAATCAAGGGGCTTGCGATACTTGCATCCCCGCATACCAATCAAGGTGCCCATCCAGGCAGCCCATCTAGCTGATGTCTGGGTGGCCTACTGAGGCAGGGACCCGCCATCCAGGCAGCTTGGCAAGTTGAATTATTGCAGAGTGTCGCGTTAGTTTTCTTTTTTCCCCTTAATATCTTTTTTAATCGTCATGTCCACGGCACATGATCACCTCGATCAAGCATGCTTGCTCAGTCACTCAGAGGGTGACCAGACAAATACCTTAAATGGGAGGGGCCCGATGTTGCGGCGTGGAGTGGGAGGGGTGCTGTGGGGCGACGCGGCAACGCGGTTTGGAGCGCTCGAGCTTACACCTGTTAACCGCCTTAGATGGCTGTTTGGTGCGAAGTGGCGTGCGGACTGTAGGGGACAGCCATTTGCATCCCAGTCCAGTCCCTCCGTAGCTGCTGGGGCCAGGCAACCCCCAGCAGCGATCTTCTATTTTACGTTACCTTCATCCACGGTTGGTTGTCTTTGTGGCTATTTGCATGTCCTCAAGTGTCGGTTGGTTGTGATTGGACGCAGGCTGGCAGAGTTATGCATTGGGGCTCATGAGGGCCCAAATATTTACTCGCACCAATGCTTTGGACGGCTTCGCGCGCCCGTCGAGGTGTATGCCCATTTGCCCATGCATCCGGGAATAGCCATTTGGGACTGGCATGCGCAGCTTAAGCGCGCCCACCCGTCTTAAGGATATGTGGGCCATGCAAGGTCATGCCCGCTGAGGCGTTACTTTTGCAGTTGTCTGGTTCAGCAACAGCAGCTTCGCTGACTTTACAGACAACCTTGTAATAAATTAATGTGCCGCCTGGTGTCACACAAGGTTCCTCGGCTCCTCAGGGCGTCAGGGGAGCAGCGAGTAAAACATGGTACGGTACGCGTAACTTGACCCTCGTTGACCCTCGTTGACTGCAAACTGCCTTGCTGTACTTCTCTAACTGGGCTCTGAATCGCACTGCGCGTGCCCCCCTGGCCGTCCCCGATGTCGGTTGATTGCGCATGAGCGCAGAAAGAACTGAAGGGGCTCGCCTCCTGGCCTAGAAGGTTGCGCGCGCCCGTTGACGCCATTGCACGCACCAGTGCGGAAGCCATGATGCCTGCCTGCATCGCAAACAACGCATATTGGCTATGAGATCTTATGTTAACAATTCGTCTGAGGACGAGACATTGGCGGGGCCACGCGGGAGCACCTGCAGCTACGTGGGTCAGCGTGGGTGCAACGGTGGCGGGGCCAGTGAAAGGACCATGTCAATGTAACATAGTTTCGCGAGCAACCATCTCATCAATATTTTCCGACTTTCGAAAGCGCTTGTTTGGGGAGCATGCCACGTGGCGTCACGTTGGCGTGAAGCGCCGGGTAACGCAGTCAGGCGCGGACCTGCGCGGACGGCTCGCAGACCCTGGGCGTCGCTGTCGCGTCGGCCGATCAGGTACCTTACACCCCTTGTCGAGCTAGGTAGTCTGCAGATCTAGTCATACAGCTGTGAAACGCTGTCGGAAGCCGACGCAGGCTCGCGTCGGCTGATAAAGCAGCTTCCATGCTGCGTCAGCAGGGAAGTGCAGTCGTCGCAAGTACTTGAGGCCCCACACCCACTAAAAAGGCTTGCATATCGTATACTTCACATTTTTAATTGTCGATGGCTAACTGATGTGGCACCCATGCCCAACAATTCCGTTCCCAAGCAGCTAGTGACGACTCGAGCATACCCCGCAACGTAGACGCTGGCAACATTGGGACACAACAGCTTCTTGGGAAATGGCATCGCCATTGTTGCGTTGCGGGTGGCAGATCGGTGCCGCTCTGGGTTCTCTGTTAGGCGCACAGGCCAACTCGCTGGGCGCCAGTGCTGCGAGCTTGCTGCAACTCCGCCACGCTAGCTCTCATGCCGAGAATACCAACAAATTCTTACGAGAGGTAATTACTCTCCAATGCATGGCTGCTGGGGTCGCCAAGGGCTTTCCGAACGACGAAGGCAGTGGAGAGCTATGTCAATGTGCACAGAAGCCTGCAACGCTTGGCCTCGTCAGCAGCACCCGCGTTAGATTGATGATCAGCGTTGGCAATTCACTGACAGAAAGTCCTTCTCTGCCCTTTTGGCCTCATTATCTGCAGGCCTTGAACCGTCTTGACTACCCCGAGAAGCTCCAGGCCATGCTGCTGACTCCCCGCCGCGAGATGAGCGTGGAGCTGGTGGTTCAGGTGCGCAGAGATGGAGCGGCGAGCAGGGGCAGGGCTGCGTGGTCGAGCGGTTGCTTGTCGGGACAGCTGGTGGTTGCTGGTCGGGACAGGGGGGCACCCACCAGAGCCAAATGCAACCTGCAAGCTGCCTGCTCCGTCTCCCCCCATCACGAGGTCCCACTCTGACCCGGGCGCCTGTTCCATCTCTTCCTCCGGCCCGCCGATCCCGCCCCGGTCCATGGTGTTCCGTGCACCCCACCTGCGCAGATGGACGACGGCCAGATCGAGGTGTTCAACGCCTACCGGGTGCAGCACAACAACGCACGAGGGCCGTACAAGGGCGGCCTGCGCTATCACCCGCAGGTGGACCTGGACGATGTACGCAGGCGAGTGCGCGCCAGGGGGGAGAGGGAGGGGAGGGAGGGAGGGATGATGGATGGCAGACGGGAAACCGAGGTTCAACGAACCGACGAAGGAGGAAATGGATTACTGGTGGTGAAGGCCCCAGCGAGGGTTCCGTCTTCACCTCATCATCATTGCCTGGTCCGCATCCCGTCCAGGCCCCCACGTGCGCCCTGCCTGCCGCCTCGCGCTCCCTGAGCCTCACAGCCTTGCCCCCGCCCATCCCCCGCCCGTCCATCCCCCTGGTCGCCGAACACACCGCACCCCGGTCCGACACCGAGCAGCCTGGCCAGTCTTATGACCTGGTGAGCGGGTTAGGGGGAGAAGAGGGCAGAGAGGGGAGCAAGGGGCGGCGGGGTCCTGCCGGTGTGAGTTGGGGTCGGTTCCTGTCTTGGGCTTGTGGAGCCCATGCTGTGGTGATGTCGTAGCGGAGCCTACGGAAACCGCCAGTCTCGATGGTCTGGAACGAAGTGGTGTGGCAGTAGGGTTGGGCAGGATGCACGAGCTAGGGGGCAGGCAGGCGCGCGGGCTGGGTTTGTTCGTGAAGGGACCGTAAGCGCTGCGCTCTCGTCCCAATTGACCCACCGGCTCCGGAACCATGCACTGCTCCCCACAGGAAGACCGCCGTCATGGACATTCCGTACGGCGGCGCCAAGGGCGGCGTCACCGTCGACCCTCGCAAGCTGAGTGAGCGGGAGCTGGAGAAGATGACTCGCAAGCTGGTGGTGGTGAGCGGCGAGGGGTGTGGGGGAGAGGTGGCAGGGGGGGATGTCATATCGGGAAGGGAGACGGGAGAGGGTTACACCATTAGGCCGGCGCACACGTCGCAGCCTCCAACCGACGCAGCCAGCCGTGTGCGTGTAGCCCCACCCCTCGTTCCCTCACCCTCCCCTCGGGCGCAGGCCATCAAGGAGATCATCGGCACGTACGAGGACATCCCCGCCCCCGACATGAACACGGGTGGGTGGGCGGGTTGTTAGGGTGGCTAGGAGGGCAGGGCAGGTGGCCTGGTGGGGGTCAGCATCGCCGCCGCCTCCCAGCAGTGGGGTGCGGGCACCTGCCGGGCAGCGACAGCCAGTTAGGATCCCCATCATTGACAGCGCCGTACTCGCAGCCATCTCAGTACCTTCTTCCCCCGCCTCACCTCACCTCATCCTGTCATTCCGCCTCATAGACGCCAAGGTGATGGCGTGGTTCTTTGACGAGTACTCCAAGTACAAGGGCTTCTCGCCAGGGGTGGTGACGGGCAAGGTGCGTGGGGCGGGCATACTAGGAGGCGTTGGGGGGCTGTCGCCTACGTCTCCTCTTCCGCCTCATCACCCCGCTTCGTTCCCTCGCTCTCCTCCCACCTGCCCCCCTCTCCCCCAGCCGGTGTACCTGCACGGCTCCCTGGGTCGCGAGGCGGCCACGGGGCGGGGGACCACATTCGCCATCCGGGAGCTGCTCAAGGTGGGGGGGGACTCTGGTGGAGGGGCTAGGGACGGTGAATTGAGAACTGAGGGATGGGTACCGCGGAATCACGTGTTTAACGCAAGAGGATGAGAACCGGAAGCTTGGGGCCGGTGGGGCTACCGCTGGGCGCCCCGGGGATGTTTGCTGGTCTGACCCCCCTGGTCTGACCCTCCTGGTCCTGACCCCCCTAGTCCTGACCCCCCTGTACCCCTCTGCACCTCCCGCCTCTGCGCTGCGCCTCGCTGCAGGCGCTCCACATGGGCAAGCTGGCGGATCAGAAGTACGTCATCCAGGTGCGGCAGGGGTCGTGGGAGCGCCCCGAGCGGGCCCCGAGGCAACACGAGGGCCTACATGCATGTGGTGTCGGGGGGCGGTGGTGGAGCTGACGGGGGAGGGATCGACGGAAGTGTTTGCCCGACTCTGGAGAGCAGTGACTGATACACTCAGTGACTCCAACGCCAAGCCACCGCCTTTCTTCCGCACTTTGCCTTGCGACCCCACTCCCCCTCGCCCTGCAGGGATTTGGCAATGTGGGCGCCTGGGCGGCTCAGCTGTTGTGGGAGGCGGGCGGCAAGGTGGTGGCGGTCAGTGACGTGGCGGGAGCCATTTCCAACGAAAACGTGAGGGGATTGGGGGCCGGCTGGGGCCAGAGGGGCACGAGCGGCGGAAGCGGGGGGAGGTTTAAGGGAGGCTGCGGAGTGCACCCCAAGGCATCTGAAGGATGCGCCAACGGCTTTGTTGCGGCGGGCTTTCCCTTCAGGACACCTCCCAGCTCATGCACCCCTGGCGGCCAGCTGCGGCTACTACGGCTGGCTGTGAGCTTACCATGGCTGGCTGGGCGCGCTCGCGACGTCGCTAGGGGAGGGTGCCTGCCCCCCTGCTGTTACCTCCTGCTGTCCCGTCACTGCCTCTCCCTGCCCTCCCTGGACAGGGCTTGGACGTGGGCGAGCTGCGTCGCCATGTGGCTTCCGGCAAGGCTCTTTCCGCCTTCCCTGGAGGCGGGGAGCTGCGCAAGGAAGACATCCTAACCTACCCATGCGACGTGCTCATACCGGCGGCCATCGGGGGGGTCATCGGAGCGGACATGGCTGCCAAGCTACAGTGCAAGGTGTGTATAGCGGGCGGGGGCCCAGGCGCGGGGCATGGGGGCGTATGCTGGAAGGACTGCGCTAGTGGGACTGGAAGACCACTGGACGAGGAGCAGGCATGTGTGGGGGAGCTGCAGGGCGTACGCAGGCAGCGGGTCGGAGCCCAGGCGCCTACTGGCTCCCCGCTGGCATGAGCTGGCATGAGCTGGCGGCCGGAAGGATGCCCCCACCGGCTTGCTGTTCATCGTCGCGCTTGCCACCGCACACCCAGCATAAGACCCACGCCTTCCCTGTGTCGGCTTGCAGGTGGTCGTTGAAGCGGCGAACGGCCCAACCACCCCGGAGGGTGACGTCGTTCTTCGGGACCGGGGTATTATCGTGCTACCTGGTGCGTGGGTTCGCGGGCAGTGTGGCGTACGTGGCAGGTCAGGGAGGTTGTGGGAGCCAGCCAATACACTGTGAGGGGAAAGCGTTGAAGCCTAGATTATACAGATGGTATGTAATGCTGTTGTTTGAGTGCTGCCGCTCGCCTCCCGCTCGCCTCCGTTGATGTACTGATGCCGCCTGCCCCCGCGCCTGCTACTGGCCCTGGCTCCTGCGGCCTGCCCGCGCGACCCGCAGACATCTACACCAACGGCGGCGGTGTGACGGTGTCGTTCTTTGAGTGGGTGCAGAACCTGCAGAACTTCAAGTGGGAGGAGGATGACGTCAACAGGTGGGTGGAATGTGGTGGGATGGGCTGGGAGGGCGGCAAGTGGGGTTCCGATGTACTGGTATGACCGGGTACGTGCAGGTCCGACAGCTTGAAGGGTGCGAGTGCGGGAGCGGCCTACACATGCTCGCTTAGAAAGCGGTGTCGTACCTAAGCATTTTCTGCGGCAGAAGATAGGAGGTGCGTTCCTGCCGCCGAAATTGTGAGTGAGCGTACGTGCACCCGTACTACCTGTATTGCACGCTTTTCGTCGCCTGCTGTGCTTGCGTGGGTGTTCATGATCGGGGAAGGGGGTCATAGCGCACTTGGAATGTGCGCGGGTGCACCGGAATGTCGCCTCCCGAGTTCTGCGCCGTTGAATCGCCGCCGGATCACGTCCCCAGGAAGCTGGATCGCAAAATGACGGACGCGTTTGCGTCGCTGTGGGCAGTGCACCGCGAGATGTCGGTGCCGCTGCGTACGGCAGCCTTCGTCGTGGCGCTGCAGCGGGTCACTCGGGCCGAGGTCCACCGCGGCTTCGATTGAGGGCCGGGCAGCGGTAGCAGCAACAGCGGCACGTTAGCCAACAGGCGCCGTTGGATTGGGCGAGCGAGCGAGCGTGGTGGGGCCGATGGGATCCGAGAGCGGGCAATGGGGCCACGGACGGCGGGCTGCGGTGTGGTTCCGATCGGACGCAGGCTTCTTTTTGCTTGGCTGCCCTTGCGGAGCAGCACGCTAGCAACGGACGGGTGGGCTGCGGAGTCCAGGCGAGCCCCCGGTAGTGCGAGGCCGCTGGCAATGACGCAGGCGCAAGGGCTATGTCGTGTGCTTTTTGCAGCATAGGGGAGCGCTGAAGTGGGTGGCGGTGCGGGAGCGGCGATGACGCTTCAGCGCTGGGCCTACCGGCTCGCCCCATCCTGTCGCCTTGGTTGGGTGTGTGCGCAGTGCCGCTTGCGCAGTGTCTCCTGTTGCTCACATGCAATGAGTTGGGGAGTCGCCCGCTTTCCACGCCATAAAGCGAGGCAGATGAATTGCATTGGCTAGTTGCGGTATGCGGTTGTTCATCAGCTGTCCTTATTTGTTCAGGTTGCAAGGTAGGCGCATACAGGTGTGCCTAGCGTTGTCATCCAGATGTGTGTAGCGGTAGCGGTGCTGTGTATTGGTGCTCACCCAACCCAGCGACACGGATTAATGGTGGGGTACTGACTCCACCCGCACATACAAGTCGCAAGCTGGCCATTCAGTATTGGCGAGGCGCCCGGGGCGCGTCTTATCAGGGCGAGCGGGCATGTGAGGGGATGTTGGATGCATGCCGGGTCAGGTGGCCGATGGCGCACTACTTGTGGTTGCAGCGCTTATAATTAGCAAGGCGACTCGGCATCCCGTGCTGCCTCCTGCTCCTGGAGGTGCTTCCTTGACGACGTGGTTCGTAGCAGCCGCGGGGGAAACGGTCCCCCGACCACACCAGGTATCTTTCGGCGGGCGTGCGCTGACGGGATGAAAGACGGGCATTAGGTCGAGCTGCGCAGCCCGACCCATGGGTCCACATGGGGCCGCGGAGGATTACAAGGTCCGCGTGCGGTGTTGCCCTCGAACGGTTTGTGGCGGCCCACGTCAGCACCATGGTACAAAGGATTGGCGGAGGGGTTGTTGGGCAGGGATGCGAATGCTGGCGTGTGCAAATCAGGGTAGCCGACCCTCGACCGTGGAAATTGTTTCGCTGCGTGGTCCTCAGCAACTCGGGCCTTCTACGACATCAGACCCTTCGTGGGGACGTGATGCGTTTCTGTCCCTCGCGGGAAGGGGGTCTCTAGCCACACGCATCCTAGCTGGCTACACACGGGTGACATGCTACGACAATGGCCTTGGAACCACACCCGTCGGCATTCAATTCTCGTGTTGAATTATTGCGGATTCAATCGACAACAAACGTACTTCAGCAGGCTCAGTGTTCTACAAATACACATGCCAAAACAAGTCACGGGGAACCTTTAGTCGGCAAAACTCACAACGGCACCTTCGTCATCAGCACGGCGGCAGAGCCTTCAGCAGGCGCCGCAGCTGTGGTGCCTCCCTTATCGTCATTCACGGCCCTCGTCCCCCCCCCATTCCCGCTTAACGGCTAGTTTCCGGCCTCTGTCTTGTAACCGTGTCTTCTCGGGCCCCCTGTTATGTCGTGATGTCACACCGGCTACACTAGCTCGTTGATTTGTAGGAGCTCCATGATCATGACCAGTACTTCGCGCGCGTCCTCTATGGCATCCACCAGCGCCTGCGTGTCCACCTCGAGCATCAGCTCGAAGCCAGCCTGCAACCAGTAGCGGAAGTTAGGTCCGGTGGTTGGCGACCGCAACAGTGCATGGCTCGTCGGCTGCTCTTGGTGTTTAGAAGAAGGTGCAGAAGCACCAACGGTCAGGGAGAAATAAGGCCAGAGAGAGAGGGGCAGCGGCTCGGGAGTGTGACTGCCGTACGTATTCCGAACTGCCCCAATCCCCCAGTACGGGGAAACGAAAAGCTGCAGGCAGCAGGTACACTAAATCCAGACTCCACGCTGTGCCCTGCACGCACCATGAACTGGTCGCTAGCCTCCTCCAGCTCGGTGCTGAGGGTGGCGTACACCTCTGCACTGCTGTCTGCCAGCGTCTTTGCCATGCCTTCCGCGTCTGCCGCAGCCTCTCCCGTCAGTGCCTTGATTGACTCTTCCAGCTGCTTGGATGTCTGTAAGGCCGGGAGGTGCAGGTGTGGGGTATTAGAGTGCGCAATGCTTCCCGTAATACCCGTATGCCTCAGGTGACCAGTTACGGTGCTCAGACAGTTACGGAGGGCCAGGAGTCAAAGCAGCAGCCCGCTGAGCGCTCGTGGTAGCAGCCGCCACTTACGTTACCCAGGGCCTCCAAAATTTCATTGGCCTCCTTTATCGCGTTGGTCAGCGGGGCGGTGGCGTCAGCCAGCTTCTTGGGCATGGGCAGCGCGAGGCTGGCCACAGCAATTGCAACACAGCGACAGGGGGTGAGGGATCAGTGTGCACTCTGTGTGTATGCGGGAGGTACAAACGCACTGTGCAATGGGAAACAGTGGGACTGGTGCAGACTCCGTAAGCGCTTCCCTCTCCCTCTCCTCCTCCAGCCGCCCAGTGGAACCCCAGCGGCGGCGGCGGCGTAAAACCCTAAAACCCTTTTTTTCCTTCCCACGGCGTCACGTCAAACCACCGACATGCTTGTTTCCGCCCACACCCCTTTTGTCCCACTCACAGGAGCTCTGGGGGTACCTCTGACAGCGCGTCAGCCAGCTCGAGGTCTCCGTCAATGACCGCCTCCACCGTGTCCACCACCGCCTCCACCGTGGCCACCAGCTCGTCGAACTTGTCCTCCGCTGCGTTGATCAGACCCGTGGACACCGACACCGCAACCCCGGCGGCTATGATGGTGCAGGCGCCGATGGCGGCGCTGAGGCCGCTCTCCTCGTACTTTTGCATGACGCGCTCGGAAAACTGCTTCGCTCCCTGGGGGCCCAAGTTGCGAACAACCGCAACAGTGCAGTGTCAGCCCTAGGCAGGTTTCTCAACACCTTACAGATGGGCCATCGGGATCTGCTCCTGAACGGTATGCGGCGATGCCAGCGGCCCTGCGCACCTTTTCGACCTCCTTGCGTACCGCCTCGGGCAGGGGCAGGCCTGTCTTGCTCTCCCAAACGTGAACCACGGCGTCAGGGCCCTGCAAACAGGTAACCGTACGGCAACGCAACCGTACGGCAACGCATAACGGCACGCTACGCGTCACGGAGCTGAACCAACGGTGTTGGCAGCGGTTGCACTTTGTTTGGCTTAAAGGAGCAGGTAGGGACAACGTTTGCCCCGCGCTGGTGGCAGAGACAGGACTAGTAGGGGTATACAGGACTAAATGGCCACAACCCAAGGACGTACCAGCTCAATCACTCCTTCGGCCAGTTTTTTAGCCAGCATCTCCGGGTCAGGAATTGGGAATTTGCCTCCCGCGCAGGCTTCCTGCAGCGCCTTCAACATTGCAGCGCACTCCGGGCCGAACTCATTCTTGGCTAGCTCCTGAACGGAGAGGAGGACAAGTGCAAAATGGCAGGGACCGTACGGGTTTGGTAACTCCTGGTAATGAAACGTCCGCCGCTCGGCCAGATAACCATGCAGCTGTGGCTGCCTGTAGGGGCTCATGTCGGTGTGTATCCAATCGAATTCGCCTACCCTCCTAGCCTAATTTGATTTCCCTCCCCAACCATGGCTTGCCAGGTAGTTATCGGCTTCGCGAGCTGCATCCACGACGTCCATCACGTTGTTGGCGGCATTGTCGATGATGGTGTCAGCGCTACGGCGGCGCCCCTCCTCCGGCTGCTGTGTGTTACCGCCCTCGCCAGCCGGAATGCTCTGCAAGGGCGTGGGCCGATGCATTCGCTCCCAAGCAACGGCGACGGATGGAACACTCATGGCAATTTGATTTCGATCACGGCGTAACGTGTACCGAATGCAGGCGGGAGGAGTTTAAGGCCAGACCCACTGTCCCCGAAAGGGCTGCCCGGCAAACATGCACGGAGACAGGCAGGCCGACAGCAGTGTCGTTCCAACACAACCCCGGTTGGCCCCTACACAAGATTTCAACGCCCACCGACTCACCCCGGCCAGCGCGCTCCGGAGCCTGGCCGTGAAGGGCTGCCCCAGCTGAGCCTCCATCTTCTCGATGAGCGCCTCGCGGCCCTGCGACAATGCCGGACACTCTAAAGAAGCTACTTCCGGCAAATCCAAATTGAACGGCCATATGCCGGCAGCAGCTATCGGTCTTGCTGAGGCCCTCTCTGCAAGTCGCCGGGAAGGTCGCGGAGCCCAAAGCAGCAATGCGGTTGTCTTTTCGTGACAGCGTGGAGTGCCGCGGGGTGCAGCCAGAGCGTTGTCGCGCCAGCAGCAACCCGCCAATCTCCCACCTACCTGCTCCAGCGCCCGCTGCCCGAGACCCTTGGCGAATTCCAGCGGATCCGGAATGGCGGGGATCTCTCCAGCGGCCTGTGCCGCCCGCAGCCTGTCCACCAGCTGCTTGGCGACCGCACTGCCGCCCAGCTTGTTGACCGCAGCCTCCCACCTGAGGCCGCATACGCCCGCAAGTGCCCGGGTGGATGAGCGCATAAGCCAAATACTGCACAACTGTACGACAAAAAACCGTACGACATGTGACACGCTGCTTTTTTGCCTGCTGCGAATGACGGGCCGGCCAGGCTGTGCAAGATAAAAGTCAATGGTAACTACAGGTGCAGGCCGCAGCGCTGCAGCCTGCACTCGTCTCCTCCCCCGCGTACATTGGTTCCTCCACGGCGGCCTTGAAGATGGGTTCCTCGTCAAAGCCGGCGGGCTGCTGCCGCTCCGCGAGGACCTGCGCTGATGCGTGATAATTCAGTTACATGGTGGTGGCCGTATGGTGAACCCTTCTGACTCCTTACTTCGAGTTATCCAACCATCCCAGAATCTCAGCCATTTAATTTGTGTGGACGTGGTAGACCAGTGCTGTTGAGCACATTCACCCACGTTCGCTCCCAACTAGGAACGCAAATAGGCGGCGTCCAATGCCTCAAACAAGCACACAAGTCAGCCGGTGCGTAGACCCACACACCCACCTGCGCCATGAAACCCGCCTTGTCCTCAGCCTTCGCCGTGAGGTACGACATGAAGTGCTGTGCGGCCTCTTGCGCCAGCGCGGCGCTCGTCTTTTGCAGCTTGTCGCTGTACTCCTTAGCCTTCTTGACCACCGTTGCATTGTATGCGCGGACGACAGCGAGGCAGACGTCCGCGTCCGTCACGTCGGAGATAGTCGGCCGCATGGCCTCAACCTCCTCCTTGGGAATGGCTGTCGGGGGGTTCGAGGCAAGCGGCGGGGTAAGCGTTGGGCGACCTCGACATGCAAGGTGGTTGCCGAGCAGGTTGTAAAGACGGTCGGCATATTTGCAGACAGCTCGCTTGAGGGTCAGCAACCAGGTCCGAAATGGGCGAATTGTAGTTGCGGGCAGTTGTGAATTGCCTGGCTGGTGCCTGTCTGCTCCTGCTGTAGACGCGTGTGGTCATGTGACGCGTAATTTTGCCCTATGATCACCTGGCCAATCAAATGTGATTTCGTTCTCGGAAGCTAACATCTGGTCCCACACGCTTGGGCCGACTGGAGGCTCCGCGAAGACGATGGCCTTCTGTGTGTCCGGGTCGTAACCGAGAAACCTGTCATCGCCGCCAACCGAAGCGCAAACAGCGGGTTTCAAATCCTCTTACACCCCCAAAAGAGGTAGCGACAAACTGGGAATTAACAACGGCATTTCAGGCAATGGGCAAGGCAATCGACTTCAATGGGTTGCCCACAGCGCTGGCCCGCAAGGCTGCCCTTATCAACACAGACTTCAATACGTCATTACTGCTTGCCTGCGAATGAGGAACGTCTTGATGCCGTCCACGGTCTCCGGCATTGAGACGATTGCTGCAGTGGGCTCAGCGGCGTCAGCAGCGTCCGCAGTTGGGTCTTCCTGATCGGCGCCGTCGGTTTGAGCTGCAGCGTCCGGCGCGGTTTGCAGCCACTGGGGAAGCAGCTCCTTGGCAATATCGTACCTGCACACCCAGCACCATTGAGACACACCAAGCTCAGCAAATACATTCCTGGGTCCGCGGGAAGTGCGGGCCCCGTGCAGAATTTCTCCGTGAGGGGCCCCTGCTCTTTAGTGCCACCCATGCACCTACTCGACGGGTTCCGAAGGCACGACGCCCATGTTTCGGCGATTGACCCAGTCCTCACGCTGGGCAGTTGGCAGCTCGTTGTACCTGTGCGAGGCGGTACGAGGCGGTACATGCCAACCGCAACAAAAAAAGATGCGTTAAGAGGGGGCATCTCTGCGCATTCGATAGGCTGCCAACAGCCGTTGGTCTCTGTATTGTGCCGGGCTATGCCTCGCGACACACTCACTCGTTGAAGAGCGCCTGCTTCTTCTCCATTGCCGTCTCGATGTAGTCGTTAAACCACGAGTCCAGCGTTCTCGCGGATGCTGCGTCACTTTGGCCGTCCAAGCTCACCCCCTCGTCAATGACGTGCTTGAGGTACTGCGGCATGAGCCTCTGCACATGCATAGAGGACGCGGCGCGGTCAAGCGGAGCACAACACCGAGTCAGTGATACAGACTACAGCAAAACCTCAAAAAAGACATCTCCTAGCAAGCCCCTTCGTTCGGCAACCCAAACCATTTCGCTCGGTGAAAGGAACACAGCTATACAATACACAATGCGCTGCTGTTGCACTAGTAACGCGGAGTTCCAAATACGCGCCCATAAAAAGGCCGCGAGCGTAGTCCCGGTGCGCGAGCGCAGCCCCGGTGTGGATCGGTTCGGACCTGCGTGCCGAAAATGCTGTGCACGTGAACGGACGGGACCTGGGAGCGCGCAGTCACAACCTCACCGCGTTTCCGTAGTTGAGGACGGCGCTTTGGACCTGGGACATGAACTTCTTCTTGTAGCGCTCGTAGTCCTTCCAGTTGGTGGTCAGGTCCATTTTCATGAAGCTGGGTGAGAAAGGATGGCCGGGGCGGTGGGGTCACCGGCGTTGGCCAAACACGATGGATTGCAGGCAGGAGTGGCGTACACCGTGTACCATGACATGCAAGTTGGGATCGGCACGTGATTCTCAAGTGCCCGAGCTCCGTTGCGCGACACTGCTCCCTTGCTTGGCCACATCCTGCCGCCTGCCTTACCCCCGGAGTGAAGCCATACTGCGCACCACTCGCTTACCCGTAGTCGATGTTGCACTTCAGGATCCGGACCTTGTTGATGACGGTCTCAACCCAAGCCATGTCGTTGACGTGCTCCGGCTCGATACCCAGCCACCGGTAGTATGACATGCGAGTGTCGGCCCCCTCCAGCCCGTTGCCGTTGTCCAGGATGTCGCTGCGGTGCACACGGCGAAATCCATCAAGGTAAGACCCTCTGAAGACGTACGCATGGTGGGGCAGCGACGTTGCAGCATGCGCCGCTTGAGTACGGCGCCAGCTCAAGCGTCGCATATCTCCAAGCGCCGTGGAAAGTGCAACGTGTGAGGATTGGCAAGCACGGTGATTGCGCGCGCAACGTGACACTGCTCACCGCATGAGAATGCCCGTCTGCTTCTCTGTCAGGTTGACGGGCGCCCGGAAGTACAGCATGACGTGCGCGCACGCCATAGCGGGATCGTACTGCGCGATCGGGCGCCTCATCTGCAGGGTTTCATATGGAAGATGGTGGTCGGAAATGGCATTAGCCTTCTTGGGAGAAGCTGTGTGTCAGGAAAGGAACAGACAACAAAGTCCCATTTCCTGTGACTGTGAGGACAAGTCATCGCGCAGTTCCGACTGAATTTCAGGGTCATTATTCTGCTGTTATGTCCAGAGGATGCCCACTATACAAAATATGTCTCACTGGCAGGCAGTGCAATTTGGATTCTAATGGGCACCATCAGTGCGGGCCAGGACGCCTGCCCACCATTTCAAGGAGGAGCTTGACGATGAGCTTGGCTGCGAGTGGCAGAAGGCGGGGGCCGCAGTGCATTTCGAAAGCGGCTCGAGTTATAATGTGGGTCTGCCATCTCGGCGCGTATTGGAAGGAAGTGTGTGCCCTGATGCAGATGCTTTTGGGATGTTGGGAGCTTGTCTGCCAGTATGTGTCGTCGAAATGAAGATTTGTGCCGCTGATTACTAATAACTTGCACCGTGCACCGGCCCTCGACACCGAGAGCTTCTTACGCAAGGTTTATGAACACCTTAGCTTCAAAAAAGGATCCAGGCTAGTCGACTTCAGATGCAATGAAAGCCATCGAATGCTCGCCTACGTCGTACTGTAGTTAGCCATGCAGCCCTATCCTATCGTATCGTACGCACCCGCAAGCGTCACCGCCTTGATGGTGGCCTTGATTGGATCCATCATTCCAAGCGCGTCCTTGATGTACCCCAGACCCTTCTTCGCCAGTGCCGTAGCTGTTGAGAAGTTGAAGCGACCGTTTGGACACAGGGTGCGCAGGTCACATCCACATCAGCAACCCGCACCGCATGCACATGTACCGCTCTGGGATGGTGGCGCGGTCATGCGCGCACCGCGCTACCGTATCCGCTACAAACAGGTCAAAACCGATGACAGGGCCCACCACGAGTACATCATGCCGTCATGTGTGGATTTTGCAGCAAGTCGCAGTGCCAAACCCGACGGACAGAAGGGCTGTCCCGTGTATCAATGCACGGACATGCTCGTACCGTTCATGCCTGGAATCGGGACGTCTCTTAGGCTCTCGGGATCATAGAACGCCAAGCGGCCTCCTACTTTGATGACCTTGTTGGCTTGCTTCATGAAGTCATCGGGGCTCTTGCTGGGCTTGCCCTTCTGTGGGACCGACAGATGCGTGAAAGCGGCCCAGGCTGCAAGTAAACGCATCTCGGCCACCAAGCCACAGGATAGGAAGAGTATTGCGCTGCAGGGCAAACGCCCGGTCGGCCTCAATGCGGCGACATCTGCCTCCACACGGGCCGATAAATGCGAAAACAGCATACTGAAAAATGAAGGGAAGCAGGCGCCGCAGAACCCACCTTGTCTCGCGGGCTGTTGTCCGACAGCTGCTGGGCCTTCTCCTTTACCTTCTCGATCATCTCCGCGCGTTGCGCCTGCGCGCGCGCAAGCTGACGGTCATGCAATCATGCGTGGCAACTACAATCCATTCCGATCCATTCCGTACGCTGGGCCCGTGAGTGCCGCCATCAGCTCGAAGGCAGGGACCCTCGCGCGGCATTCGCCTGTTGCTGCTGCAGACTTACTTTCTGGTTGCTCATGGCGGCCTTGATCCTCTGCTTGTTGTTGCCGGTTTCCTCCAGGCAGGCCTCATCCAGCTGCAAATGCGCAACACGGGGGTCCATGGATCAGTAGCAGCGCAACATTTGCGACGCGGCCTCAATCCATTATACGCCCAGATACTTAAAAAACGATGCAGTACAATACAGCAGTGTCCATGAAGAAGCTAAGCTTACGATATAGTAGTAGTTATGACGCTCGGATGTGGTGCCGTACGCCTGGGCGTTGGCACGTGCGTACAGCAGAGCCTCCTCCAGGGGCGACTTGGGTGCGAAGGCCGAAACCGGACCCCCGTTGATGGCAGCGCCGCGCTGGATGAGCAAGAAGGTGATCTCTGGCAGCCCGAAGCGGCAGGACAGGTGCAGCGGTGACAGCCAGGGGTGAGGGCGGCCGATGCCGGGGATCTCGATGCTTGAGAGGAACCTCTTGGTGCTGTAAAACATGTCCCGCAGGCTGGACTTCATGTCCTGCCACAGCTTGGCGTATGGGTTGTACCGGGACCCCTGCAAGCAACAGATATACACACGTGTTAACGCACATTTCGGTCTACAAGGCAAACCTGTCCACAGAAGACGCAGGGCGCATCACACCTACACGCCGCCCGCACGCCTTCACGCACCGCGTCCTTGAGCCGTTTGCCCTCCTTGACCTTGTCCTGGAACAGTTTGGCCTGCTTGGCCATGTCTTTCTTGTAGTTGCCCGAGAACTCCGCTCCCGCCATGTTCGGATCGGATCCCAGGTCCAGCAGCGCCCTGCCATGTGTACGATACGTGAGTGCAAGCATGGGACATCGCCGGCATCGGGCGGAGTGGCTAGCAAATGAAATGTGGTAATTTACCGGGGGTAGGAAACCTCCTGGATTCGGCTTATGCTGCCAAGTGGCTCGCATCCAAGGGGGCCCAGGGTACTTACCGTACACTGTCGTACTTCTTCTGGCAGATCGCGATGTGCAGGGCGATGCAGCGGCTGTTGCAGCGCCCCAGCTGCTTCTCCCACTGGGTGGCAGGACATGCATGGGAAACAAAATGGGTTTGAACGGTGATGAAATCCCAGATGCGTACTGTGTAAGCGATCAGCAGGCCGCTCGTGTGCCATGTGCCAGAACTGAGGTACTGCCGTGTACCAGAACTGAGGTACTAAAGTTGGCATGTCCAGCCAGTACTGAAATCGTACCCCTCCATTATGCAATCAGTTGAACTCTTTGGTCTTCACGCAATAGTACTGTTGTGCAGCAACTCGCAACATGTTGTGGCCCCCCTCGCTCACCAGTCCTCGGAAGTACGTCGGAATGTCTGGCAGCCACACCCAGGCGGCGTTGATGTTGGCGCCGCACTTCCGCACCATGAAGGTCAGCCGACCGATGTCGTTCAGCAGGGCGGCCAAGATGACAGGCTCCATGACGGACGGGAAGTAGCGCGCGGAGTAGTTGCCGGACAAGAAGGTCACCTGCGGCACATAGCCGTTGATTTGGGTACAACTTCAGTACCGTACTACATGGCATCACGTACGATACGCAAAGGTATAGTACGCATCAGAATCCTGCAGGCCCCGACCCACCATTTCCCTCTTCTCTTGCAGAGCCTTCCTGCTCCTCCGCCCGAGAGCAGCGTCACCTCCCTGCGCGCAAAGCGGGTGCACATCGGTCAGAAACGATGTGCGGAGTGCCACCTGCAAGCTTGCTGCCAGAACATGGGACTAGCTAGCTGCCAGCAGCTGACTTGCGGTGGCTGCCCACGTCACGACATCAGCCATAGCGCGGTGTGGCGGCACACGAACGAATTAACCTGTAAATAATTGAGCAAAACACGCACCTTTGCCGCAGCATCCGCCTCCATCTCCTGCAGTTCTTCCTTCACCCGGGGCAGCATCATCAAACGCCACACAGTTGCCGAGTCGACCAGAGGCTGCGCGTTGAGTACCATGTCCGCAATCTGCTGAACTACTTTGTTGTTGCGCTCCCTGGATTAAACAGGAACAGCATCAATGCTCATCGATCATCGTTAAGCATACCTGCATGACTACCTGATAAAAATCACCTTGCCGACGAGCGAACAGTCGTACCTAAATGCTGTATGCGCTGTACTTCGGCCCTAAATAGTACTAAACCAAGCCCAAACGGTCAACTAGTCTGCCCATGCCGTCTTCCCAGTCTTAATTGCATTAATTTATCTCTCCCTTGTGTCTACCCACTTAGCCAGCATGAACATGGCGTACGACAGCGGCGTGATGCCGTGTGCATCCGGTATGTTGGGCAGCGCGCCGCTGTACTTGAGCAGCACCTCGACACACTTGGCCCGCCCCAGGCGGACGGCGTACACCAGCGGGGACGTGAGGGCCAGCTCGGGACGAGACGGCAGGTTGGGCAGCCCGAACCATGCCTGGGCTCCCGGGGGGGATGGGGTCACACAGTTATGCAAGGAGCCAATATATATTATTAACGAAGGTGTAGCGAGGCTCAGGGCTGTGCTATTCATGACTATCGCCTACTATCCCCCAGCATAGCCCCAATTTATGCACGGTATCTGCCCACACGTACCTTCTTGGAGCGGATCTTGGGCTTCTCCCCTGGACCCCGTGGCCCACGCAGCTTGGCCTCCTCCGCGGCCTGAAGGGGCCAGGTAAGCCATGTTTCAAGCAGTGGCGGTCGGGGACTTTATGATCCCGCAAACACTGCCGTTCACGGCTACATACACATCGCTAATTCAAGGAGTACGATTCAAGGGGTATGTGTACTCGCCTTTGCGCCCAGCCGCAGGAAGCTCTTCCACTTGCCGATCTTCTGCGGGTACTCCACGGGCGACATGCTCTTGTGATACCACCCGATGTTCCTGTATGGCAAGGCACCGCATGATGGTTGAACCATGCGGTACTGTACCTTCAAGAGGGACATGGGGCAGGCTACCCGGCCCATCACGCACCGGGCGCGCAACTCGGGCCCCTCCAAAAGCTTGTCCTCCTTAATGACGTACGAGTGGACCCGCGCCATGAATGCATCCAAGTGGTCCTCGTACGTCTCCTCGGGCAGCTCGAAAGTCTCCACCATCATATAGCGGGGAAGTCCGTTGCAGCGTGACCCCTCCTGGTAGTACGGCTCATTAGCGTACAGCTTCTCGCCTGCACGCCAGCAGCAAACAGCACCAAATTTGGGACCCAGAAAAGGAAACTTTGTTTAGCTAATACCCGCCTCAAATGCATTAGGAATGTACCCCAATAACCCTCGAGTGCGGATCTATCCGGTAACAGTGGCTCGCGTCTTGTCACAGCGAATTGACGATCAAGTTCGTTGTAAAGCGCACTGCTAAGCTGCCTTCCAGTCCGCCAGCACCCCCCATGTACGCACCGCTGACGCCCGACACCAGCTTGCCGCCCACGGCCGACATGCTCTGGCGGAAGCTCTTAGAGCGCTCGCTGGGAGCTGACTCGGAGGGCAGCCGGGACATCACACGCGAAGACATCGACCTCAAAGAACCCCTATTCAGCAGTGGGGCTTGCTCATCTTCGTCGGTGTCCCCGTCTTTCACATCATCCTGAAATCGGAAACTCCGCCTGCTTTTGGAAGCTGCTAGCGGCGCTTCTGGCTCCCCGAGACGTAGACGCTCCTCGCCCGCGTCTTCAGGAGTGGCCTCACGGCTACCCCGGGAATGCATACTCGAAGACCTTGACTTGGCGCGCTGCATGTCTGACTTTGTCGAGCGGCCTTCCAGGAGTGGGGCCCGCTCATCATCTTCTTGGGATCGGGAACTCTGCCTCGTCTCAGACGCCGCTGCTTCCAGGACAGTGTCCTCCATGTCTTCGACTTCGACGTCCTGATAGTGCGGACAGAGCGCATGTCGGTGGCGGTTGAGTATTGCACTTCATTACCCGTACGTACGGCTCCGTACTGCGAGGTGACCCCCCAATGCCGGTTGTTACGGACAAGCACTGCCGGAGCACTTCATTTGATGGCTTGGGAGGATTCACACACAACACCAATTTGCATTGGCCGTACCCAGGCGAGGCGGCAGCCGCCGGGCTGCGCCCTACCGTTCCATGTGCAACCACTGCGCACTGTACGGTAAGTAAGCGATGCTCACCTCGCGGCTCTCGGCTACCGGCCCTGCGGCCTTCCTTGTAGGGGCCGGGTTCGACTTGGAATGCAAGCCAGCGGCCTCGTGTCCGGACGTAGCCACGCCGGTATTAGGGCTCTCGGATGGCGGTGGCGCAGCGCCAGCTCCAACCACCGCAGGTGAACTGGGCAAACTGGTGATCGATTTGCGGCGAAGCCACTTGCTTGGGCTGCCGGCGGCAAACGTCCTGAGAGCGCACGCACGCAGTAAGGCATGTACGTCATGTCTTGGCTGTACTTTGGCGCGCCATTGGCGTGGAAAGGGGTAAAGAGGAAAGGGGAGGGGGGTGCGCGCCCGACAATCAACTCACACGCGCGGCCCCATGTCCGTACCCGTAACCACGCGTTCAGACCCCCCGCCAGTCTGCGTCCATGCCTGCCTCTCACCCGTCATCGGCGTCTGTCGTCTCAGGCACGACAGCGCTTGGCAGCCTGCGCCGGAACAGCTTGTGCGCAAAACCACTGCTCACTCGGCTGACCAGCTCCGGGGTACCGCCCCCCTGCGACTCGCGGGAAGCGCCTGCACCCAACACGCTTTCACTGTCCTCGTCTGGCTCCTCTTGGCCGCTGCGCCACATGGCGCTGGCGATGCTGCGCTGCTCCGCATTAATGGCCTCCCAAATCTCATCCTCAACGTCCTCCTCGTCGATGCACTCATCCCCCTACAGCGAGCGAATGGAACATGTACGGCAGGAATGATGTACCATTAGGTAAAAAATATACTTAAGCCGTGCGCTCCACGGGGTATTGCGCATCTGTCCAGTCAGAAGGCGCATCAAGTCAAGCCAGAAAGCAAGCCAGGCTTTACCCGGGATGCCAGTAGCCGCGACACCATCGAATCGGCGATGCAACAAGACGAACTTTAAGAATACTGTCGTCGTGCCATTGCGCAATCCGTGGGACAACATGTGACAGTTTCTGAATGCCACTCTGCGCTGACGCTGCTCTCGCTGACACGCACCTCCTCGCACACGTTGTACTTGTCCTCCCAGTGCGGCTCATCCTCCAGGTTGATGTCGGGCAGCGAGCCGCGATCCACCCAAAAGTCGTCCCACCTGCACAACACAATCACAGATTAGAAAGGACCCACGCGTCGGTGCTTAGGCTGGCAGCCCTGGTTCTATTCGCCACAGGTACCCAGCAAATAACCATGCGGCGGGAACGAAGTTCAACCAAGCTCGCGTCGCGATTCCTGTGCCTCCCGTCATACTCTTCCCCCCACCTACCAGCGCATGCCGCGACGGCGCCAGCGCAGCATCATGCGCGGCGTGGGCCCGGCATAGAAGCTCTCCACCTCGCCACTGGCGATTAGCCCAGCCAGCTCCTCGTCCTCACCGCAATCGTCGTCCGAGCTGTCGCTGTTGGGGGCCCGCCGTCGGTGGCCTCGCTCGACACCCTCCGCCACCGCACCCGGATCAGCAACAGCCGCGGCGTCACCTTCATTATCCTCCGCTGCTGCCGCAACCTCCTGTGGTAGGGGTTTTGTGAGTATGTAAACCGTGCTGTGATGGTGTCCGTGCATCTTATGTAAGCTAGTACACGGAACACCGGTAGGTTGACCATTCAGCGGCCGTCCGTCCAGTCCTCAAGTCGGATATCCCCACAGCGTTGCAGGAACAAGCATGGTACTTCGGCCCCAAGCAAGTGACCGTACCTCACTATCTTCGCCGTTGTATTCGTCGACCTGCAATCATCGCGGACGCCAAGCACAGTGGCATTCATACGTTTTAACCCTTTCCGAACCGTCAACCCCCTGAAAGACGGGCCATGCACTTTGCCTAAATGAAACAGCACGATTTCACGTCACACACGCCGGAGTGCTCATAGACACCAAAAGCAGAAGCGAAGAACGCATAGCAGGATCAATGCGTAATCTGCGATCGTTCACCCATGGGTAGGCGGGAAGAAGCAATATCCGGCCCATCTACGTACCAGCTCTTCGTCCTCGTTGTCCAGAGCGTTATTCACTTGTCTTGGTGCGAAGTCTAGGAAGTCTGCCTTGTCCTCCACCTTCACGTCGGGGGGCGGCCGCGAGCAGTGTTACAACCAAATACCGTTGTCAGTGTTCTAAAAAACGTTCGGAACGTCCTGTCTCTGGGCTTTCGCACAGGCAACAACATTCGCAACCTCCAACACCACTGCATTCACTCGCGCACTCACCTTGAGTTCAGCGCCGGGCATGTCGTCGGCGTCATCAGCGGTGGTGGCCAACAGCTCCAGGGAGCCGCCACAGCCCGCCCACAGGCCCAAGAATGCGGAGAAGCCTGAAACCGGACACGTCATTGTATGCACTGTCAGGGACAGCTATGGCATACCAGAGGCGGTATCCACTATGCCGAGCATCATAAGCACCCCATACATCCCGTCATCCATTCGCTCACCGTAGCGCACCGCCCTGTGCGGCCAGCCTTCGCCCACCAGGTCCACGCACTGCTTCCAAGCCTTGGTGCCATCGCGCCTCGTAATCATGACACCGCGTTCTGGACGCGCACCCATCTACACCATGGCAACAGCAACATGGTAAAACGTGGGAGGGTAGGTAGGAAAAGCGAGACCCACTCCTCAAGATCTGTGCAGCCGCTAGTGCGAGTTCAACAACATTTGGAAGGGGTTACTGTCTGTTTGCTACATGCACGGTGGTCCGGCCTAGTGGCAGAGCAGGCATGAGGGCCGGCCCAAGCAGTCGGCGGGGCGCAACTAGGTTGGTAGTGACACGGCAGCTCAGCCTGTTCCGAAAAACACGAACACTGTCGTAGCCCAGCTACTATGATCTGCGTGGTAATGGTGGAGCAGTGTCGATACCGGCCCGTGCCCTCGCACACGTCGAGGCGATGGAATACAGGTCGAGTCTCATGGCCGGGTCGAGCATGGCATGATCGAGTCTTATGTTCCGCCCCGACCGACCTGCAGTAGAGCCGCCGCCACCTTGAGCGACGCGGCCCTGTCCAGGTGCATGGCGTGCTGCAGTGCGGTGCGCCCCTGGCTATCAACTGCGTTCACGTCGGCCCCGCGATTGAGCAATAGCTGCGAAGGACAACCATTACGTGAGCGGGAGTGAGTCCGAAGGTAACATGCACCGACGCACAGGTGAAGCCAAGAAAACGTATAAACATGGTCACAGCAGTACCATTGATGTTGCATGGACGCACGTCGGCAGCAACGGCGTTGAGAGCACGTCCGGAGTTCAGGAGCTCCGTGTACGTAAGACGTGTTGCAACATGGCAGGTGATCAGCAGTCATTCAAAATGCAATCCAGATGCGTTCATGCGCTGCCTCGACCCTCCCTGACCCACCTGCATAGCCGAGATGCTGACGCCCTTCGCGGCGCACATAAGCGGCGTCTGTTCCGGCACGGTGCCTGGCACGGTGATCGGCTCGGTGCAGCACAGCGAGCCGGTGGTGCCCACCTGCTCCGGGGCAGTGGAGCTCGACCTCTGGGCGTCCGTGTTCGGGTCGATCCCGACCTCGTCCACCAGGTACCTGCGACGTACATCCACCAGGCAGCAGGCTAAATGTGTGGCGGCCATGAAGGCCCTCTTACTCTGCCCTGGCGGCGGATAGAACTACCAAAGAGAAGTTTGCCCTCACGGAAGAACCTTGGCGCGAATGCTGGACTCATCAGAAAACGTTGGGGCCTGATGCGCCTTCTTGCCAACTACTAGGCATGGGACAACGGAACAGCCCTTATCGTTCACCGTTAACCTGTACCAAACACAGCATCCGTTCCACACACCTGACCAGCCAGGCGTTATCGTGGAAGGCCGCCAGAGCGAGAGGGGTGTAGCCCTTGTCATCGCGCTTGTTCCAGTCTAGCGTGCCACAGTGCTCGGTCAGGACACGCACGGCCTTCTCCGCAAACGTACTCAGGTTGTTCTGCGCGGTGCGGCAAAGGGTTACAACGGCGGATGACCGACTCCCAATGAAAGTGCCTCAACAGCTGATACGTCTTTGCCATTGCCTTGCAATGGGCTTAATGGCAAAAACCACCGACCCAGCCACCGTTTCGGTGCCTGTGTTCATGGCTCTCACACGTTGTACTCGTTCGCACCTTGCAGATTGCGAGCATGGGGTGCGCCGTCTCGCCGGCGCTAGCCATGTCTGCCCCGGCCCCAATCAGTTGGTCGAAGATGCTGCTGTCGTTGTCGTATGTGACGGCGGTGGCACAGCGTAGCACACGCGCCAGCGGCACCTCACCCAGTGAGTTGGCCTCGTTCGGGCTGCAGCCCTACGAGAGCAGAAACACATCATCGGAGGCTCCGTTGTGTAGACACGGGGCTGCGCTCCCGACACTGGCAACCGGGTGCGGTCAGGGCATTACCGTTGCGCCACGGCAGGGTATGTACCCACCTACTCGAGTCAGGATCAGTTATGGGCCCAAGCAGCACGCGCTCCAACCCATGGCGGTTGCATCCGTTGATAGGTTGCGCTAGCCCTCATGTTTATTCGATCGAGTCCGCCGTACTAGCTAGAGGCCCATGAGCTTCGGCACATGGGTGCTGACGGTCCCAGCTGAACAATCCGGCTGACACAAGATGGCATCGACCCGGTCCATCAAACTAATTCCTTACCCCAGCTGCCTACCTTCTGTAGCAGCACCCTGACCACCTTGTCCTGATGACCTTGGATGGCCAGCAGCAGCGGTGTGTCCACGACTGAGGGATTACGCGGTTAAGAGGGAGATTGCCAAGCTGGGGTACAGGAAGGTCTAGACCGTGAGGCACGAGGGTAAGAAAGTGGGAGACGCAGTGGATCACATAAACAGTCTGAGTGTTTGCCCGCACAACACACAACGAATGGCAACCTCGACTACTACGTCCGAGGCAGTTTTATATCACCGAGGAAAGCGTGGGCTCCGACCAGCTCTAGTCATCACGCTCACTGTCGCGATTCAGGGGTGAGGGGAATAGTTCGGTCTGCCCCCTTCCCATGCGTGTCTGTACGGCCGAGCCCCTGCTAGCTTAGGAGTCCAGAACAGAGCTTTCTATCAAGTAAGCAAAGAAGAAGAAAAGAAGACACATGATAAGCAGCTAAGCGCTAAGTGGTTCGGTCCTAGTTCTGCGACATGTAAACCTGGTGATGCTAGTGCTTGGGTGACCCATTCTCAACTTACGACAGCATCTCGACACTCACAACGCAAATCGGGCCACATGGTGTTAAAAGATCAAGAAACGCCTTGCTCACCGGCTTTCCTCGCGCCTATTACTGGCGTAGTAAACATGTCCCCCAGCTGCTCAATCAGCGACACGGAGTTGCTCTGAGCCCTGTCGTCAGGGCCGGACTTGAGCGCCAAGTGGTACGCGGACAGCCCCGACTTGTTAGTTGTGAGCAGGGCCTGAGTTTTGAGCGTGGTGACAGGTGGTGAGGCACGTAGATCAGGCGGCAGGGACGGGGAGCGAGTTGGGGCAGCTACGCGGAAAGGGTGCAGTATGTACATGGTCGCTAAGTAGCCCTCACTCCGCCTTTCACGCTTTGGGAGGCTGCATTGACATCCCATGTATACCATCGATACCAATATATCCACAATCTCTCCTTGATCGGTTTACCGATTTACTCCCGACCGACCTTTAGCTTGTCGTCAGCCTTCTCCAGCAGGAGCTCCACCAGCGCCTCCTGGCCCCGCATGGCGGCCAGGTGCAGAGGCGTGTTGCGCTGGCCATCAAGGGCGTAGGGCTGGCAGGCGGGTGTGCGTGTGTAGAGAGGGAAATAGAGGGGGCATGGGTAGAAAGGTAAGGGTGCACGAATGTGTATATGAACACGGCGGACTCGCACGAGACATTCATAACTCCACGGTTACATCGCCCCTACATACCTTTAATCCTGCATCCAGCAGCTCAGCGCCGAGCACCCTGGAGCCCTTGGCGGCAGCGTAGTGGAGGGCGGTGCGACCCAGGGCATCGCGGCACGAAGTAGGGTCGGCGCCCTGTTTGGCGAGCAAGCGGGCACGTGGCCAGTACGTCGACAGAAAAGTTAGCAGAATAACCTCTAAAGATTCCTGTAGAAGCCGGCTACAAGCGACACGGTGTGCGAAGGGGCGCTGACCGGCTGTGAACGAATGGAGAAGTAGCCCAGTGGACTGCAACCACTAACTAACCTGCGCACAAATCATCGCTGCATCCCCTAACAGGTGCACACGCGTGCAATGCATCTTACCCATGACTAGGCAGCCCGACACCCACCCTCGCTAAGCTAAACAGCCACAAAGTGCCGATAGGCAGCTTTGGCTAAATCCACTCAGCAGCCCACGCGATGATCACTTCGATTCAGAGCATATGATACAGCAGATCCTAGCAGACAGCATGGCGATCACCACGTCCACTCGTTCTTGCCTTTGAGAACAGGATATCGTACATGCTTTTGTCGTCCGCAGCTACCGCCAAACTTATTAGCGGTACCCGCTCCCGGAAGGCTGGCAGCTGGGGAAGCGCCCCCAGGCCCAACATCTTGGTCGCCAGCTGCAGGGCACGAGCCTTAGCCAGCAGGCCAGAGGCGGCGAACATCAGCACGTGGCCCAGGACCGTCTCCCCCTGCACGTGGGCGAAATCGTCACCCACCGTTTGGGACCGACGCCTCCTAAAACAATAGACGATGCGGGAAATGGTCGCAGGCTTGAAAGATTTAGCCAGTGGGGCTGCGGAGGTAGGCTAAGTTGACAGTCAGCGAGGACGCACACGTGTTCCGCTCGTGCCCAAAAACATGGTACGACGACTCGATCATCAGTGCTGCTTGGTGGCCTCCTGGATGCAACAGAATGCCTCACAGATACCCTACGTATGCCTGCCTACACGACACAATTAGGCCTCGTGTAAGCAAGGGAGTAGGCGCATGGATACCTACCTGCTTATTCTGTAGGTTGAGGAGGTTCCTGGGCACATGCACATTGTCGGTCCATGCCTCCAGCTCGTCGAACCATCCCCACTTGGCCGCGTACAGCAGCAGGCTGTTTCCCTGTGGAGGCATCCAGACAGGCATCCAGTCAGGCACCCAGGCAATCAGACCGGCAATCAGACCGGCAATCAGGCAGGCTGTCACGCAGGCAGGGCCACAAAGCAAGCAATGCGCTGGCAAAGGGTACTAATGGCTGGCCTCCGAATTCCTCGCTCACGCACTGCCAGTGTAACCATGCACTGTTGTGCACACAGGCAGTAGATCACGACTCCTTTTCGCGTGATGTGCATCGGCCCATTATCCGCTCAACAACCAAAACACGCACCTCCTCATCCCGCACATCGAAGTCGATGCTGATTTCCATGGTTCGTCCAGGTGCATATATGGCATGGTAGAAGCAGCGCACGCATGAGGGGCAGGGGCAGCAGCGTTCTGTCATTAGAGGGTAAACAGCAAGTCGTGTTCACGGAGGTGCACATGCATTGTTTTGTGAATATAATCGTGGTAACACACGCGCACATGCACTGATTGTCGTTTTACAAAGTAAGGTGCCATGTCCGCGTTTTCAACGTAGACGATGTTCATGCATTGAGGGCGGCTTAATTGTTTCATTGAGGACGATGTTCATTGAATACGGTCTAAACCCTGCTGGACGATGTCCATTGTCCATGGAGCGATGTTTCTCCGTTTACCGCCTTCTGCAACTTGATGTGGTAACAATACACCTCCATACGATGCACAGGGAGTGTAGCAGATACACGTGCTCACCCCACATCAAGCTCCTTGCACATGGTTAGCACCTCACGCGCCAGCTTCAGCCTGCCCGCAGCCACAACTGCGAGCAGAGGGGTCACGCCCTTCGCATCCTGCATAGCAATAATAATATTAACTAAAGTTAGTGTAAGGCATGCAGGACGCTTATGTTGCCTTACTTCTACCCGAGTGAGACACTGCGCTCGCTCGCACAAACGTGCTTGACTGAGGTATGTGAGTTTAGCGCGTGATGCAGCGGATTAGAGTGCTAGCTAAGCTACCTCTGCCGTACGCGAACCATACATGGGACCTCGGCCCTTGCATATCGCCCTTCACATCGCCACCCAGGTTTTTCCATCGGCGAACATTCTGAGGATTGCCTCAACGACACCTCGCATCAACAGCAGGCAGGCGTGAACCGATCGATACCTAGCCTACCGCTTGCGCGCTTCGTTTGAGCTCGGTATTACAGAACTCACACAACGCTTTTGCCTGTCTAAGCACCGACGATTCTGTAAATAATATGAGGCAAGGAATGCCTACCTATAAGTACGACATTTGTTTTATGGTTTCCTTGGCAATTGCTGCAGGATGTAGGTTACCAACCTACCTTCAAGTTTACCAGGTAAGCCGACTTCCTTGACGCTGCGGCCCGCGATGTCATGGACTTCTCCAACAGAATGCGGGCGGCCTTGAGCTTGCCCGTCTCCAGCGCGAGGTGCAGTGGCGTCTTGCCCGCTTTATTTTGGATGGCGGGCGGAACGCCATACCGCAGCAGCTTCTTGATTCCGCGCAGGTGGTTAATCGACACCGAGAAGTGCAAGGCCGTGTACCCTGCACGCATCGATATTCCAACATTCAGACGCGAAGTAAGCATATGGCCGTCATCACTGGACATGTCGTATTGTGTTGATACTGGGCCAATGCTTTCTTAAATTGTGGCATCATCGCGTGCGCATTGACAGCTAAGCAGGAGCAGGAGCAGGAAAAGAAGCATGCATGCATGGCCCAGCTGAAATACCGTGCGCATAGTATGTGAATTCAACTAACGCATAACCCCCGGATCACCATCTCCCGTGCTCCTAGACGCTCCTAGTCGTCATTTTGCACGCTGGGGAGATACATGTACGCCAACTAGCCAACTAGCAAAGACGCTCATAGGCCCAATGACGACTGACGCGCACCGTATTCGTCGTCCGTCACTTCATCCCTCTCGGCTCCACTGCATATGTGTTTTAACGGCATGCGTCGCAAAAGAAGGCGCATCTGGGACCAATCGGCCGCTACTGCCAAGCGGCGGAGCTCCTTCGGATCCTGGGGAACGAAGTAAGGTAGAGGGAATGGACAAGAGCACAGGGATGATAATAAAGGAACACGTGCATATGACCTAGTTTGAGCCCAGGGATAATATTTCACCGAATACACACAATTCCATGCAGCGGACTCGGGCACGCACAAAATCAACTTGCTTAACAAGGACAATGAGGGATGATTGTTTCACAGGACGTCGCTAACATTCAAAGTGACACAGCGAGAGTAGGAAACAAGCCATCCCTTCATCGACACCTCAACCAGTCATTAACGTGAGGGATGTATGGCGAGATAGGGATGTACCGGTACCCGCCGGGACGTTTAACTTGTAAAGTTGGCCACGATTGTGCGCTTTGGACTTGCAATGGTATTACAAAAGCTGGGCCTCGAGGGAAATAATATTTGCGTGTATGCATGCATGTCTAGATTTGGGCAGCAGGCGACTCTGTAGCCCGTGTGGGCAGGTGTGGCTGAACTTTTGGACGGCATATGAAATCAATTACTTTGGCATACATTGGACATTGTGCAAAAACTTCGACAAGTGGTGAGATGTCAATATAGGAAAGGCTACATTACTCGCTTAAGTAAGGCTCAATCAACAGTATAAGCGATGTCCTCCTTTATCGAGTACAAGTGAACTGTCACCAACGCTCATCGGTCAGCCGATAAAGTGCAAATTCAGTCCACTGCTCAGACGCATGCATGCAGACCGTGCGTATATTATGTATGTATGCTTGTTGGCTTACCTCCTTCTTCTGCTCCTTAGTTTGAGGCTCCTGTTTTTGCAAGGTTCAACGTAGGACATTCGAAGTGCAATCATGAAACGTGCCGGGACGGGCGGCGGGCCCTTCGAGTTATTCGAGGAGAGGCAAATAAAGCAACGGAAGATATGTACAAACTCCTTGGGTGTTTGCCAATAGTTGCAGATTCCAAGGCATAAGCTAGATATTCAAAGCCCCACAAGGTATTAGCCGAGCGAACACGCCCATTGTTACTATTCGCACCTTGGGGGTGCCATCGGGGTTCAGCTCAATGGCCTTACAGCAGCCCGCGCCCATTTAGTCGCAAACGGGCACACGGACGTCGCTCGTTCCCAAATGGGTACCAGTGAATACGCCTGGTCGGCAACAGAGCCGAGTAGTAGGAATGAAATGGCGAGTTCAACCGCGTCGTCCGTTGCGCAAATTTATCCCGTGGCTAGCGAGAGCATTGAACAATAGCGGGCAAGAAATTATATTTCCATTACAGGAAAAATGCTGTATCGCGCTTAGATTGTCCGGACCAAATGTACTTCTCACCCACAATTGGGCCCACCTGGCTCGAAGGACGCTTGTAGCCTTTGCAAGCCGTAATCTTTTTAGCCCTCAGTTATGCAGCTTACTAAGTGCCACTAAGTTGGCATGGAATGAAGTGGCAAATTGCGACAACAAAAGATCTTGTTTATTACTTGGCTGACGAGGACGTAACCTGAATAGGTAACATTCACGAACACACCACTTCACAAAGCCACACTGGTCAAATTCAACTTAAATGCGGAGTTGTAATGTAATAGATCGTTGCACTCGGGGAATGGGACTTGGTCCGTTTTCCGCTCCCGTACTCCGTTCTCTGGTAGGTTGAGGTCCGTGCTTGTCCGTTCCAGGACCGACCGCTCCGTTCTGGTTCGTTATCCCAGGCTTGGAACGGAGAGCACCACTCCGTTTGCCAGCTAGGAGCGGTTCCCCTCCGTATCAAATTGACGTAAAAGGGGAGGCACTTTTGGCGTCACACCGGCGCCAAAGGGGCGCCCCTTAACTTCGCGTAACAAACACGATTCGGTGGTTATTGAAGAGCGAAATAATTGACTTGTGAACGCTGCGAAAATCAAACTACAGTTCACCGGACCCTCAATTTGAGGAGAAGGAGAGGCACCGGCACCTGATCTCCACCCCTCTCCGTACCCCCCGAACACCATTACTCGATGTATTCCAACAAAAAGTAGCTATACAACATCATAGTCACTAGCGCACATATGAAGGTTCGCGGCACGAAGTTGCAACGCTTGATGCACGTGATGCGATATGAAGCTTACCTTCCCTGATCCCTTCGGAAAGAAACGCAAGCTCCCAAAGTGCCTTAGGGATATAAATCTTGTGGAGAAAGCACAGGCTGTTGGTTTGGGCGCGGGTCCTTCAAATGGGCGCGATGTGCAAGCGCGAGCGCAACCCCGAGCGCAACCCCCAGCAGCTGATGGACGCTTTACAACCAACCAAGCGCAAGAAGAGATGGACGACCAGCGGGATGATTGGGTGTGGCCGGATGAGGACCCCGGTGGAGCCGCAGGGGATGATTCGACGCCACCCTCCCCCGTCACAGCTCCCACCTCGAACAACGCCGTTCGCAGCTGCACCTCCACTTGCTGCGCCGTCGTTCTCTTCGCCGTCCGAAGCCATCGCCACCCTAGCAGCTGCTGTGCCCTCCACCCTGAGCAGCGTCCGCAACGCCCTCTTCCTCCGCTTATTTTCGCAGTCTGCTGGCAGCGGCACTGTTGTTGCCACCGCCGCTGCCGTTGCCACCGCCGCTGCCGTTGCCACCGCCGCTGCCGTTGCCACCGCTGCTGCTGCTGCCACCGCCGCTGCTGCTGCTGCCACCGCCGCTGCTGCTGTTGCCGCCGCTGCTGCCACCGCCGCTGCTGCTGCTGCCACCGCCGCTGCTGCTGTCACCGCAGCAGCTTCCACAGCCGTCCCGATGGCATCCCGCGCCGATTGGTGCTGCAGCAGCGGCTGTGCGCTGTGCGCATAGGGCTGCCTGTTTCGGGGCTCGGCCCTCCGCTGGTGGCGGACAGCCATGCAAGCATGGCGCTGCTGCAGCGTGTAAGGGGCACGGAGCCCGAACAAGATGTAGGATCCGATGGCACGCCAGACCAGCAGCCCGGGCCGTACAGTACCCGCAGCAGCGGCTCACGCGTGCGGCTGCTAGCGCAACGACACATTGGAGGGGCCGCCGCTGGTGATGCTGGCGCCGAGCATCGTGCCAGCACAGCTCCTGCCACTGTGGACACGTGCAGGGCGGTGGTGGCCAAGGAGGCGGAGCTGGAGCTGCGGCTGCTCAGGCGCTGCGCCAGGACGTCCACGCCCATGGCGGCGTCCGCGGCGGGGCGCGCGTCGAGGGTGTATCCAGCTGCGGCGATGGCGGCGGCGGCCGCCGCGCGAGCCGGCAGCAACAGGGCCCGGCGGCCTGTGCTGCTGTGGGCTGGCACGGAGGGTGAGGCTCATGCAGCTGAGGCCTGCAACCCGTCCAATCCTCTGCGGGTCGTGGCCCTTCCGGTTTTGGCCCTGCCAGTTGTGGCCCTGCCCGCCAGTTGCGGGCCTGTCAGTTGCTGCTCCGTCGGTTGTTGTGGCGTCGGTTGCGATGCCGCCGTTTGCTCCGCTCGTTGAGCTGCCCCGTCGGTCGATCCCGCATTTGTGGCCCCGCCATAGCCAGCGAGCCAACCGCACTAACCATTGCGGCTGTCACGGGACGTTGCGACACAAGAATTCCGCAACGCTCCAGGTTTCATCACAGAACAAGAGCTCATGGTATTGTCGCGACAAATACTTGACCAGTGTAATGTCCCTGCTCTTCGCAAGGGTAGGAGCCTGGCGCCGCGGCTGCACGTCCCATGATGGCGACGCGCTGGACATGCCACCACAATTACTGGCGGTGAAAGAGTTCAATAAGTTACTACTTATATATGTACGTTTGTTAAATTTACAACGGCGCAGGCCGCTCATCTTTTGCGCAAGGTGTAGCAACATGGTCGCGGGGATAATCAGCGAGCGCAATACTGAAGTAAATTTAAACGCAAGTCATTATGTCACCTGCAGGAACTGAATGGAGGTGAGTGCCTATGAAAATTACCCTTTCCGTACATATGGAAATTCCCCCTTCCGTACGCCTAAGCTATGAAAATTGCTGCCGAAGAGGAACGGATGATCCAACACCACACATTAAATCAAATCATAAAGTCGTGTTGTATGTTGTCATGCGGTGCATGGAACCCGTTCTGGATTGCAACCGCCTTTCACTAGGCCTGTAAGTACAGCGTGCGGTGCTAGCCAGCCGGTATATCCTTCCTGCGGAGAGTGCCCCAGGCCAGTGCTTCCGTGGAGCGCAATCGCTCCAGGCCGGATTCATCCATCTTTATGGGAGCAAGCTCCCAGCCGGGTTTCCAGCTAGCCGCGGTGTTGTAGGCTAAAGTCCAACTGCTGGAGGCGGTGAGAACTACCGTTAGGGAATCAGCAAGTGCAGAGGGTGGGCATCGGGCACTTAGGTCATCAATCCTCATCCGCCGGGGCCGCCGTTCCAATCCTCAGTTCAGCAATCCCAATCGGCCCTGCAAGAATGGTTGCTTTTAGCTTTCCCTGTTTGCGTACACTGGCTGCCGCCCCGGGCGTCACCAGAGGGTGGGCATCGGGCACTAATCCACTTGTCCGACAGTCACAGCGGATAAGTCATTTCCCCATACAAGGGCGGTTCCACTCCTCAGGTTGCCAATCCCAATCTACCACCGTGACCGACGCCTAAACTAATCCAGGGGGGGTGCCCACCCTCTGGCAAGTGTTTAAGAACACTGACTGAGCTGTAGCGGTACGACAGCCGGCTCAGTGGGTAACGACAGACACGACAGACCGTTAGACCCAATCATCCAAACGATGCAGAGGCAGTCAGCCCAGAACAGATTCCCAATTGTGACAGGTTCACAGTCCCAGTCTGTAACGGCAGAGTTACAGCCTTCAGGGACGTACGCCAGTAGTGTACGTCGAACAGGCAGAATTGGCGGGAAACAGATCGTTGTCGCCATCACGCTGAGTCCAGAGCGTGATACAACACGCCGAAACACCTTGACTAATAAATCGCGATACCCGCCCATCCTTGTGATTTACACGGTCCCCGCCTCCCCCCCCGGCACCTCCAGGTGATCGTGGCCACCCCCGGCACACAGCAGCGGCCAGCATGCGTTGTTTAGCCACTCAGGCACCAAGCAAGCGCCTTAGCCTAGATGATGCGCTGATAATGCGTGCAAACAGGCGTCGCTCAAATCTAAAAGACGCCCGAGCCAGTCGCTAGATACTAAATTTATTGTAAACCCATAGTCCAAATAGGTCCTTGACCCTAGCCGTAGGATCGTTCAGCGTACGTATTTCCCTTGTACAAGCAGTTGCGAGCTGCAGCTGCGGCGTGCGTGCGTGCACGCATTCCTCCTTACCCATTTCGACCATCCGCAAGCGGTCACGCCCACATGCGCATCAAAGCGGTCCTCATAAACCGTAAGAAAGAAACGAGGGCCGAGGCGGTGGAGTTTATTGGTCGAGTGCCGGGTACCGTAACCGGTACCGTAGCCCCCAAAGGCCAATAGCCAGGCTAGCCCCGCATCGTGAGCCCGCCAGACCCCACAGGTCGGCTCAGCCCCGCCTCCCCGCCCCCGCATTAAGCTCCACCCCTCGTCGAAACAGTTGGGTATGAAGCATTCGTACAACAGTCGCCGTACGGTAGACAGCATGTCCGCCGAGGCCGCCTCCTGCTTCCAGCCGCTGGGCACTGCCGCCACCGCCCCTCCATGGTGGGTCGGCGTCCTGGGAGTCCTGGGGTCTCCGGCCCCTCCGTGTCCTCATCCGCATCGTCGTCGTCGTCGTCGGGGATCTTCCAGTGGACGCTGGCCAATCGGTGCACAGCGCCGCTGCGGCCGCCCGCCCCCCGCTCCGGCCGCCGACCCTTCCCAGCTCGCCCGAGAGGGCCCTGCTGCTGGCGCTGTTGTGGCTGCTGTTGGCGCCGCCGGTGGTCCCCGCTGCGAACTCCGCGGCGTGGCCCAGCAGGAACTTGCCGGCGGCGGTGCGCAGAAGGAGCTCGACCCACTGGGAGCGCATCCGCGAGCTGCCGGGGGTGGGCTGCGGAGGGGAGGTGCGGGAGCGAGAGGGACCAGGGGCCAAGGGAGGAAGGGGGAGGGACCGTGGCGTTGGGGGGACTACTTGCGACTTGCGGGGTGGGGGGAAGCTGGGGAAGTGCTGAGTAGCCATGGCGGGCTGGGGTTGGGGTCGCGATTGTGTTTTTTGGGTTCGTGGCGGCTGGTGCCCACCCTGACGAGCTGGCACCACCTGCGTCACACGACGGCATCGCTACAGCGGTCCGCCTCAATACGGCGCTACAGTTGCTGCTCGGTGGCCTCAGTGCACGAGTCTTGCTTGCAACCCTTCCCCCCTCCGGATTCGGCAGTCAGACCAGTCCCTCCCTTGACCCGCGACCACGTCATCCACGGCGGTGCGCAGTGCGACGCACCCTGGCCTCGCCGCTCGCCTTGTTGTCGTCCAGGGTGGCGGCCAGGAAGATGCGGTCCAGTTCGGCAGGCCCCAGGGACCGGCCGCCAGGCACCACCATGCCGCCGTCAGCGCCCGCCGCCGCCGCCGCCATCGCCGCCGGGTCTCCTCCCACGCCCGTCTGGTGGCTCGGGCGATGGCGGCTGCGGCGCCGGGCTGGGCGGCTCGGGCGATGGCGGCTGCGGCGCCGGCTAGGGGGCTCAGGCGATGGCGGCTGCGGTGAGGGCGGCGCCGGGCTGGGCGGATCGGGCGACGGCGGCTGTGGCGCGGGTGGCGCCGGGCTGAGCGGCTCGGGCGATGGCGGCTGCGGCCAGGGCGGCTCCGGGATGGGCGGCTCGGGCGCCGGGCTGGGCGACGGCGGCTGCGGCGCCGGGCTGGGCGACGGTGGCTGCGGCGCCGGGCTGGGCGACGGCGGCTGCGGCGCCGGGCTGGGCGACGGCGGCTGCGGCGCCGGGCTGGGCGGCTCGGGCGACGACGGCTGTGGCGCGGGCGGCGCCGGGCTGGGCGGCGAGGGCGACAGCGGCTGCGGCCAGGGCGGCTCCGGGATGGGCGGCGAGAGCGACGGCGGCCGCGGCTAGGGCAGCGCCGGCTACGGGGCTCAGGCGACGGCGGCTGCGGTGAGGGCGGCGCCGGGCTGGGCGACTCGGGCGATGGCGGCTGCGGCGGCTGCGGCGAGGGCGGCGCCGGGCTGGGCGGTGAGGGCGATGGCGGCTGCGGCGAGGGCGGCGCCGGCTTGGAGGCTCGGGCGCCGGCGGCTGCGGCGGCTGCGGCGCCGGGCTGGGCGGCTCGGGCGATGGCGGCTGCGGCGCCGAGCTGGGCGGCTCGGGCGATGGCGGCTGCGGCGGCTGCGGCGCGGGTGGCGCCGGGCTGAGCGGCTCGAGCGATGGCGGCTGCGGCCAGGGCGGCTCCGGGATGGGCGGCTCGGGCGCCGGGCTGGGCGACGGCGGCTGCGGCGCCGGGCTGGGCGACGGTGGCTGCGGCGCCGGGCTGGGCGACGGCGGCTGCGGCGCCGGGCTGGGCGACGGCGGCTGCGGCGCTGGGCTGGGCGGCTCGGGCGACGACGGCTGTGGCGCGGGCGGCGCCGAGCTGGGCGGCTCGGGCGATGGCGGCTGCGGCGGCTGCGGCGCGGGTGGCGCCGGGCTGAGCGGCTCGAGCGATGGCGGCTGCGGCCAGGGCGGCTCCGGGATGGGCGGCTCGGGCGCCGGGCTGGGCGACGGCGGCTGCGGCGCCGGGCTGGGCGACGGTGGCTGCGGCGCCGGGCTGGGCGACGGCGGCTGCGGCGCCGGGCTGGGCGACGGCGGCTGCGGCGCTGGGCTGGGCGGCTCGGGCGACGACGGCTGTGGCGCGGGCGGCGCCGGGCTGGGCGGCGAGGGCGACAGCGGCTGCGGCCAGGGCGGCTCCGGGATGGGCGGCGAGAGCGACGGCGGCCGCGGCTAGGGCAGCGCCGGCTACGGGGCTCAGGCGACGGCGGCTGCGGTGAGGGCGGCGCCGGGCTGGGCGACTCGGGCGATGGCGGCTGCGGCGGCTGCGGCGAGGGCGGCGCCGGGCTGGGCGGTGAGGGCGATGGCGGCTGCGGCGAGGGCGGCGCCGGCTTGGAGGCTCGGGCGCCGGCGGCTGCGGCGGCTGCGGCGCCGGGCTGGGCGGCTCGGGCGATGGCGGCTGCGGCGCCGAGCTGGGCGGCTCGGGCGATGGCGGCTGCGGCGGCTGCGGCGCGGGTGGCGCCGGGCTGAGCGGCTCGAGCGATGGCGGCTGCGGCCAGGGCGGCTCCGGGATGGGCGGCTCGGGCGCCGGGCTGGGCGACGGCGGCTGCGGCGCCGGGCTGGGCGACGGTGGCTGCGGCGCCGGGCTGGGCGACGGCGGCTGCGGCGCCGGGCTGGGCGACGGCGGCTGCGGCGCCGGGCTGAGCGGCTCGAGCGATGGCGGCTGCGGCCAGGGCGGCTCCGGGATGGGCGGCTCGGGCGCCGGGCTGGGCGACGGCGGCTGCGGCGCCGGGCTGGGCGACGGTGGCTGCGGCGCCGGGCTGGGCGACGGCGGCTGCGGCGCCGGGCTGGGCGACGGCGGCTGCGGCGCTGGGCTGGGCGGCTCGGGCGACGACGGCTGTGGCGCGGGCGGCGCCGGGCTGGGCGGCGAGGGCGACAGCGGCTGCGGCCAGGGCGGCTCCGGGATGGGCGGCGAGAGCGACGGCGGCCGCGGCTAGGGCAGCGCCGGCTACGGGGCTCAGGCGACGGCGGCTGCGGTGAGGGCGGCGCCGGGCTGGGCGACTCGGGCGATAGCGGCTGCGGTAAGGGCGGCGCCGGCTAGGGGGCTCGGGCGCCGGCGGCTGCGGCGAGGGCGGCGCCGGCTTGGGGGCTTGGGCGCCGGCGGCTGCGGCGGCTGCGGTGCCGGGCTGGGCGGCTCGGGCGATGGCGGCTGCGGCGGCTGCGGCGAGGGCGGCGCCGGGCTGGGCGGTGAGGGCGATGGCGGCTGCGGCGAGGGCGGCGCCGGCTTGGGGGCTCGGGCGCCGGCGGCTGCGGCGGCTGCGGCGCCGGGCTGGGCGGCTCGGGCGCCGGCGGCTGCGGCACCGAGCTGGGCGGCTCGGGCGATGGCGGCTGCGGCGGCTGCGGCGAGGGCGGCGCCGGGCTGGGCGGTGAGGGCGATGGCGGCTGCGGCGATGGCGGCGCCGGCTTGGGGGCTCGGGCGCCGGCGGCTGCGGCGGCTGCGGCGCCGGGCTGGGCGGCTCGGGCGCCGGCGGCTGCGGCACCGAGCTGGGCGGCTCGGGCGATGGCGGCTGCGGCGGCTGCGGCGAGGGCGGCGCCGGGCTGGGCGTTGAGGGCGATGGCGGCTGCGGCGAGGGCGGCGCCGGCTTGGGGGCTCGGGCGCCGGCGGCTGCGGCGGCTGCGGCGCCGGGCTGGGCGGCTCGGGCGCCGGCGGCTGCGGCGCCGAGCTGGGCGGCTCGGGCGATGGCGGCTGCGGCGAGGGCGGCGCTGGGCTGGGCGGCTCGGGCGATGGCGGCTGCGGCGGCTGCGGCGAGGGCGGCGCCGGGCTGGGCGGTGAGGGCGATGGCGGCTGCGGCGAGGGCGGCGCCGGCTTGGGCGCTCGGGCGCCGGCGGCTGCGGCGGCTGCGGCGCCGGGCTGGGCGGCTCGGGCGACGGCGGCTGCGGCGCCGAGCTGGGCGGCTCGGGCGATGGCGGCTGCGGCGAGGGCGGCGCTGGGCTGGGCGGCTCGGGCGACTGCGGCTGTGGCGCCGGGCTGGGCGGCTCGGGCGACTGCGGCTGCGGCGCCGGGCTGGGCGGCTCGGGCGACGGCGGCTGCGGCGCCGGGCTGGGCGGCTCGGGCGACGGCGGCTGCGGTGAGGGCGGCGCCGGGCTGGGGATCAAGCTGCCGTGACGCCGCCGCACGGCCGATGCCTCCGCGCAGCTCTTGCTCCCCCCCGTCAACCCCAACCTGCTCTCATACCACGCGCTGCGGCTCCCTGCGGCATCGGGCCTCCTCCCCCCGTACACGGCTTTTCCTTGCAATCTCTTCATCCTCCCCGCTCGCGGCCATGTCGTACAACCGGTCATCATGCCACCCCCCCGCCCCCACAAGCGCGGCTCAAAGAATGACACCAGGTGGGCCGATCGCCCCCCTCGTGTGTCTTGCCCCCTCATCACCTTTTTGCGCAGCTTTCGGTCGTTCCTCCAGCATAGATACGTAGATACGTCCTCGAAGCTATATACCATGCATGAATAACCCGCTGCCACGCCTCACGCCTCCCCTAGCCAGGAAGAGGTAGTAGATGCGATCAGGAGACGGAAGTCAACGCGCGGCAAGATACCGGTAGCACCTCCTTTGCAGCCCCCAGCCACCCTGCAGCTCTGGCCCCCGTACATCCCACCCTCTCTTGCCTATCCTAAACGGTTCCTTTTCGTACACGGTTTTCCTTGCAACCCTCCCTTGTGGCCCCGACCTACCGCCCCGCCCTCCAAACACAACGCGTTCGTAGCGGCGGCGGTGGTGTCGCTGCTCACGACTCACGACACAACGCAGCAGCCGGCCTCCCCCTGCGGCCCGGAAGAGGCAGGCGGCAGAGGGGGGGAAGTGGCAGCCGGCAGAGGGAGGGTAGGGCGAGAAGGTCAAGGGAGTACGGGCGCCTGAGGCGGCAAGTTGATCGTTGCTACCCTAGTAACTTGAAGCGACCCCCCCCCCTTTGAAGCGGCCCCCTTGCACCGCCTCACACCCCGGGACCTGGATACTCACGACCCCTGCCTCCCAGGCGCTGTCCGCCCCAGGCACTTTTTCTTCCGCCTCCTACATCATTTCCACGGGTTTCCTAGCTGGCCCCCAGCCGCCTGCCTCCAGGCGGGCCGTGCTGTGTCCTATGTCGGGCTCACAGGTCCCCGCACACATCCCCCCAGGATGCCCGCCGATTTTCATGGCAAACCCTAGGTGGCGCACCCACAACACATCCCGAGTCAACGGTTCTTTTATGCCGCCCCCCAGGCGGCCGCCCACCTGCCCGCGGGACTCGGGAGGGGCCGATTCGGCCAGCTGCAGCGTCACGCGTAACATGGCCTCAGCCTCGAACAGCCTGGGGGGGCGGGGGTGGTTTGTAGCGGGGCGGGGAAGGAGGAGGGGATGTAGAGGGGGGGGGGCGGGGGTGGTTTGTAGCGGGGCGGGGGAGGAGGAGGGGATGTAGAGGGGGCGGTTGATGGTATTACAAGGCATGCATACAGGTGTCCACCCCCTTCGCCACCAGCCCCAAGTACAGTAAGCTGCCCCAGCGACGAGCCCGCGACCCATGGGTCGGCGACCCACTTGTTCCGCAGCTCCAGCACCTCTGCCAGCCTCCTGTGCGCCAGCAGCACGTCCGGGTGGCAGTCCCCCAGCTGGCAGGGCAGGCTGGCCACCGCACCGCTCAGCAGCCGCTCGGACTCGGACCACTGGCGCTGTGGGGCAGGATGGGAGGGGGATGAGGAAAAACGGGTGAACCGGCAACCGGCAAAGAAGGAGAAGCGGGGCAGGAGAGGGGGCAGGGCGGGGGTCACGTAAAAGAACCGTTGACTCGACATGGGAATTCCAGTGGGTGCATAAGGGGGGGGAGGAAAAGTGACAGCCCCTGCCGTACAAAGAGACAGCCCCTGCCGTACGACGACGTACTCAGTGGACTGGCTAGAGCTGGGGGTTACAGAAAAGCACCGGTTACTGGGCATGGGGAGTGTAGCAGCCGGGGGGTTAGGGTGCGCTGGTAGGATGCGCTGTTGCTTGGCCCCAGATTCAACTCCCAACACGGTCCGTCCCCCTTCCCCCTTCCTCTCCCTCTGCCGTCTTCCTCTTCCCTCTTACCCCTTACTCTCCCTCTCCCCCCTTCCTCTCCGCCTTACCCCTTCCTCTCCCTCTGCCCCCTTCCTTGCGCCCGCTTCTGGCCCCCGGCTTCCTTCCCCCCCTCCCGCCACCTGCGACCCTGACGACAACTAAGCAGCACACTGCGAACCGGCCAGGTGTACCAAGGACTTATTGGCATTGCACAGGAGGTTCCTGTACCCTCAGGCAGCAGCCCAGCAGCAGCTTATTCCGTTATCGGGAGGGTTGACATTCCGTGCGATTAGCCGCGGCGACAAATAAGCAGCGCATCATGAACGCGCCAGGTGTGCAAAGGGCTTATTGGTAATATATGGGTAGGAATTGGGCCCTCAGACGGCAGCGCAGCAGCTTACTCCGTGATCGGGAGAGTTTGGATTTCGCGCATGCGACCCTGACGACAACTAAGCAGCACACTGCGAACCGGCCAGGTGTACCAAGGACTTATTGGCATTGCACAGGAGGTTCCTGGACCCTCAGGCAGCAGCCCAGCAGCTTATTCCGTTATCGGGAGGGTTGACATTCCGTGCCATTAGCCGCGGCGACAAATAAGCAGCGCATCATGAACGCGCCAGGTGTGCAAAGGGCTTATTGGTAATATATGGGTAGGAATTGGGCCCTCAGACGGCAGCGCAGCAGCTTACTCCGTGATCGGGAGAGTTTGGATTTCGCGCATGCGACCCTGACGACAACTAAGCAGCACACTGCGAACCGGCCAGGTGTACCAAGGACTTATTGGCATTGCACAGGAGGTTCCTGGGCCCTCAGGCAGCAGCCCAGCAGCTTATTCCGTTATCGGGAGGGTTGACATTCCGTGCGATTAGCCGCGGCGACAAATAAGCAGCGCATCATGAACGCGCCAGGTGTGCAAAGGGCTTATTGGTAATATATGGGTAGGAATTGGGCCCTCAGACGGCAGCGCAGCAGCTTACTCCGTGATCGGGAGAGTTTGGATTTCGCGCATGCGACCCTGACGACAACTAAGCAGCACACTGCGAACCGGCCAGGTGTACCAAGGACTTATTGGCATTGCACAGGAGGTTCCTGGGCCCTCAGGCAGCAGCCCAGCAGCTTATTCCGTTATCGGGAGGGTTGACATTCCGTACGGGAGCGTATGCATGGGATGTATGGTTACTGATTCACACGTTGGAAGCATTGGAAGTGGAAAGAGTAGAAGGGGTGGTATGTAAGCAAGTGGGTACGTAGTGGGGTAGACCTTCTCGTCAGCAGCAAGGTTCTCCTGAGTGCGTGGCTGGACGCTCACGGCTATGTACAGGAGGGGCCGGACATACAGTTAAACGCTGCTGTCGCCGTGCGGGGGTGCGTGTCTAGCAGCAAGGCGGGCGGCCATCTCAGTAATCATCCATCCACGAATGCCGCCCCCGCAGGCTTGCTTGCTCGCAAAGTACACAGTGCTGCGCACCACACCATTCCTGCGCGCGTGGGAAAGCTTGTTGCCTGGCCTTACACCGTCATCACTCCTCCCGGTCGGCGATAGATCAATGCGTCCAGAGAAGGGAAAATGGCGTTGATAAACGCCGTCATCTTGTTCTGCCATTGAATCTTGGGTTTCTTCTACATATTTCCCAGTTTTTCCCCAGTTCTGTGTACTCATGATGCTCGTCACAACACGTCTGTATGGACCCCTGGATTCGCCAGCTTCACGGTTGAGAGAAGCGGCTCACACAATTGCGGCCAGGGTATCCCACATCCCAGTTGTCATTGATTGCGCCTTGCGTAGTAAATTGCGATGAAAGCATTGATGAATGACCAGGCCATTCACATGTAGATCACATGTCCCGTAAAACACATTTCATTTGTCGGTGTGCTCTCCGCCAACTGGCTGTATGGGCCATAAATGCGGATTTAAAAGCTGTGGTATTTTAAGTTGTGCTTATGCTCTATTGGAACGGCTAGGCGTACTTCTGCGCAAACGTCACCTCGTCATGGATCCAGGGATCCAGACCAGCACCTACGGCATGGTTATTAGGGATGAACGGATGATCCAACACCGCACATTAAATCAAATCATAAAGTCGTGTTGTATGTTGGCATGTGGTGCATGGAACCCGTTCTGGATTGCAACCGCCTTTCACTAGGCCTGTAAGTACAGCGTGCGGTGCTAGCCAGCCGGTATATCCTTCCTGCGGAGAGTGCTCCAGGCCAGTGCTTCCGTGGAGCGCAATCGCTCCAGGCCGGATTCATCCATCTTTATGGGAGCAAGCTCCCAGCCGGGTTTCCAGCTAGCCGCGGTGTTGTAGGCTGAAGTCCAACTGCTGGGGGTGGTGAGAACTATCGTTAGGGAATCAGCAAGTGCAGAGGGTGGGCATCGGGCACTTAGGTCATCAATCCTCATCCACCGGGGCCGCCATTCCAATTATTATTATTATTATAACATTACGCCGGCACTAGGCCTGGCATGTTGTTAAGGGGGCGGGGCGGTGAGGGCATCAGTACACCCTATACGCTCGCGCCACCAGTACCAATCCACCTCATATCGCTAAGGCCCACGCCACATTATCGCTGTGGAACACGACCAGTTAGTGCAACTCGCCGGAGGCTGGTGCTCCTGCCACATCCCTAACTCATATTTGTATCAATTTTTGAGAATCAAGCGCTCTCCGGAAACCGGTCTTCCGCCAGCTCCATGTCCAGCATGCCGCCATGCTTGGTGTACTTGAGTGTACTTGATGGTCGAGCCACCCGTAGGACGCACACGCTCCCGTCTCTGGCCTAAGCCCCAACACTTCATACTAGAGTTAGTCCTCCCTAACCACACCAATGGCTCTTGGCTGCCCGCACCATCGGGATCGGCGGCAGGATTCGAACCTGCATCTCCTGTGCCGCACCTTGTGGGAATTGAACCTGGGATCTCCCAGGCCACAAGGATTGGATTTTTCGGGCTCTCATTCCAATCCTCAGTTCAGCAATCCCAATCGGCCCTGCAAGAAGAGTTGCTTTTAGCTTTCCCTGTTTGCGTACACTGGCTGCTGCCCCGGGCGTCACCAGAGGGTGGGCATCGGGCACTAATCCACTTGTCCGACGGTCACAGCGGATAAGTCATTTCCCCATACAAGGGCGGTTCCACTCCTCAGGTTGCCAATCCCAATCTACCACCGTGACCGACACCTAAACTAATCCAGGGGGGGTGCCCACCCTCTGGCAAGTGTTTAAGAACACTGACTGAGCTGTAGCGGTACGATAGCCGGCTCAGTGGGTAACGACAGACCGTTAGACCCAATCATCCAAACGATGCAGAGGCAGTCAGCCCAGAACAGATTCCCAATTGTGACAGGTTCACAGTCCCAGTCTGTAACGGCAGAGTTACAGCCTTCAGGGACGTACGCCAGTAGTGTACGTCGAACAGGCAGAATTGGTGGGAAACAGATCGTTGTCGCCATCACGCTGAGTCCAGAGCGTGATACAACACGCCGAAACACCTTGACTAATAAATCGCGATACCCGCCCATCCTTGTGATTTACACGGTCCCCGCCTCCCCCCCGGCACCTCCAGGTGATCGTGGCCACCCCTGGCACACAGCAGCGGCCAGCATGCGTTGTTTAGCCACTCAGGCACCAAGCAAGCGCCTTAGCCTAGATGATGCGCTGATAATGCGTGCAAACAGGCGTCGCTCAAATCTAAAAGACGCCCGAGCCAGTCGCTAGATAATAAATTTATTGTAAACCCATAGTCCAAATAGGTCCTTGACCCTAGCCGTAGGATCGTTCAGCGTACGTATTTCCCTTGTACAAGCAGTTGCGAGCTGCAGCTGTGGCGTGCGTGCGTGCACGCATTCCTCCTTACCCATTTCGACCATCCGCAAGCGGTCACGCCCACATGCGCGTCAAAGCGGTCCTCATAAACCGTAAGAAAGAAACGAGGGCCGAGGCGGTGGAGTTTATTGGTCGTGCCGGGTACTGTAACCGGTACCGTAGCCCCCAAAGGCCAATAGCCAGGCTAGCCCCGCATCGTGAGCCCGCCAGACCCCACAGGTCGGCTCAGCCCTGCCTCCCGGCCCTAGCATTAAGCTCCACCCCTCGTCGAAACAGTTGGGTATGAAGCATTCGTACAACAGTTGCCATACGGTAGACAGCATGTCCGCCGAGGCCGCCTCCTGCTTCCAGCCGCTGGGCACTGCCGCCACCACCCCTCCGTGGTGGGTCGGCATCCTGGGAGTCCTGGGGGTCTCCGGCCCCTCCGTGTCCTCATCCGCATCGTCGTCGTCGTCATCGGGGATCTTCCAGTGGATGCTGGCCAATCGGTGCACAGCGCCGCTGCGGCCGCCCGCCCCCCGCTCCGGCCGCCGACCCTTCCCAGCTCGCCCGAGAGGGCCCTGCTGCTGGCGCTGTTGTGGCTGCTGTTGGCGCCGCCGGTGGTCCCCGCTGCGAACTCTGCGGCGGGGCCCAGCAGGAACTTGCCGGCGGCGGTGCGCAGAGGGAGCTCGACCCACTGGGAGCGCATCAGCGAGCTGCCGGGGGTGGGCTGTGGAGGGGAGGTGCGGGAGCGAGAGGGACCAGGGGCCAAGGGAGGAAGGGGGAGGGACCGTGGCGTTGGGGGGACTACTTGCGACTTGCGGGGTGGGGGGAAGCTGGGGAAGTGCTGAGTAGCCATGGCGGGCTGGGGTTGGGGTCGCGATTGTGTTTTTTGGGTTCGTGGCGGCTGGTGCCCACCCTGATGAGCTGGCACCACCTGCGTCACACGACGGCACCCTGGCCTCGCAGCCCGCCTTGTTGTCATCCAGGGTGGCGGCCAGGAAGATGCGGTCCAGTTTGGCGGGCCCCAGGGACCGGCCGCCAGGCACCACCATGCCGCCGTCAGCGCCCGCCGCCGCCACCGCCATCACCGCCGGGTCTCCTCCTACGCCCGTCTGGTGGCTCGGGTGATGGCGGCTGTGGCACCCCTCCTGATGTTTTATCCATGGTTTCGGGGCCAATCCCACCCCCAAAAAATATTTTGATGACACCAACTGCCTTGATTTCTTCTCCTGAACAAAATGAGTATAATATTGCTATACTTTGTCGTACATTCGGGTACTGTACTGCTAAACCCTAAGACTAAATCCCAAGATGTACAGCAGTGCCAAATCGGGCCCAAGATTGATCCAAATGGGATCCAATTAATATTATAAATATTATATGTCCTAATTAAGGACCAATGGCCAAGAAAAAATATTTTTGGTCCTAGGTTACACTTTTGGCCTCCTGATGGTTTATCCATGGTTTCGGGGCCAATCCCACCCCAAAAAATATTTTGATGACACCAACTGCCTTGATTTCTTCTCCTGAACAAAATGAGTATAATATTGCTATACTTTGTCGTACATTCGGGTACTGTACTGCTAAACCCTAAGACTAAATCCCAAGATGTACAGCAGTGCCAAATCGGGCCCAAGATTGATCCAAATGGGATCCAATTAATATTATAAATATTATATGTCCCAATTAAGGACCAATGGCCAAGAAAAAATATTTTTGGTCCTAGGTTACACTTTTGGCCTCCTGATGGTTTATCCATGGTTTCGGGGCCAATCCCACCCCCAAAAAATATTTTGATGACACCAACTGCCTTGATTTCTTCTCCTGAACAAAATGAGTATAATATTGATACTTTGTCGTACATTCGGGTACTGTACTGCTAAACTCTAAGACTAAATCCCAAGATGTACAGCAGTGCCAAATCGGGCCCAAGATTGATCCAAATGGGATCCAATTAATATTATAAATATTATATGTCCTAATTAAGGACCAATGGCCAAGAAAAAATATTTTTGGTCCTAGGTTACACTTTTGGCCTCCTGATGGTTTATCCATGGTTTCGGGGCCAATCCCACCCCCAAAAAATATTTTGATGACACCAACTGCCTTGATTTCTTCTCCTGAACAAAATGAGTATAATATTGCTATACTTTGTCGTACATTCGGGTACTGTACTGCTAAACCCTAAGACTAAATCCCAAGATGTACAGCAGTGCCAAATCGGGCCCAAGATTGATCCAAATGGGATCCAATTAATATTATAAATATTATATGTCCCAATTAAGGACCAATGGCCAAGAAAAAATATTTTTGGTCCTAGGTTACACTTTTGGCCTCCTGATGGTTTATCCATGGTTTCGGGGCCAATCCCACCCCCAAAAAATATTTTGATGACACCAACTGCCTTGATTTCTTCTCCTGAACAAAATGAGTATAATATTGCTATACTTTGTCGTACATTCGGGTACTGTACTGCTAAACCCTAAGACTAAATCCCAAGATGTACAGCAGTGCCAAATCGGGCCCAAGATTGATCCAAATGGGATCCAATTAATATTATAAATATTATATGTCCTAATTAAGGACCAATGGCCAAGAAAAAATATTTTTGGTCCTAGGTTACACTTTTGGCCTCCTGATGGTTTATCCATGGTTTCGGGGCCAATCCCACCCCCAAAAAATATTTTGATGACACCAACTGCCTTGATTTCTTCTCCTGAACAAAATGAGTATAATATTGCTATACTTTGTCGTACATTCGGGTACTGTACTGCTAAACCCTAAGACTAAATCCCAAGATGTACAGCAGTGCCAAATCGGGCCCAAGATTGATCCAAATGGGATCCAATTAATATTATAAATATTATATGTCCCAATTAAGGACCAATGGCCAAGAAAAAATATTTTTGGTCCTAGGTTACACTTTTGGCCTCCTGATGGTTTATCCATGGTTTCGGGGCCAATCCCACCCCCAAAAAATATTTTGATGACACCAACTGCCTTGATTTCTTCTCCTGAACAAAATGAGTATAATATTGCTATACTTTGTCGTACATTCGGGTACTGTACTGCTAAACCCTAAGACTAAATCCCAAGATGTACAGCAGTGCCAAATCGGGCCCAAGATTGATCCAAATGGGATCCAATTAATATTATAAATATTATATGTCCCAATTAAGGACCAATGGCCAAGAAAAAATATTTTTGGTCCTAGGTTACACTTTTGGCCTCCTGATGGTTTATCCATGGTTTCGGGGCCAATCCCACCCCCAAAAAATATTTTGATGACACCAACTGCCTTGATTTCTTCTCCTGAACAAAATGAGTATAATATTGATACTTTGTCGTACATTCGGGTACTGTACTGCTAAACTCTAAGACTAAATCCCAAGATGTACAGCAGTGCCAAATCGGGCCCAAGATTGATCCAAATGGGATCCAATTAATATTATAAATATTATATGTCCTAATTAAGGACCAATGGCCAAGAAAAAATATTTTTGGTCCTAGGTTACACTTTTGGCCTCCTGATGGTTTATCATGGTTTCGGGGCCAATCCCACCCCCAAAAAATATTTTGATGACACCAACTGCCTTGATTTCTTCTCCTGAACAAAATGAGTATAATATTGCTATACTTTGTCGTACATTCGGGTACTGTACTGCTAAACCCTAAGACTAAATCCCAAGATGTACAGCAGTGCCAAATCGGGCCCAAGATTGATCCAAATGGGATCCAATTAATATTATAAATATTATATGTCCCAATTAAGGACCAATGGCCAAGAAAAAATATTTTTGGTCCTAGGTTACACTTTTGGCCTCCTGATGTTTTATCCATGGTTTCGGGGCCAATCCCACCCCCAAAAAATATTTTGATGACACCAACTGCCTTGATTTCTTCTCCTGAACAAAATGAGTATAATATTGCTATACTTTGTCGTACATTCGGGTACTGTACTGCTAAACCCTAAGACTAAATCCCAAGATGTACAGCAGTGCCAAATCGGGCCCAAGATTGATCCAAATGGGATCCAATTAATATTATAAATATTATATGTCCCAATTAAGGACCAATGGCCAAGAAAAAATATTTTTGGTCCTAGGTTACACTTTTGGCCTCCTGATGGTTTATCCATGGTTTCGGGGCCAATCCCACCCCCAAAAAATATTTTGATGACACCAACTGCCTTGATTTCTTCTCCTGAACAAAATGAGTATAATATTGCTATACTTTGTCGTACATTCGGGTACTGTACTGCTAAACCCTAAGACTAAATCCCAAGATGTACAGCAGTGCCAAATCGGGCCCAAGATTGATCCAAATGGGATCCAATTAATATTATAAATATTATATGTCCCAATTAAGGACCAATGGCCAAGAAAAAATATTTTTGGTCCTAGGTTACACTTTTGGCCTCCTGATGTTTTATCCATGGTTTCGGGGCCAATCCCACCCCCAAAAAATATTTTGATGACACTAACTGCCTTGATTTCTTCTCCTGAACAAAATGAGTATAATATTGCTATACTTTGTCGTACATTCGGGTACTGTACTGCTAAACCCTAAGACTAAATCCCAAGATGTACAGCAGTGCCAAATCGGGCCCAAGATTGATCCAAATGGGATCCAATTAATATTATAAATATTATATGTCCTAATTAAGGACCAATGGCCAAGAAAAAATATTTTTGGTCCTAGGTTACACTTTTGGCCTCCTGATGGTTTATCCATGGTTTCGGGGCCAATCCCACCCCCAAAAAATATTTTGATGACACCAACTGCCTTGATTTCTTCTCCTGAACAAAATGAGTATAATATTGCTATACTTTGTCGTACATTCGGGTACTGTACTGCTAAACCCTAAGACTAAATCCCAAGATGTACAGCAGTGCCAAATCGGGCCCAAGATTGATCCAAATGGGATCCAATTAATATTATAAATATTATATGTCCTAATTAAGGACCAATGGCCAAGAAAAAATATTTTTGGTCCTAGGTTACACTTTTGGCCTCCTGATGGTTTATCCATGGTTTCGGGGCCAATCCCACCCCCAAAAAATATTTTGATGACACCAACTGCCTTGATTTCTTCTCCTGAACAAAATGAGTATAATATTGCTATACTTTGTCGTACATTCGGGTACTGTACTGCTAAACCCTAAGACTAAATCCCAAGATGTACAGCAGTGCCAAATCGGGCCCAAGATTGATCCAAATGGGATCCAATTAATATTATAAATATTATATGTCCAATTAAGGACCAATGGCCAAGAAAAAATATTTTTGGTCCTAGGTTACACTTTTGGCCTCCTGATGTTTTATCCATGGTTTCGGGGCCAATCCCACCCCCAAAAAATATTTTGATGACACCAACTGCCTTGATTTCTTCTCCTGAACAAAATGAGTATAATATTGCTATACTTTGTCGTACATTCGGGTACTGTACTGCTAAACCCTAAGACTAAATCCCAAGATGTACAGCAGTGCCAAATCGGGCCCAAGATTGATCCAAATGGGATCCAATTAATATTATAAATATTATATGTCCCAATTAAGGACCAATGGCCAAGAAAAAATATTTTTGGTCCTAGGTTACACTTTTGGCCTCCTGATGGTTTATCCATGGTTTCGGGGCCAATCCCACCCCCAAAAAATATTTTGATGACACCAACTGCCTTGATTTCTTCTCCTGAACAAAATGAGTATAATATTGCTATACTTTGTCGTACATTCGGGTACTGTACTGCTAAACCCTAAGACTAAATCCCAAGATGTACAGCAGTGCCAAATCGGGCCCAAGATTGATCCAAATGGGATCCAATTAATATTATAAATATTATATGTCCTAATTAAGGACCAATGGCCAAGAAAAAATATTTTTGGTCCTAGGTTACACTTTTGGCCTCCTGATGGTTTATCCATGGTTTCGGGGCCAATCCCACCCCCAAAAAATATTTTGATGACACCAACTGCCTTGATTTCTTCTCCTGAACAAAATGAGTATAATATTGCTATACTTTGTCGTACATTCGGGTACTGTACTGCTAAACCCTAAGACTAAATCCCAAGATGTACAGCAGTGCCAAATCGGGCCCAAGATTGATCCAAATGGGATCCAATTAATATTATAAATATTATATGTCCCAATTAAGGACCAATGGCCAAGAAAAAATATTTTTGGTCCTAGGTTACACTTTTGGCCTCCTGATGTTTATCCATGGTTTCGGGGCCAATCCCACCCCCAAAAAATATTTTGATGACACCAACTGCCTTGATTTCTTCTCCTGAACAAAATGAGTATAATATTGCTATACTTTGTCGTACATTCGGGTACTGTACTGCTAAACCCTAAGACTAAATCCCAAGATGTACAGCAGTGCCAAATCGGGCCCAAGATTGATCCAAATGGGATCCAATTAATATTATAAATATTATATGTCCAATTAAGGACCAATGGCCAAGAAAAAATATTTTTGGTCCTAGGTTACACTTTTGGCCTCCTGATGGTTTATCCATGGTTTCGGGGCCAATCCCACCCCCAAAAATATTTTGATGACACCAACTGCCTTGATTTCTTCTCCTGAACAAAATGAGTATAATATTGCTATACTTTGTCGTACATTCGGGTACTGTACTGCTAAACCCTAAGACTAAATCCCAAGATGTACAGCAGTGCCAAATCGGGCCCAAGATTGATCCAAATGGGATCCAATTAATATTATAAATATTATATGTCCCAATTAAGGACCAATGGCCAAGAAAAAATATTTTTGGTCCTAGGTTACACTTTTGGCCTCCTGATGGTTTATCCATGGTTTCGGGGCCAATCCCACCCCCAAAAAATATTTTGATGACACCAACTGCCTTGATTTCTTCTCCTGAACAAAATGAGTATAATATTGCTATACTTTGTCGTACATTCGGGTACTGTACTGCTAAACCCTAAGACTAAATCCCAAGATGTACAGCAGTGCCAAATCGGGCCCAAGATTGATCCAAATGGGATCCAATTAATATTATAAATATTATATGTCCTAATTAAGGACCAATGGCCAAGAAAAAATATTTTTGGTCCTAGGTTACACTTTTGGCCTCCTGATGGTTTATCCATGGTTTCGGGGCCAATCCCACCCCAAAAAATATTTTGATGACACCAACTGCCTTGATTTCTTCTCCTGAACAAAATGAGTATAATATTGCTATACTTTGTCGTACATTCGGGTACTGTACTGCTAAACCCTAAGACTAAATCCCAAGATGTACAGCAGTGCCAAATCGGGCCCAAGATTGATCCAAATGGGATCCAATTAATATTATAAATATTATATGTCCAATTAAGGACCAATGGCCAAGAAAAAATATTTTTGGTCCTAGGTTACACTTTTGGCCTCCTGATGGTTTATCCATGGTTTCGGGGCCAATCCCACCCCCAAAAATATTTTGATGACACCAACTGCCTTGATTTCTTCTCCTGAACAAAATGAGTATAATATTGCTATACTTTGTCGTACATTCGGGTACTGTACTGCTAAACCCTAAGACTAAATCCCAAGATGTACAGCAGTGCCAAATCGGGCCCAAGATTGATCCAAATGGGATCCAATTAATATTATAAATATTATATGTCCAATTAAGGACCAATGGCCAAGAAAAAATATTTTTGGTCCTAGGTTACACTTTTGGCCTCCTGATGGTTTATCCATGGTTTCGGGGCCAATCCCACCCCCAAAAAATATTTTGATGACACCAACTGCCTTGATTTCTTCTCCTGAACAAAATGAGTATAATATTGCTATACTTTGTCGTACATTCGGGTACTGTACTGCTAAACCCTAAGACTAAATCCCAAGATGTACAGCAGTGCCAAATCGGGCCCAAGATTGATCCAAATGGGATCCAATTAATATTATAAATATTATATGTCCAATTAAGGACCAATGGCCAAGAAAAAATATTTTTGGTCCTAGGTTACACTTTTGGCCTCCTGATGGTTTATCCATGGTTTCGGGGCCAATCCCACCCCCAAAAAATATTTTGATGACACCAACTGCCTTGATTTCTTCTCCTGAACAAAATGAGTATAATATTGCTATACTTTGTCGTACATTCGGGTACTGTACTGCTAAACCCTAAGACTAAATCCCAAGATGTACAGCAGTGCCAAATCGGGCCCAAGATTGATCCAAATGGGATCCAATTAATATTATAAATATTATATGTCCAATTAAGGACCAATGGCCAAGAAAAAATATTTTTGGTCCTAGGTTACACTTTTGGCCTCCTGATGGTTTATCCATGGTTTCGGGGCCAATCCCACCCCCAAAAAATATTTTGATGACACCAACTGCCTTGATTTCTTCTCCTGAACAAAATGAGTATAATATTGCTATACTTTGTCGTACATTCGGGTACTGTACTGCTAAACCCTAAGACTAAATCCCAAGATGTACAGCAGTGCCAAATCGGGCCCAAGATTGATCCAAATGGGATCCAATTAATATTATAAATATTATATGTCCTAATTAAGGACCAATGGCCAAGAAAAAATATTTTTGGTCCTAGGTTACACTTTTGGCCTCCTGATGGTTTATCCATGGTTTCGGGGCCAATCCCACCCCCAAAAAATATTTTGATGACACCAACTGCCTTGATTTCTTCTCCTGAACAAAATGAGTATAATATTGCTATACTTTGTCGTACATTCGGGTACTGTACTGCTAAACCCTAAGACTAAATCCCAAGATGTACAGCAGTGCCAAATCGGCCCAAGATTGATCCAAATGGGATCCAATTAATATTATAAATATTATATGTCCTAATTAAGGACCAATGGCCAAGAAAAAATATTTTTGGTCCTAGGTTACACTTTTGGCCTCCTGATGGTTTATCCATGGTTTCGGGGCCAATCCCACCCCCAAAAATATTTTGATGACACCAACTGCCTTGATTTCTTCTCCTGAACAAAATGAGTATAATATTGCTATACTTTGTCGTACATTCGGGTACTGTACTGCTAAACCCTAAGACTAAATCCCAAGATGTACAGCAGTGCCAAATCGGCCCAAGATTGATCCAAATGGGATCCAATTAATATTATAAATATTATATGTCCTAATTAAGGACCAATGGCCAAGAAAAAATATTTTTGGTCCTAGGTTACACTTTTGGCCTCCTGATGGTTTATCCATGGTTTCGGGGCCAATCCCACCCCCAAAAAATATTTTGATGACACCAACTGCCTTGATTTCTTCTCCTGAACAAAATGAGTATAATATTGCTATACTTTGTCGTACATTCGGGTACTGTACTGCTAAACCCTAAGACTAAATCCCAAGATGTACAGCAGTGCCAAATCAGGCCCAAGATTGATCCAAATGGGATCCAATTAATATTATAAATATTATATGTCCTAATTAAGGACCAATGGCCAAGAAAAAATATTTTTGGTCCTAGGTTACACTTTTGGCCTCCTGATGGTTTATCCATGGTTTCGGGGCCAATCCCACCCCCAAAAAATATTTTGATGACACCAACTGCCTTGATTTCTTCTCCTGAACAAAATGAGTATAATATTGCTATACTTTGTCGTACATTCGGGTACTGTACTGCTAAACCCTAAGACTAAATCCCAAGATGTACAGCAGTGCCAAATCAGGCCCAAGATTGATCCAAATGGGATCCAATTAATATTATAAATATTATATGTCCTAATTAAGGACCAATGGCCAAGAAAAAATATTTTTGGTCCTAGGTTACACTTTTGGCCTCCTGATGGTTTATCCATGGTTTCGGGGCCAATCCCACCCCCAAAAAATATTTTGATGACACCAACTGCCTTGATTTCTTCTCCTGAACAAAATGAGTATAATATTGCTATACTTTGTCGTACATTCGGGTACTGTACTGCTAAACCCTAAGACTAAATCCCAAGATGTACAGCAGTGCCAAATCAGGCCCAAGATTGATCCAAATGGGATCCAATTAATATTATAAATATTATATGTCCTAATTAAGGACCAATGGCCAAGAAAAATATTTTTGGTCCTAGGTTACACTTTTGGCCTCCTGATGGTTTATCCATGGTTTCGGGGCCAATCCCACCCCCAAAAAATATTTTGATGACACCAACTGCCTTGATTTCTTCTCCTGAACAAAATGAGTATAATATTGCTATACTTTGTCGTACATTCGGGTACTGTACTGCTAAACCCTAAGACTAAATCCCAAGATGTACAGCAGTGCCAAATCAGGCCCAAGATTGATCCAAATGGGATCCAATTAATATTATAAATATTATATGTCCTAATTAAGGACCAATGGCCAAGAAAAAATATTTTTGGTCCTAGGTTACACTTTTGGCCTCCTGATGGTTTATCCATGGTTTCGGGGCCAATCCCACCCCCAAAAAATATTTTGATGACACCAACTGCCTTGATTTCTTCTCCTGAACAAAATGAGTATAATATTGCTATACTTTGTCGTACATTCGGGTACTGTACTGCTAAACCCTAAGACTAAATCCCAAGATGTACAGCAGTGCCAAATCAGGCCCAAGATTGATCCAAATGGGATCCAATTAATATTATAAATATTATATGTCCTAATTAAGGACCAATGGCCAAGAAAAAATATTTTTGGTCCTAGGTTACACTTTTGGCCTCCTGATGGTTTATCCATGGTTTCGGGGCCAATCCCACCCCCAAAAAATATTTTGATGACACCAACTGCCTTGATTTCTTCTCCTGAACAAAATGAGTATAATATTGCTATACTTTGTCGTACATTCGGGTACTGTACTGCTAAACCCTAAGACTAAATCCCAAGATGTACAGCAGTGCCAAATCAGGCCCAAGATTGATCCAAATGGGATCCAATTAATATTATAAATATTATATGTCCTAATTAAGGACCAATGGCCAAGAAAAAATATTTTTGGTCCTAGGTTACACTTTTGGCCTCCTGATGGTTTATCCATGGTTTCGGGGCCAATCCCACCCCCAAAAAATATTTTGATGACACCAACTGCCTTGATTTCTTCTCCTGAACAAAATGAGTATAATATTGCTATACTTTGTCGTACATTCGGGTACTGTACTGCTAAACCCTAAGACTAAATCCCAAGATGTACAGCAGTGCCAAATCAGGCCCAAGATTGATCCAAATGGGATCCAATTAATATTATAAATATTATATGTCCTAATTAAGGACCAATGGCCAAGAAAAAATATTTTTGGTCCTAGGTTACACTTTTGGCCTCCTGATGGTTTATCCATGGTTTCGGGGCCAATCCCACCCCCAAAAAATATTTTGATGACACCAACTGCCTTGATTTCTTCTCCTGAACAAAATGAGTATAATATTGCTATACTTTGTCGTACATTCGGGTACTGTACTGCTAAACCCTAAGACTAAATCCCAAGATGTACAGCAGTGCCAAATCAGGCCCAAGATTGATCCAAATGGGATCCAATTAATATTATAAATATTATATGTCCTAATTAAGGACCAATGGCCAAGAAAAAATATTTTTGGTCCTAGGTTACACTTTTGGCCTCCTGATGGTTTATCCATGGTTTCGGGGCCAATCCCACCCCCAAAAAATATTTTGATGACACCAACTGCCTTGATTTCTTCTCCTGAACAAAATGAGTATAATATTGCTATACTTTGTCGTACATTCGGGTACTGTACTGCTAAACCCTAAGACTAAATCCCAAGATGTACAGCAGTGCCAAATCAGGCCCAAGATTGATCCAAATGGGATCCAATTAATATTATAAATATTATATGTCCTAATTAAGGACCAATGGCCAAGAAAAAATATTTTTGGTCCTAGGTTACACTTTTGGCCTCCTGATGGTTTATCCATGGTTTCGGGGCCAATCCCACCCCCAAAAAATATTTTGATGACACCAACTGCCTTGATTTCTTCTCCTGAACAAAATGAGTATAATATTGCTATACTTTGTCGTACATTCGGGTACTGTACTGCTAAACCCTAAGACTAAATCCCAAGATGTACAGCAGTGCCAAATCAGGCCCAAGATTGATCCAAATGGGATCCAATTAATATTATAAATATTATATGTCCTAATTAAGGACCAATGGCCAAGAAAAAATATTTTTGGTCCTAGGTTACACTTTTGGCCTCCTGATGGTTTATCCATGGTTTCGGGGCCAATCCCACCCCCAAAAAATATTTTGATGACACCAACTGCCTTGATTTCTTCTCCTGAACAAAATGAGTATAATATTGCTATACTTTGTCGTACATTCGGGTACTGTACTGCTAAACCCTAAGACTAAATCCCAAGATGTACAGCAGTGCCAAATCAGGCCCAAGATTGATCCAAATGGGATCCAATTAATATTATAAATATTATATGTCCTAATTAAGGACCAATGGCCAAGAAAAAATATTTTTGGTCCTAGGTTACACTTTTGGCCTCCTGATGGTTTATCCATGGTTTCGGGGCCAATCCCACCCCCAAAAAATATTTTGATGACACCAACTGCCTTGATTTCTTCTCCTGAACAAAATGAGTATAATATTGCTATACTTTGTCGTACATTCGGGTACTGTACTGCTAAACCCTAAGACTAAATCCCAAGATGTACAGCAGTGCCAAATCAGGCCCAAGATTGATCCAAATGGGATCCAATAATATTATAAATATTATATGTCCTAATTAAGGACCAATGGCCAAGAAAAAATATTTTTGGTCCTAGGTTACACTTTTGGCCTCCTGATGGTTTATCCATGGTTTCGGGGCCAATCCCACCCCCAAAAAATATTTTGATGACACCAACTGCCTTGATTTCTTCTCCTGAACAAAATGAGTATAATATTGCTATACTTTGTCGTACATTCGGGTACTGTACTGCTAAACCCTAAGACTAAATCCCAAGATGTACAGCAGTGCCAAATCAGGCCCAAGATTGATCCAAATGGGATCCAATAATATTATAAATATTATATGTCCTAATTAAGGACCAATGGCCAAGAAAAAATATTTTTGGTCCTAGGTTACACTTTTGGCCTCCTGATGGTTTATCCATGGTTTCGGGGCCAATCCCACCCCCAAAAAATATTTTGATGACACCAACTGCCTTGATTTCTTCTCCTGAACAAAATGAGTATAATATTGCTATACTTTGTCGTACATTCGGGTACTGTACTGCTAAACCCTAAGACTAAATCCCAAGATGTACAGCAGTGCCAAATCAGGCCCAAGATTGATCCAAATGGGATCCAATAATATTATAAATATTATATGTCCTAATTAAGGACCAATGGCCAAGAAAAAATATTTTTGGTCCTAGGTTACACTTTTGGCCTCCTGATGGTTTATCCATGGTTTCGGGGCCAATCCCACCCCCAAAAAATATTTTGATGACACCAACTGCCTTGATTTCTTCTCCTGAACAAAATGAGTATAATATTGCTATACTTTGTCGTACATTCGGGTACTGTACTGCTAAACCCTAAGACTAAATCCCAAGATGTACAGCAGTGCCAAATCAGGCCCAAGATTGATCCAAATGGGATCCAATAATATTATAAATATTATATGTCCTAATTAAGGACCAATGGCCAAGAAAAAATATTTTTGGTCCTAGGTTACACTTTTGGCCTCCTGATGGTTTATCCATGGTTTCGGGGCCAATCCCACCCCCAAAAAATATTTTGATGACACCAACTGCCTTGATTTCTTCTCCTGAACAAAATGAGTATAATATTGCTATACTTTGTCGTACATTCGGGTACTGTACTGCTAAACCCTAAGACTAAATCCCAAGATGTACAGCAGTGCCAAATCAGGCCCAAGATTGATCCAAATGGGATCCAATTAATATTATAAATATTATATGTCCTAATTAAGGACCAATGGCCAAGAAAAAATATTTTTGGTCCTAGGTTACACTTTTGGCCTCCTGATGGTTTATCCATGGTTTCGGGGCCAATCCCACCCCCAAAAAATATTTTGATGACACCAACTGCCTTGATTTCTTCTCCTGAACAAAATGAGTATAATATTGCTATACTTTGTCGTACATTCGGGTACTGTACTGCTAAACCCTAAGACTAAATCCCAAGATGTACAGCAGTGCCAAATCAGGCCCAAGATTGATCCAAATGGGATCCAATAATATTATAAATATTATATGTCCTAATTAAGGACCAATGGCCAAGAAAAAATATTTTTGGTCCTAGGTTACACTTTTGGCCTCCTGATGGTTTATCCATGGTTTCGGGGCCAATCCCACCCCCAAAAAATATTTTGATGACACCAACTGCCTTGATTTCTTCTCCTGAACAAAATGAGTATAATATTGCTATACTTTGTCGTACATTCGGGTACTGTACTGCTAAACCCTAAGACTAAATCCCAAGATGTACAGCAGTGCCAAATCAGGCCCAAGATTGATCCAAATGGGATCCAATAATATTATAAATATTATATGTCCTAATTAAGGACCAATGGCCAAGAAAAAATATTTTTGGTCCTAGGTTACACTTTTGGCCTCCTGATGGTTTATCCATGGTTTCGGGGCCAATCCCACCCCCAAAAAATATTTTGATGACACCAACTGCCTTGATTTCTTCTCCTGAACAAAATGAGTATAATATTGCTATACTTTGTCGTACATTCGGGTACTGTACTGCTAAACCCTAAGACTAAATCCCAAGATGTACAGCAGTGCCAAATCAGGCCCAAGATTGATCCAAATGGGATCCAATTAATATTATAAATATTATATGTCCTAATTAAGGACCAATGGCCAAGAAAAAATATTTTTGGTCCTAGGTTACACTTTTGGCCTCCTGATGGTTTATCCATGGTTTCGGGGCCAATCCCACCCCCAAAAAATATTTTGATGACACCAACTGCCTTGATTTCTTCTCCTGAACAAAATGAGTATAATATTGCTATACTTTGTCGTACATTCGGGTACTGTACTGCTAAACCCTAAGACTAAATCCCAAGATGTACAGCAGTGCCAAATCAGGCCCAAGATTGATCCAAATGGGATCCAATAATATTATAAATATTATATGTCCTAATTAAGGACCAATGGCCAAGAAAAAATATTTTTGGTCCTAGGTTACACTTTTGGCCTCCTGATGGTTTATCCATGGTTTCGGGGCCAATCCCACCCCCAAAAAATATTTTGATGACACCAACTGCCTTGATTTCTTCTCCTGAACAAAATGAGTATAATATTGCTATACTTTGTCGTACATTCGGGTACTGTACTGCTAAACCCTAAGACTAAATCCCAAGATGTACAGCAGTGCCAAATCAGGCCCAAGATTGATCCAAATGGGATCCAATAATATTATAAATATTATATGTCCTAATTAAGGACCAATGGCCAAGAAAAAATATTTTTGGTCCTAGGTTACACTTTTGGCCTCCTGATGGTTTATCCATGGTTTCGGGGCCAATCCCACCCCCAAAAAATATTTTGATGACACCAACTGCCTTGATTTCTTCTCCTGAACAAAATGAGTATAATATTGCTATACTTTGTCGTACATTCGGGTACTGTACTGCTAAACCCTAAGACTAAATCCCAAGATGTACAGCAGTGCCAAATCAGGCCCAAGATTGATCCAAATGGGATCCAATAATATTATAAATATTATATGTCCTAATTAAGGACCAATGGCCAAGAAAAAATATTTTTGGTCCTAGGTTACACTTTTGGCCTCCTGATGGTTTATCCATGGTTTCGGGGCCAATCCCACCCCCAAAAAATATTTTGATGACACCAACTGCCTTGATTTCTTCTCCTGAACAAAATGAGTATAATATTGCTATACTTTGTCGTACATTCGGGTACTGTACTGCTAAACCCTAAGACTAAATCCCAAGATGTACAGCAGTGCCAAATCAGGCCCAAGATTGATCCAAATGGGATCCAATAATATTATAAATATTATATGTCCTAATTAAGGACCAATGGCCAAGAAAAAATATTTTTGGTCCTAGGTTACACTTTTGGCCTCCTGATGGTTTATCCATGGTTTCGGGGCCAATCCCACCCCCAAAAAATATTTTGATGACACCAACTGCCTTGATTTCTTCTCCTGAACAAAATGAGTATAATATTGCTATACTTTGTCGTACATTCGGGTACTGTACTGCTAAACCCTAAGACTAAATCCCAAGATGTACAGCAGTGCCAAATCAGGCCCAAGATTGATCCAAATGGGATCCAATAATATTATAAATATTATATGTCCTAATTAAGGACCAATGGCCAAGAAAAAATATTTTTGGTCCTAGGTTACACTTTTGGCCTCCTGATGGTTTATCCATGGTTTCGGGGCCAATCCCACCCCCAAAAAATATTTTGATGACACCAACTGCCTTGATTTCTTCTCCTGAACAAAATGAGTATAATATTGCTATACTTTGTCGTACATTCGGGTACTGTACTGCTAAACCCTAAGACTAAATCCCAAGATGTACAGCAGTGCCAAATCAGGCCCAAGATTGATCCAAATGGGATCCAATAATATTATAAATATTATATGTCCTAATTAAGGACCAATGGCCAAGAAAAAATATTTTTGGTCCTAGGTTACACTTTTGGCCTCCTGATGGTTTATCCATGGTTTCGGGGCCAATCCCACCCCCAAAAAATATTTTGATGACACCAACTGCCTTGATTTCTTCTCCTGAACAAAATGAGTATAATATTGCTATACTTTGTCGTACATTCGGGTACTGTACTGCTAAACCCTAAGACTAAATCCCAAGATGTACAGCAGTGCCAAATCAGGCCCAAGATTGATCCAAATGGGATCCAATAATATTATAAATATTATATGTCCTAATTAAGGACCAATGGCCAAGAAAAAATATTTTTGGTCCTAGGTTACACTTTTGGCCTCCTGATGGTTTATCCATGGTTTCGGGGCCAATCCCACCCCCAAAAAATATTTTGATGACACCAACTGCCTTGATTTCTTCTCCTGAACAAAATGAGTATAATATTGCTATACTTTGTCGTACATTCGGGTACTGTACTGCTAAACCCTAAGACTAAATCCCAAGATGTACAGCAGTGCCAAATCAGGCCCAAGATTGATCCAAATGGGATCCAATAATATTATAAATATTATATGTCCTAATTAAGGACCAATGGCCAAGAAAAAATATTTTTGGTCCTAGGTTACACTTTTGGCCTCCTGATGGTTTATCCATGGTTTCGGGGCCAATCCCACCCCCAAAAAATATTTTGATGACACCAACTGCCTTGATTTCTTCTCCTGAACAAAATGAGTATAATATTGCTATACTTTGTCGTACATTCGGGTACTGTACTGCTAAACCCTAAGACTAAATCCCAAGATGTACAGCAGTGCCAAATCAGGCCCAAGATTGATCCAAATGGGATCCAATAATATTATAAATATTATATGTCCTAATTAAGGACCAATGGCCAAGAAAAAATATTTTTGGTCCTAGGTTACACTTTTGGCCTCCTGATGGTTTATCCATGGTTTCGGGGCCAATCCCACCCCCAAAAAATATTTTGATGACACCAACTGCCTTGATTTCTTCTCCTGAACAAAATGAGTATAATATTGCTATACTTTGTCGTACATTCGGGTACTGTACTGCTAAACCCTAAGACTAAATCCCAAGATGTACAGCAGTGCCAAATCAGGCCCAAGATTGATCCAAATGGGATCCAATAATATTATAAATATTATATGTCCTAATTAAGGACCAATGGCCAAGAAAAAATATTTTTGGTCCTAGGTTACACTTTTGGCCTCCTGATGGTTTATCCATGGTTTCGGGGCCAATCCCACCCCCAAAAAATATTTTGATGACACCAACTGCCTTGATTTCTTCTCCTGAACAAAATGAGTATAATATTGCTATACTTTGTCGTACATTCGGGTACTGTACTGCTAAACCCTAAGACTAAATCCCAAGATGTACAGCAGTGCCAAATCAGGCCCAAGATTGATCCAAATGGGATCCAATAATATTATAAATATATTATATGTCCTAATTAAGGACCAATGGCCAAGAAAAAATATTTTTGGTCCTAGGTTACACTTTTGGCCTCCTGATGGTTTATCCATGGTTTCGGGGCCAATCCCACCCCCAAAAAATATTTTGATGACACCAACTGCCTTGATTTCTTCTCCTGAACAAAATGAGTATAATATTGCTATACTTTGTCGTACATTCGGGTACTGTACTGCTAAACCCTAAGACTAAATCCCAAGATGTACAGCAGTGCCAAATCAGGCCCAAGATTGATCCAAATGGGATCCAATAATATTATAAATATTATATGTCCTAATTAAGGACCAATGGCCAAGAAAAAATATTTTTGGTCCTAGGTTACACTTTTGGCCTCCTGATGGTTTATCCATGGTTTCGGGGCCAATCCCACCCCCAAAAAATATTTTGATGACACCAACTGCCTTGATTTCTTCTCCTGAACAAAATGAGTATAATATTGCTATACTTTGTCGTACATTCGGGTACTGTACTGCTAAACCCTAAGACTAAATCCCAAGATGTACAGCAGTGCCAAATCAGGCCCAAGATTGATCCAAATGGGATCCAATAATATTATAAATATATTATATGTCCTAATTAAGGACCAATGGCCAAGAAAAAATATTTTTGGTCCTAGGTTACACTTTTGGCCTCCTGATGGTTTATCCATGGTTTCGGGGCCAATCCCACCCCCAAAAAATATTTTGATGACACCAACTGCCTTGATTTCTTCTCCTGAACAAAATGAGTATAATATTGCTATACTTTGTCGTACATTCGGGTACTGTACTGCTAAACCCTAAGACTAAATCCCAAGATGTACAGCAGTGCCAAATCAGGCCCAAGATTGATCCAAATGGGATCCAATAATATTATAAATATATTATATGTCCTAATTAAGGACCAATGGCCAAGAAAAAATATTTTTGGTCCTAGGTTACACTTTTGGCCTCCTGATGGTTTATCCATGGTTTCGGGGCCAATCCCACCCCCAAAAAATATTTTGATGACACCAACTGCCTTGATTTCTTCTCCTGAACAAAATGAGTATAATATTGCTATACTTTGTCGTACATTCGGGTACTGTACTGCTAAACCCTAAGACTAAATCCCAAGATGTACAGCAGTGCCAAATCAGGCCCAAGATTGATCCAAATGGGATCCAATAATATTATAAATATATTATATGTCCTAATTAAGGACCAATGGCCAAGAAAAAATATTTTTGGTCCTAGGTTACACTTTTGGCCTCCTGATGGTTTATCCATGGTTTCGGGGCCAATCCCACCCCCAAAAAATATTTTGATGACACCAACTGCCTTGATTTCTTCTCCTGAACAAAATGAGTATAATATTGCTATACTTTGTCGTACATTCGGGTACTGTACTGCTAAACCCTAAGACTAAATCCCAAGATGTACAGCAGTGCCAAATCAGGCCCAAGATTGATCCAAATGGGATCCAATTAATATTATAAATATATTATATGTCCTAATTAAGGACCAATGGCCAAGAAAAAATATTTTTGGTCCTAGGTTACACTTTTGGCCTCCTGATGGTTTATCCATGGTTTCGGGGCCAATCCCACCCCCAAAAAATATTTTGATGACACCAACTGCCTTGATTTCTTCTCCTGAACAAAATGAGTATAATATTGCTATACTTTGTCGTACATTCGGGTACTGTACTGCTAAACCCTAAGACTAAATCCCAAGATGTACAGCAGTGCCAAATCAGGCCCAAGATTGATCCAAATGGGATCCAATAATATTATAAATATTATATGTCCTAATTAAGGACCAATGGCCAAGAAAAAATATTTTTGGTCCTAGGTTACACTTTTGGCCTCCTGATGGTTTATCCATGGTTTCGGGGCCAATCCCACCCCCAAAAAATATTTTGATGACACCAACTGCCTTGATTTCTTCTCCTGAACAAAATGAGTATAATATTGCTATACTTTGTCGTACATTCGGGTACTGTACTGCTAAACCCTAAGACTAAATCCCAAGATGTACAGCAGTGCCAAATCAGGCCCAAGATTGATCCAAATGGGATCCAATAATATTATAAATATTATATGTCCTAATTAAGGACCAATGGCCAAGAAAAAATATTTTTGGTCCTAGGTTACACTTTTGGCCTCCTGATGGTTTATCCATGGTTTCGGGGCCAATCCCACCCCCAAAAAATATTTTGATGACACCAACTGCCTTGATTTCTTCTCCTGAACAAAATGAGTATAATATTGCTATACTTTGTCGTACATTCGGGTACTGTACTGCTAAACCCTAAGACTAAATCCCAAGATGTACAGCAGTGCCAAATCAGGCCCAAGATTGATCCAAATGGGATCCAATAATATTATAAATATTATATGTCCTAATTAAGGACCAATGGCCAAGAAAAAATATTTTTGGTCCTAGGTTACACTTTTGGCCTCCTGATGGTTTATCCATGGTTTCGGGGCCAATCCCACCCCCAAAAAATATTTTGATGACACCAACTGCCTTGATTTCTTCTCCTGAACAAAATGAGTATAATATTGCTATACTTTGTCGTACATTCGGGTACTGTACTGCTAAACCCTAAGACTAAATCCCAAGATGTACAGCAGTGCCAAATCAGGCCCAAGATTGATCCAAATGGGATCCAATAATATTATAAATATATTATATGTCCTAATTAAGGACCAATGGCCAAGAAAAAATATTTTTGGTCCTAGGTTACACTTTTGGCCTCCTGATGGTTTATCCATGGTTTCGGGGCCAATCCCACCCCCAAAAAATATTTTGATGACACCAACTGCCTTGATTTCTTCTCCTGAACAAAATGAGTATAATATTGCTATACTTTGTCGTACATTCGGGTACTGTACTGCTAAACCCTAAGACTAAATCCCAAGATGTACAGCAGTGCCAAATCAGGCCCAAGATTGATCCAAATGGGATCCAATAATATTATAAATATATTATATGTCCTAATTAAGGACCAATGGCCAAGAAAAAATATTTTTGGTCCTAGGTTACACTTTTGGCCTCCTGATGGTTTATCCATGGTTTCGGGGCCAATCCCACCCCCAAAAAATATTTTGATGACACCAACTGCCTTGATTTCTTCTCCTGAACAAAATGAGTATAATATTGCTATACTTTGTCGTACATTCGGGTACTGTACTGCTAAACCCTAAGACTAAATCCCAAGATGTACAGCAGTGCCAAATCAGGCCCAAGATTGATCCAAATGGGATCCAATAATATTATAAATATTATATGTCCTAATTAAGGACCAATGGCCAAGAAAAAATATTTTGGTCCTAGGTTACACTTTTGGCCTCCTGATGGTTTATCCATGGTTTCGGGGCCAATCCCACCCCCAAAAAATTTTGATGACACCAACTGCCTTGATTTCTTCTCCTGAACAAAATGAGTATAATATTGCTATACTTTGTCGTACATTCGGGTACTGTACTGCTAAACCCTAAGACTAAATCCAAGATGTACAGCAGTGCCAAATCAGGCCAAGATTGATCCAAATGGGATCCAATAATATTATAAATATATTATATGTCCTAATTAAGGACCAATGGCCAAGAAAAAATATTTTTGGTCCTAGGTTACACTTTTGGCCTCCTGATGGTTTATCCATGGTTTCGGGGCAATCCACCCCCAAAAAATATTTGATGACACCAACTGCCTTGATTTCTTCTCCTGAACAAAATGAGTATAATATTGCTATACTTTGTCGTACATTCGGGTACTGTACTGCTAAACCCTAAGACTAAATCCCAGATGTACAGCAGTGCCAAATCAGGCC